>CM040127.1:171079111-171564871 GCA_022559845.1 Amorphophallus konjac | reverse complement strand
AGATAGGGCCGAAACACATTGTTCATCAACTGCATGAAAGCTGCAGGTGCATTCGTTAGTCCAAAAGACATTACTACAAATTTAAAATGCCCATACCTGCTACGGAAGGTTGTCTTATAGATATCTCCATCCTTGATCTGCAACTGATGGTATCCTGATCGAAGATCAATCTTAGAAAAATACTGAGCTCCTACTATCTGATCAAATAATTCATCAATTCTCGGCAATGGGTATTTATTCTTGATAGTCAGCTGGTTCAATTATCGATAATCGATGCACAATCTCATCGAACCATCCTTCTTTCGGACAAATAATACTGGGGCTCCCCACGGGGATGTACTTGGACGAATGAACCCCTTCTCCAGTAATTCCATTAACTATTGCTTCAATTCCCCTAGCTCCGCGGGAGACATACGATAAGGAGCTTTAGAAACAGGGGACGCACCTGGAACTAAATCAATACAAAAGATAACCTCTCTCTCTGGAGGAAGTCCTGGAAAATCCTCAGGAAAGACATCCGGAAAATCTCGAACGACAGGAATATCCTTAATCTCGATCTTCTTCTCAGGGGTCTCATACACAAAGGCTATAAAAGCCTGACATCCCTTCCTCATCAACTTATCAGCTCGAAGGGCCGAAATATGTGGCACATGCTTATGGTGCCTAACCCCTATAAAAGAAAGTCCATGGTGTCTAGAAAAAGACACAGAACTAGAACTGCAATGAACATTGGCCCCATACTTAGCCAACCAATCTGCTCCTAAAATTACATCATAATCTTTCATATCCATGCGAACTAAGTCAGCTGGCAAGTTCTGTTCATTAATCATAACCTTACTAGAAGGATATAAATATTTAATTACTGAACTGGAACCAATAGGGGTTGAAATCTCTAACAGGGAATTCATCAAGACTGGCTTCACAGCAAAAGACTTAGCAAATTTTTGAGAAACAAAAGAATGAGTGGCACCGGTATCAAAGAGAACGAATGCTGGTTTATCATGTATAATAAGAGTACCTTCAACGAGTCCACCCTCCTTGGTGGTTCCTGCATCATCTTCCTGTAGGGCTTGGAGCTTGCCCTATTGCTTCTTGGTTCCTTGGGGCTTAGTTAGGGTAGCTTGATCAGACAAAAGGGGACACTCGGGAATACAATGGTCCCTACTACCACAACACAAACAGGTGCCCAGCCTACGCCAGCACTCTTCCATCCTGTGACCTGGACGGTCACAATACTTACACACGCATTTAAATGGCACAATCGGGCCAGGCTTCTTGTCTTCATTCTTCGACATTTTGTTCTTCCATGATCCAGAGCCGCCATTGGGCCTCTTCTTGCCATTGCCGGGTTTGGTACTCCCGGAACCAGTAGGTTGTTCCTTCTTAACATTCTTTCCACGGATTCTCTCCGTCATCTCCAAGGTATCTTCCAAGACTTGAGCTTTCCTTACCATCTCCGCATACGTTTGAATTTCCATTAGTGCCAATTGGTTAATATAATGTAACTTCAGCCCGTTGAGAAAACGCTTGGCCTTCATCTTCTCTATAGACATCAAGTGAGTGGCATAATGAGATAACCGAGAGAACTGAGCTTCGTATTCAGCCACAGATAGATTCGCTGCTTCAAAGCAGCAAACTCAGCCGCCTTCTTTTCTTGTACTCTGTCAGAAACATATTTACCATTAAAGTGCTCCTCAAACTCCTTCCATGAAACTTGTCTATCGCGAAGGGTAGCTTTCACTGCCTCCCACCATGTTCTCGCATCACGTTCTAGCTGGAAGGTTGTTAAAAGAACACGCTCCTGGTCACTGCACTGCATTACTTCAAAGATCCTCTCCATCTCCTTTCACCAGTGCTCGGCTTCATCAGGGTCGGTCGAGCCTCCAAAACGCTGGGGATTCATCCCACGAAAGTTCCGGTGAAGATCGCCAGCTCTGTGGCTCGCTCCTCCTCCTTGGGCCACTTGCTGCAAGGCCCGAGTAAGTCCTTGAACCGTTCGTTGCATATCTCGCCATTGCGCACGTTCGGCTGCCATTAGAACATCCTACACATATAATAGATTACTTTAGGATTCATTTAGAAGGAATAGTTCAGATTTAGATTATTAGCTCAACCCAAGTCTCTACCCAATTCTCACTAGGTCAGATTCTTAGACTTATAACAAGGGTTATAGGTTCTACTACATCACTTAGAACCCTAGAACTTAGAAAACCTAGGAATATTAGAAACCTAGGCTCTGATACCACCAAACTGTCATGCCCTGATGCGGAATATCGGGACTGGCAGTAGAAACAATTAATAATAATATGTTGATTTACAGACATGATATGCTGACGCTAAAACATAAACACATAAACCGTTCAACACAAACACCGTGAACAGAAAAATAACTTCATTCACTAAATAATCATTTAAATAATCCATATTCCAATCACATAAACCCACTGAAACAAACTTTCAACTTAACATCCACTTGACACAGTTACAATTGCTGACTTCGAATTACAATTCTCCCACCACACACTCTAAAACATAAGTAGACACAAACAACTGTGACTGGCTCCACACACTTCTAACAGGTTTGCTCCATGGCCATCACTCTTGCATGTCCCCTTCAGTCTACGAATCCTCACATGAGCTACCTGAAAAGGGGGAACAACTAGGTGAGCGAACGCTCAGTAGGTAATAACAGGCAAGTTTAAGTGATTAACTAATTAATTGTAATTATATTCGAGAAAATAAGTAACGAAACAAAATGATGATATGACGAAACAACAATATAAAGAGAAGGCAAGATCATGATATAACTGGAAATTGGCCAACAAGCAGGAACTAACCAAGTCAAGAAAAGATTCAAGTAATAGATTTTTTTTTTATCAAAAACGCTGCCTAGGTACATTGGGGGGTCCAATCCACAACTAGGAGGTGACTTTTATTAATAATGAAGGACATAAAGAATTACATCATTCGGATGCTAGGCATTCCTAGCTTATCCAACCGGGCAGCACCTTTAATAAAGCTTGGAAGTTGCTGCTGAGAAGAAAAGGAAAAATTACATTTTGTATTGCAAGCTAGATTGGCCAAAGAATCTGCCACCTTATTTGCCTCACGAAAAATATGAATAATGGAATCATTTGCTGAAAGAAGGGCCCGAATTACCCTTACATATTTGAGGATCTCCTAGGGACATGGAATCTTCTTGTTGATAACTTGGACCAGCACTTGAGAATCACACTCAATTTTGCTCGGTTGTGATGTAATAGTTCTCAAATATTTCATACCATCCATGAGAGCTCTAGCTTCAGCCATCATGCTGCTAGCTTGATCATAAAAGTGAGAATAAGCCAAAATGATTGAACCATTAAAATCCCTTATTACTCCACCACCACCCGAAATAGCAGCATGCTTTGAAGCACCGCTAGTGTTCAATTTTATATAAGGCCAAGGAGGAAATTGCCATTTAATGAGTTTAACCCTTTGACTGTTTCTGGTGAAAAACTGAATACCACATGCAGATAAGACTGTTTTCCTTTCATGTTTATCTTCCTGAAGCTTGGAAAGGGTGAGAGATTGCTTTACCTATGATAGAATTATATGAACCATGTTCTGTGATTTTGAGACCTTGCCCTCATGGGTGACAGAGTTCCTAGCAGTCCATATCTCCCACAAGCTATAGCCGATCACAGCAATAGTGAAAAGACCAAAGAGAGATTTACCTGAAGCAATATGTATAGCTTTGGAAATTAAATCTCTGATTGTTCTACCTCCAATCTCCAATCCTTTAGATTGAAAGAAAGACCAAGTGTCCACAGCCCAATCACTCTTAATAAAAAGATGGTCATTGTCCTCTTCAGCGTGGTTCTGACAGCATCTACATTTACAGCATATAGGGATACCACAAGCTTGAATATTTTGATCAGTGGGCAGACAGTTGAAGAAGACCTTCCAAATATGAATTGATATTTTGGTTGGAATCCATTGAGACCATATGCGATTCCAGTTGAGACTCATCTCCATCAGCTGTGAGTGTTGAGAAAGCATCATATTCCTATATGTGGATGAGACGGAGTAATTGCCATTACCTGATAGAGACCATATAAATTGATCTGGATATGGAGTCAATAAGGTCGGTGTTATAGCTCTTCTGATATCATATGGCAGATACATTTCCATAGCATGAATATCCTCATGACTAGGAGTCAAGATAATATCTCTGACAGTTACATTTGTATTAGGAATACTATCACTACAAGCATAAGAATCTAAAGTTCTATTTCCCAGCCATTTATCCTTCCAAAAATTTGTTAGGGCCCCATCACCCAGAATAGTCCTCTAATTTTGCAGGATGACTGATTTTTCTTTGGTCCAGCTACTTATGTTAACACCTTTCATACCTTTGAAATTTACCTCAGTAAGATGTGTATTTTGGATGTAATTTGCTCTGAAAAACTCTGCCCAGAGTGAGTTAAAATGCAAACCATTCCACAACATTTTGATCCGTAAAGCAAGGTCCATATGTCTTAGAGACATGATCCCAAGACCACCTTGAGCAATAGGTTTGCAAACTGATTTCCAAGATCTCCAGTGTTTTCTGTTGCCATAATTGGAGGAACCCCAGAAGAAGTTGGCAAAAGATCTATCCAACAGCTGATGGATGCCAGCATGAAGAGGGGTGGATGCTAGGATATAAATTGGAATGGAAGACAGAACATGTTTGATTAAAATTATCCGTGCACCCTGTGAAAGTAATCTAGCTTGCCAACCCTCTATACGCTTTTGAATGGTGGTGACAATGCCAGCAAAGAAGACTTTTTTGGTTCTGCCCAAAACTAGAGGATAGCCCAAATGTTTATGTGGAAATGTTTGTCTAGAGAAACCAGTAATATTCTCTAGTTTGAAGAGCTGAATTGCTATTAGGGTGTATGAGATACCCACTCTTACTAACATTTATCAGTTGCCCTGAAGCTTTCTCATAGGTTTTTAAGATGTGCATGAGATTTCGGATAGAACCAGCATTTGCATTAGCAAAAATTAAAGTGTCATCAGCAAAAAGAAGGTGAGATATGAGAGAGCATCTCCTCGGGCCATAAAACCATCCCACTTTCCCTTTGTCAAAATTATCCTTGAGTAACCTGCTAAGAGTTTCTTGGGCCAGAATAAAAAGATAGGGGGCAATGGGGTCACCTTGTCGGATGCCACTCGAAGATTTGAAGAAACCAGCAATCTCTCCATTTAATGCTATAGAAAACTAGCAATTCGTAATCAAACTTTCAATCATATTGATGGACTGATTATCAAAACCAAACCTCTTCAAAACTACAGTAAGAAAGTCCCAGTTAATTCTATCATATGCCTTTGCCATATCCAATTTGAGTATGACATTGCTGCCTCCGATTTTTCTGCCCAGCTCTTGAACCAACTCCTGTGCTAATGCAATATTCTCAATGATGTGCCTTCCTTTGACAAAAGCAGTTTGCTCCATAGAGATGAGAGATGGCAGAAGTCTGCTCAATCTGTTACTTAGAATTTTTGAGATGATCTTATAGGAAAAATTACATAAACTAATCGGCCTATACTCTGAAATATCATTGGCATTTTTTTTCTTAGGAATAAGGGCTATAATTGTAGCTGTGAAGCACCTAGGAAGAGGTTTCCTTTCAGTGAAGAACTCCTGAATGGTTTTAATGACAGTGTCAGCAATCACAGGCCAAGCATTGTGAAAGAAACTTCTAGTATAGCCATCCGGGCCAGGGGCACTATCAGGGGATATAGAGAAAACTGCATCCTTTATTTCCATATCAGTTGGAGTAGCATTTAAGAGACTGTTATCATCCTGGGTCACCACATTCGGAATGCAGTTCAGACTGTCAAGGTCAATATAGTGAGGTTGGGAGGTGAAAGCAGCTTGAAAATGGTTGACAGCAATATCCTTCATCTTCTGTGTGTCAGATGTAAGGTCACATGTGGATGTCCTGAGATGGGTAATAGTGTTGTTCCTTCTATCAGCTGTAGCAGTTATATGAAAAAATTTAGTATTCCTGTCTCCTTCTGCCAGCCATCGGACTCTAGACTTTTATTTCCAAAAAATTTCCTGTTGAAGAATTCTCTCTGTGAGGATGTTCTTAGCACTTTCAAGAGCTGAAAGAGTAGTAGGAGAAGGTTGCTGGTCATAGTTGAATTCAGCCTTTAGCACTAAATCTTCAGCTTCCATCAAATTTTTATGAACATTTCCAAAAACATTCTTGTTCCAATCCCGTAGCAAATACCTCAATGACTTAAGCTTAATAATCAAAGTAGTAATAGCTGAGGAGGCTAATGGACTGGTTCTCCAAGATTGATCCACTGCTTGAAGGAAAAGTGCATGCTTTGTCCACATTTGCTGAAAATAGAATCTGCTTTTGGTAATACTTTGTAGAGCCAATTTGACTAGAATGGGAGCATGATCCGAAGCTTCTCTAGATAGATGTTCCACAGTAATTGAAAAAGAATTCATCCATGAATTATTAATGAGGACCCTGTCAAGTCTAGCCCATATGCCTTTGGAACCTGTTTGCTGATTGTACCAAGTGTATTTGGAACCCATAAATCCAGCATCTATAAGGCCACAGTCATTCATACAATCCTTGAAATCATTCATAGATCTTAAAGAAGGTATGTTACCCCCCAGTTTTTCATCAATTTCCATAATGCTGTTAAAGTCTCCAGCCACAATCCATGGACCACTAATCAAAGAATTAGCATGAATAAGGGAAGCCCATAAAGGAACTCTTTCAGCAGGAGTGCACTTAGCATAAATAAAAGAAGCATAGAATTCTGGCAAGTGTTGATAAGACTGTTTGATAGTAACTTGTTGTTCATGCTGTACAACAATATCAAAATCCATCTGTCCTTTCCACATAATCCATATGTGAGCATGCTCATCATGATTTGATATAAATTTTTCCATACCTAACTTCTTACAAATTTTTTCCATGTTACTGACATTTATTTTAGGCTCAAGAATGGCAATACAGTCAACTTTGTGCTCTTTAATCAATAGTTTAACACGACCCACTGATAGATCGTTTCCAATGCCCCTAATATTCCAAATAATAAAAGTCATTAGATTTGAGATTTGGATTGGATCTTACCTTCAGATCCTATCCTCTTCATTCCTCTGGTTATGACTCCCGGTCTATCAGCATGAATGGCAGTGACATTATCAATCTCTGCTTGAATAGCAATTTTCTTTCGGCAAGCTTGCAAATCCTCCTGTGGATTGGATATATTTAAAGGATGTATCTCCTGCTGTATATAAAGATTGTTGTCAGACTCAAAAGTTATGTTGTGGTCCTTATTTTTGGCTGGGCTTGTATCTGAAAAAGACCTATTTTGGATTGAAGGGAGCTTTGTGCCATGGGTATCAGTCACACTTAATGGTATCTCTGCATTAGAGTAATCAACAGAATCTTCCAAAATAACTGTAGTCAAATCATGAGAATGGAATAGTTGATGTTGCTCGCTGGCATTATCTTTATAAACCTGCTCTGAATGAGTATCAGACTCATCGTTCAACCTATCCTCCATTTGACCAACCTTCATTTCCATTCCCGTAGCTGTATCCATAGCCTTTTCTGGTTCTAATAACAAGTTCTGAGTTGTCATTTCTTCTGAAATCTGTAATAGAGCATTGAATCTGTTGACATTGGTGTCTATGCTTCTAGTATATGCAGGGCAAGGCCTAAATTCCTTGAGCTGTTTGCCACCATTCAAAGCTGGATTACCCTGAAATGCATTATTCTTGTTCACTGGGATGGTAGGATGTTGTTTCTTTTTGCATTCAGTTTCTGAGTGACCAAGCTTATGGCAGGAAGAACAAAGTGGCGGAATGTTATGATATCGAATTTTCTGCCAATAACTTTCCCCTTCCATATCAATCCACATTCTTTCTCTGCGAGTGGATGTGAGATTCAATTCCACACAAACCAGAGCATCTGAGGTCTCTGTCAAGGCCAGAGTGTTGTTGTGAATGCGAAGGACCTCCCTTATATTACCTGCTATTGATCGAAGCATAGATTCATTGAAAAAATTAGCAGGTAGAGAGGGAAATCCAATCCATACCGGTGCCGAATCAGGATCTGCTTCAAAGTCAAAATTATGGGTCCATCTGAAGAATCTGAAGACATAACCCTTGATGTATAAGTTTTTCCGGATGAGCACCTTAATAAAATCCTCTTCACATCCAAGGCGAATGAGAATGTGCCTAGGGGAAAGCCGGCTTATAATGAAATCAGATGAAAGTCCCAGCCGTTGAGCCATACATGCTCTAATCTCCGGGATAGAGGGACGACCATACGGTTGCATGTTTATTTCAATTAACTAAATAATCACAACATGTTTAAACATTTTATATCCATGTAATCGCTTATCTAAAAATCATCAAAAATACGTGACTAGAATCCCTATATTTTTCTTGAAATTTTCATGCCTTATATGATAATATTCGCTAGTTAATAAATTTATTAACTAAATATTATGAATCAACTGTTTACACGGCGAATAAGGTTGGTTACTATACACCGTAGTTATAAGTTTTTACTTCCATAATCTTTTTTATGGGCACCGGAGTATCCTTTGGTTATGAAGTTTTATGGGAGTGTTATTGGGGCAGAGACCGAGGTAGTGAGAGTGGTTGCACCATTTTTCGTGCCCCCTATCTCAAGATCCCCCACCTCTCAACAAAAAATTATTTTGAACATCCAGTTATGTAGAGTTTTTCGAGCCTGTCATTTCGATATATAGAACGCGTGATTCCGACGTGTGTACGTCGAGAACCGGAGGGTTGAAGATTGACACTTTATTGAAATGACGACGAGTTAAATGTCGTCAAATTCTTTTGACGCCATCGTGCAAAGGTGTCAAATTAATTATTATATATATATATATATATATACATATAACTTGTAATTATATCTTTTAAAATCCATATCTACTAAACTACGCAACATAAAATTATAAAAAAATATATTTTTGGAATCCTTGAATTTTTCTCCTAATTATCATATATTCTATTTTTCTAAATTATTTTATATAAATTAATGTCTCTTTGAATGTATATTTTTGAAATTAATCAATTAAATAGATATTGACGTGAATTCTTGTTAAATAAATTAAGTTAAAATCATAAAATTAACATCTCTCTATGTGGACGCTAATTAATAGATGACGTCACTCATGGGCATTAATTAATATAAGTTTATTTAATTATAGTTAATTATAGAATTGGATGGACATGAATTCTATAATTAACGCATTCATGTTCTCACCGTTTTCTCCCGATTTTGACCCATACCACGGGTCTTCTGGCACTCTCATCTCACGTCTGTAGATGGAGTCTCTGTTTCATGATTGGTTCATGTTATACACCTTCAACTCTCGGCGACATACGAGCTCTCCGTTGGACATTCCGTTCCTTCGGACTAGCAAGTTAGTCATCGGGACGTCCGTAAGTCTCCTCGTAGCCTTGGATTCCATCAAGGCCGACTGAGCTGGTTGTACCTTAAACACCTTGTACCCATTTTAATGCCACGTCACTCTGGAGAAACGTGGTAACCCGGCCCTTTCATGGTGCTATTCTTGGCCCATGAGAGAATTCTCTTAGCCAGTGGAATGAGTGATCATTCCACTAGGTGATATATTGAATTGGGTATCCTATAGTTAGGTGCCAATTCTTCAGCTTGCTTTGTGTCCATTGAATTGGTGACTATCTTGTTAGTCATCTATTCAAGTTATTCATGGCACCCTATCTAGGTGCCAATTCCACCCAGTTTTTCGACATGTCATGGTTTCTATGCTTTCACGTGGATTTTATTGCAACTCTATCCTTACTCAAGGGCCTTGTCTTTGAATTCCATAAAATATTATCTTATCATCCTATTAAAGCTTGTTCTTGAAACTCTTTATTGGCTATGAACTATCGTGGATGTCTAGATATATCTTTAATGCTGTGCATTTAGGGCCCGATCTGGTCTTGGGAGGAGCCCCCGAAAGTACTTGTGCCCATGGGAGTTTTAATGATCATGGTGTCTGGCATTGCCCCAAAGTGCATGACTAGTTTGATCTTTGTCATTCCACACACACACTCTCTCTCTCTTTCGAGATATTACTTGCGTGCGTGACTTGACTTGCGTGACTCGACTAGCGTGGCCCAGAATGGGCAAGTACTTGCGTGAAATAGCCAATATTCTATAAATCTCTCTTGGATATCTCTTGCTTGAAAGTTTTTATATGAAATTGTCAAATTCTTGCTAGTTTTGTTTCACTTGCTCGGTTAATTCTACATGCATAGCCTTACTGCATTTACATGTGAAATATGTAATTACTTAAACCAATTGCTTGTTCTTGAGATATAATTCCTACTGAGCGTTCGCTCACCCAGTTTTATTCCAACATTTTTCAGGTAATCAGGTGGCTAGCGAGACCGAGACTCACATGGGAGGGACAAGTGTGCAAGCGCGCTTCGAAAACTAGTGAACCTGTGTCTTTTATCTTTCTTGAGTCTAGCATGGTGTCTCTTATTTAGTTATCTTGTCTAAGTCTGTTAGAGTGTCATTTTCTTTTCTTTCATTGTGATGTAGTTGAGTCTTCAAGTTTTGAAATTTAAATTGTAAGAGACTTATATTTGAAATAAAATTTTATTATTTCCCTAAATTATTTGGTCTTATGCGACTGCTCTTGATTATTCACGACTGTTTAACTGCTACGTTCCGAGCAAACGACACGTTCCGCTGCTATCGGTTCGGGGCGTGACAGAGGTGGTATCAGAGCTTCGGCTTTCACATCCTCAAGTTATTAGGTTCCAATGATAGGTCAAGTATCCTTACCCGTCATATTAGAGCTTCGGCTTTCTAATTCCTAGGTCCTGAAGTCCAGAAGACAGGTTGAGTCATCTTGTTGGTCATCCTATAGGAATTCCGTGAGAGTGGGTAGAGCCTGGGATATATTATAAAGAAAAGATAAAATATTAAAGTCTCATTCCTATTAATCATCAAAATTTCTATGTCAATAATTAATTCTCCCCAATTAATCTTGCAAGAACATAAATAGAATGGAGACATCTAAGCCAAAATTTATCCCCGAGATGGTCTTAGTGGACGTTCAAGCTTATGCGGACCTCGTTAGAAGGGTCCAGGAGTTAGAAAAGGTGGTAGAAGAAAAGGAGAGAGTTGAATAAAGGAACCAAGTCGTTAATTCTAAAATGCATGTCCCGACTAAGAAGAGGCCCAATGAGGACTACCATTCCCAAAGGTACAAGGAATGTAAGAAGGGGAAAGGTGTGGTAGCCCCTATTGACCCATCGTAAGAAAGATGTAAGTTCTGCGGGAAGTTTAATCACCAATCGAAGGTCTGTTATCGGAGGACGGGAGCGTGTCTCCGATGTGGGAGCCTCGAACATAGGATAGCCCAGTGTCCTATTCAGAACTCGAGACTCCAAGAGGGAGCCCAAGCCTTAGTGGAAGACGGGTCTGCCAAAGGAAAAGCTATGAAAGGTATCCTTTGTCCTCGATCCTAAATTGATTCTTTCGATATGTTTAGATTTCTTCTTTCACTTATATGGTATCATAAGGAATTATAGCTAATCCCCCATCTAGAGAAGAAGGTGATGTGAATTTGGGAATCAAATTCTTTTAAGTGGGGGAGGGTGTAACACCCGAAAATTTTGAAAGCTAAATTGGAACAAAATATTTAAGTTTTAAAGAAAAAAAGGGCTTACACTTGATGATATTTATTATACATAAATGATATATTGAATAAATAAAAATTTAGATATATTAGAATAAATAAGTGGATAGTTAATTTTTTCTTTAATAAAAGAAACTATTTTACTAGGATCGAACCTACCTCTGATACCCAGGACAAGGACTAATAAAAGTAAAATCCCTATATAAAGTACTACCTTAATTAAACTCTTAATCGATAAAGACCCTAGTGTATAATTGTGACCGGCCACACTGAATTTAAGAGATAGCCGTAAGAGCCTTGCACGTGAAACTAGCTTAAGGTAGAAGGGCCTCATATATATAAATACATAGATATATATACATATAATACATGTATAACTTAATGGGCCTTAATCCAAAACCCATTGTACAAGATTTAAAAACTATATACATATATAGTATATTATGCATGCCAAGTGTTAAGCCACTGTGAAGAAACTACCCACATATATATCTGTATGTGCATATTTATAATACAATAAGATATATATTAAACACACACATATATATATATCAACCCCATATATATATACATGCATATTATAACCCCCACCTAAATGGGCTTTCCACAGGAGCTAGAACTCACATGGGCCATTGAAACATAAAGGAGCCTTAACCATATACAATCTCAAGGTAGAAATCTTTAATGGGCCTTATGCTCACCTTTAAGAGTCTTACAGTATAAGTGAACCTTAAATAACCTTTAAACCCACACAAATCTGTATATATATAATATTCATTACAATACATATAAGTCACTCATATATATATGTGTACAACTATATAAACAATATATATAGATAAATATATATATACCCACTCAAGGGCCTTCCCGCAAAGGCCAACCCAACCCAATAAACCTTCCCACGTACACCACAGTACAAACCAAAACCCACTTATACCAAAGCCCACTCAACATCACTCACAACAAGCCCATGAGAACCTCCACCCACTAATTAAATATATATATAAGGCCTTAACCCACACAAATGGGTTTAATTATATAAAGGGAATAAAATCATTTATGGGCCACTCACACTAAGTCAACACACATAAAGCCCAACCCTCATTTCTAACTCAACCCAAAGCACACACAGCAGAGGCCACGTGAGCCTTCTTCAGGCAAACTCAAACCCATGGTAGCCCACTTACACCCTAAACCCACCTACGTAGGCCTTCACAGGTGTATGAACTCAAGCCCCCTACACCAATAGTAGGCCCAACCCCTTTAGCCTTAGATGAGGCTTGAAGTAGCCTTAGGGTTAACATATGAAAATAGCAGGCGGATGTTTAGATAGTAAGTGAAGGAGACTTGCACTCTAACAGGATTCCTAGGAAGGGAATTAGAATCCTATTAGAAATAGAAAGGCTAAGCTTCTATATAAACCTCCCCATCGCACAGGCAAAGGCCTGTTGATGCTGCTGCTCTTACGAAGGAGAGTGTTCGTGCTGCTTTCTTCCTCCTTTCTTCATCCTGCAAACGTGAAAGGGGGGGGGGAGGTTGCAGCAAGCTTCTTCCTACTACTGTGATTACATCGTGAAGAAGCTTCTTCCCTCTGCGTCCCCTTCTTCCTGTTGCTTCTACATCTACGTCTGGTACCTTGTTCTTCATCTTAAGGTAGGTTTTCTCAAGAATTAAAGCCAAAGATAATAGAAATTAAGTTGCATTACATGTTTGCGTTTTATAGCTTACGGTTGCATGTTTATTTCAATTAACTAAATAATCACAACATGTTTAAACATTTTATATCCATGTAATCGCTTATCTAAAAATCATCAAAAATACGTGACTATAATCCCTATATTTTTCTTGAAATTTTCATGCCTTATATGATAATATTCGCTAGTTAATAAATTTATTAACTAAATATTATGAATCAACTGTTTACACGGCGAATAAGGTTGGTTACTGTACACCGTAGTTATAAGTTTTTACTTCCATAATCTTTTTCATGGGCACCGGAGTATCCTTTGGTTATGAAGTTTTATGAGAGTGTTATTGGGGTAGAGACCGAGGTAGTGAGAGTGGTTGCACCATTTTTCGTGCCCCCTACCTCAAGATCCCCCACCTCTCAACAAAAAATTATTTTGAACATCCAGTTATGTAGAGTTTTTCGAGCCTGTCATTTTGATATATAGAACGCGTGATTCCGACGTGTGTACGTCGAGAACAGGAGGGTTGAAGATTGACACTTTATTGAAATGACGACGAGTTAAATGTCGTCAAATTCTTTTGACGCCATCGTGCAAAGGCGTCAAATTAATTATTATATATATATATATATATATATACATATAACTTGTAATTATATCTTTAAAATCCATATCTACTAAACTATGCAACATAAAATTATAAAAAATATATTTTTGGAATCCTTGAATTTTTCTCCTAATTATCATATATTCTATTTTTCTAAATTATTTTAATAAATTAATGTCTCTTTGAATGTATATTTTTGAAATTAATCAATTAAATAGATATTGACGTGAATTCTTGTTAAATAAATTAAGTTAAAAATCATAAAATTAACGTCTCTCTATGTGGACGCTAATTAATAAATGATGTCACTCATGCACATTAATTAATATAAGTTTATTTAATTATAGTTAATTATAGAATTGGATGGACATGAATTCTATAATTAACGCATTCATGTTCTCACCGTTTACTCCCGATTTTGACCCATACCGCGGGTCTTCTGGCACTCTCATCTCACGTCCGTAGATGGAGTCCATGTTTCATGATTGGTTCACGTTATACACCTTCAACTCTCGGCGACATACGAACTCTCCGTTGTACATTCCGTTCCTTCGGACTAGCAAGTTAGTCATCGGGACCTCCGTAAGTCTCCTCGTAGCCTTAGATTCCCTCAAGGCCGACTGAGCTGGTTGTACCTTAAACACCGTGTACCCATTTTAATGCCATGTCACTCTGGAGAAACGTGATAACCCAGCCCTTTCATGGTGCTATTCTTGGCCCATGAGAGAATTCTCTTAGCCAGTGGAATGAGTGATCATTCCACTAGGCGATATATTGAATTGGGTATCCTATAGTTAGGTGCCAATTCTTCTGCTTGCTTCGTGTCCATTGAATTGGTGACTATCTTGTTAGTCATCTATTCAAGTTATTCATGGCAACCTATCTAGGTGCCAATTCCACCCAGTTTTTCAACATGTCATGGTTTCTATGCTTTCACGTGGATTTTATTGCAAGTCTGTCCTTACTCAAGGGCCTTGTCCTTGAATTCCATAAAATCTTATCTTATCATCCTATTAAAGCTTGTTCTTGAAACTCCTTATTGGCTATGAACTATCGTGGATGTCTAGATCTATCTTTAATGATGTGCATTTAGGGCCCGATCTGGTCCTGGGAGGAGCACCCGAAAGTACTTGTGCCCATAGGAGTTTTAATGATCACGGTGTCTGGCATTACACCGAAGTGAATGACTAGTTTGATCTTTGGCATTCCACACACACACACTCTCTCTCTTTCATGATATTACTTGCGTGCGTGACTTGACTTGCGTGACTCGACTAGCGTGGCCCAGAATGGGCAAGTACTTGCGTGAAATAGCCAATATTCTATAAATCTCTCTTGGATATCTCTTGCTTGAAAGTTTTTACATGAAATTGTCAAATTCTTGCTAGTTTTGTTTCACTTGCTCGGTTAATTCTACATGCATAGCCTTACTATATTTACATGTGAAAGATGTAATTACTTAAACCAATTGCTTGTTCTTGAGATATAATTCATACTGAGCGTTCGCTCACCCAGATTTATTCCAACATTTCTCAGGTAATCAGGTGGCTAGCGAGATCGAGACTCAAATGGGAGGGACAAGTGTGCAAGTGAGCTTCGAAAACTAGTGAACCTGTGTCTTTTATCTTTCTTGAGTCTAGCATGGTGTCTCTTATTTAGTTATCTTGTCTAAGTTTGTTAGAGCATCATTTTCTTTTCTTTCATTGTGATGTAGTTGAGTCTTCAAGTTTTGAAATTTAAATTGTAAGAGACTTATATTTGAAATAAAATTTGTTATTTGTCTAAATTGTGTTTTTTGGAAATGACTATGCTTTGATTGACACGACTGTTAAACTGTCACGTTCCGAGCAAATGACACGTTCCGCTGCTATCGGTTCGGGGCGTGACATTACTGGCCCTCTATCTTCAATGATTGTTGCAAGTTCGCCAAGGCTTGCCAAAGATACCAAAAGCACGCCAACGTGTCAAGAAGACCGCCGGTGCCGCTACACCCCACCCTACCAAGTTGGTCGTTTGCTCAATGGGGCACAGATGTGGTAGAACCTTTGCCAACATCATCATCAGGATGCAGATACGTCTTTGCCGCCACATATTACTTCTCCAGATGGGCAGAAGCAATAGTGCGAAGAGAAGTGACGACAGAATTAGTCGCCATGTTCTTCCGATAGAATATAATATTCCAGTTTAGGGTCCCCAGCCGAATTATCTATGATAATGGCAGCCACTTCAGGAACCAGAAGGTTTATCGTTTGGCTGATAAATATAAGATTGACTGGAGGACGTCGTCCCCCTATAACCCTCAAGCCAATGGGCTCGCAGAAGCCTTCAACAAAAAGCTGTGCACTTTGCTGGCGAAGACCGTCAAGTCTAATAAGAAGGATTGAGAAGAAAGGATGTACGAGGCGCTTTGGGCTTATCATATAGTTTATAAAACTCCAACTGCCTGCTCCCCGTTCTCCCTTGTATATGGGTCAGAGGCGGTAGTGCCAATTGAATTGGTAGTCCCGTCGCTTCGAGTCGCCATCCAGTATGGGTTGGCTAGTAGCGAACAAACCAATATAAAAAGAAGATTGGAAGAGCTCTCCAAGCTCGAAGGAAAGCGTCTTCGAGGGCAACAAAATATCCAAGCCTACCAAGCTCGCATGGCCCGTGCCTTCGATAAGCTGGTCAAAGGATGAGAATTCAAGAAAGGTGACCTAGTAATGGTCAAAAGAAGAGAAGTGATGGCCTCCAACCCCAAGGGGAAGTTGGTTGAAAACTGGGTCGATCTGTATATTGTCCGCCGAGTATATGAAGGGGGTGCCTACGTTCTTGTATATCACAAGGGAGTAGTTCAGTTCTCCCCTCTTAATGGGAAACATATGAAGCTGTACCATGTAGCCCCACTGGCATTCCCAGAATGCCCGAAACCCACCTTGGTCTAGTGGCACTCTGCCCTGACCGAGCTCTCAAAAAGATACAATATCACCATTACGGACCTTACGTCCAAATCGGCGAATGCTCTTCCTTTGCGTTGGCATTTTCCCCCTGCCAACGAATAAACCCCTTTTCGGCGCAAGGCTGCGTGCCCTAGCTGACTTATGCACGTCATCGCCATTACGGACCTTACGCCCGAATCAGCACAAAAACTCATCCCTTGCGTTGGTATTTGTCCTTACCAACGAATAAACCCCTTTTCCGGCGCAAGGCTGCGTACCCTAGCCAACTGTCATATGCTACTATGTAGGGTCAAACATCACACGATTGACCCACCCTCGTTTTCTCACTCCATGATAAAAAATGAGAGAAAAAAATAATAAAAAAATGAGGCTCAAAATAGAGGTGCCTCGTCGGTCTTGTCTCTACACTAGGGCAAGGGCAAAACTGGCTATAACCTGGCTGCGGTGAAAACCTGAAAGGGCATTGCAGGTAAAATCGGGTACCCCGCCATGTGAAAACCCGAAAGGGTGCATGGGTAAAAGTAAGAGGGGGCTGGCTTCGGCGAAAACCCGAAAGGGTGCTTAAGCCAGTAAGGTGGTAATTTAAAGTTCCTCTTTACCCTCATCCTAATGAAACTCCGAAAAGGACGATCACCACAAGTCCCGCTGGAGATCTTTTCTCTCTATAAACCATTATTGACCCTTGTCATCATCGGCAAGACCGGTCAATTCTCCCTTGACTTGGACCTTCCGTCCTCGTTAATGAATAAACCTCTTTGCTTCGGCATTTAACCAATGTTGATGAACACACCGTTATTGACCCTTGTCATCATCGGCAAGACCGATCAATTCTCCCTTAACTTGGACCTTTCGTCCTCGTTAATGAATAAACCTTCTTTGCTTCGGCATTTAACCAATGTTGATGAATAAACCACTATCGACCCTTGTCATCAAGACCGGTCCATTCTCCCTTAGCTTGGAATTTTTGTCCTCATTAATGAATAAACCTCTTTGCTTCGGCATTTAACCAATGTCGATGAATAAACCACTATCGACCCTTGTCATCATCGGCAAGACCGGTCAATTCTCCCTTGACTTGGACCTTCCATCCTCGTTAATGAATAAACCTTTTTGCTTCAGCATTTAACCAATGTCGATGAACACACCGTTATTGACCCTTGTCATCATCGGGAAGACCGGTCAAATCTCCCTTGACTTGGACCTTCCGTCCTCATTAATGAATAAACCTTCTTTGCTTCGGCATTTAACCAATGTCGAGGAACAAACCACTATTGACCCTTGTCATCATCGGCAAGACCGGTCAATTCTCCCTTAACTTGGACCTCCCATCCATGTGAGGAAACGTTCCTGCCTTCGACAGTCAGCCACTGCCGACGAATAAGCCCTCATCCATCCCGGCCCCGTGCCGTGAAAAAAGGGGGAAAAAGAGGCTAAAAATAGAGATACCTTGCCAGACTTGCTCAGATGTTCCAAGCAAGGGCAAAAACAGCTATAACCCAGCTGCGGTGAAAACCCGAAAAGGCGCCGCGTGAAAACCCGAGAGGGCGCGTGGACAAAAGCAAGAGGGGGCCGATTCCAGTGAAAACCCGAAAGGGCACTTGTACCGGTAATGTGATATATAAAAAAAAGGAGAAAGAAGAAAAATGATTAATGATTATGACACACTCTCCTCAGGGGCAAGGTAGAATATCCTTCCAAGTCCCACCGATGAATAGCCAGTTACTGACCCTTGTCATCATCGGCAAGACCGGTCAATTTTCCCTTAACCTGGACCTTCCGTCCTCGTTAATGAATAAACCTCTTTTGCTTTGACATTCAATCAATGTCGATGAACAAACCAGCCCTGACCCTTGTCATCATCGGCAAGATCGATCAGCATTTCCCTTAACTTGGACCTTTTGTCCTCGTTAATGAATAAACCACCCATGCTTCGACACTTGACCGATGTCGATGAACAAACCCATGTTCGACCCTTGTCATCATTGGAAAGATCGGTCGACGTTTCCCTTAGCTTGGACCTTTTGTCATCGTTGATGAATAAACCCTCTTTGCTTCGACACTTAACCAATGTCGATGAACAAGCCAGTTTGACCCCTATCATCATCGGCAAGATCGGTCGACATTTCCTTTAACTTGGACCTTTTGTCCTCATCAATGAATAAACCTCCTTTGCTTCGACATTTAACCCATGTCGATGAATAAACCCTACCTCCATGTTTCGTCACCATCGGCGAAATCAACAAGCAAACCATTGGTCTGGATCTTCCGTCCGCATCAATGAGTAAACATATTCTTGACTTTCTTCGTTATTTGGGGAAACTAGCAAACCTACCCCTCAATCGGGTTCTCCGCCCTTGTCGGGGAATGAATACATCCTTGGTCTCTTGGTAGCTCCGTCACCATCGGCGAAGCCTACCAATGGGCCTTCTGGCCTTACCCTTTGATCCGAGTGGCCGCTACACCTTCGCCCTCGAGCATTCACCCTGTGAGGCCCTAAGAATAGTTACGCTGCGGTGGAGCAAACCCCTCACCCCTTCACTGAAGATGTGAGCGCTCTCCTGCCCTAGTAACTCATATATCTGGGCTAAGACAACTGGCTAGGAAGAAAGAAAGAAGATGAAGTCGTGACATAAATGGCAAATGGAGGCATTTCATTTCTATGAAGTGACAAAATATATGTTACTCGGGGCATCCCCCGAGATACATAGAGGTTCACCAAAAAGAAGAAGAAAATAGAAAAGGGATTACTGCAGCGGACGTCGAAAGATGTCTCCGAGCTCCAAAATCCCCAGGGTGGGATAACGGGTTAATTCCTACAGGTGAGACTCGGTAGCTCCCAACTGAACGAGCTTCTCTTCAAGCGAGGCGGCCAATCTTTCGGCCAATTCTGCTTCATCTGCACTTCTTGCTATTCGGCTTCTGCAGCTCAGCCTCAGCCCTGGAAAGTTCAGCACGAAGTTCAACTATCCTCGCTGCTAAAGAAGTCCGACGCTGTGAAGAGGTGTCGGCCATATTTTGCATTGACTGCGCTGTCTCTCTCAAGGACGCAAAAGTAGCCCGGCACTCTGTCCACTCAAGCTTCAGGGCCGCCAGTTGGCTAGCTGCTTCTCGACCAAGGAATTCCCTCCTATTCACATACATGAGCAACAAGACCACCCGCGGCGTCCAATCGTCTATGGGGCAGCCAAAAGCCAGCAGTGAACGGGAAAGGTGCTCTACCAAGCCCCTCAGATGCACATAGGTTAAATCCTAGCTGGCTGTTACGATCTGTTGCAGAGCTCCCAAGAACTACCACACCAGGTCATTCGACGACTGTAGGCCAAGTGGTGACGTGTCGGGAAGCTAAAAATTGACTCTACTGTCAATGATAGCCCAGATGTCATCGCTTGGTTCGGAGGATGACAATGGCAAAGCTTGTAAGGCGCCCGCACTAGAGTCGACCCCTGAAACTAACATAGTGGAGGAAGCCTCGATAACAGCAACCTCCCCGCTAGCCTCTTGTGGCGCAGCTGCACCAAAAATCTCAACAGCGGAGGATGCTTGTTCTTCACACCCAGCATGACTGGCCTCCACCAGGGCTGATTCTGTAACAAGGGCTAAAGCCCTAGGAGCCACGGCTTCCTCTTCAACAATTTCTCCCGCTTCTATTTCGGGAAGACTCTTCTCCCCCCGGAGCAGTCCTTTGCTGGCAATGGATGACTGGGATTCCATGGCTTCATCCGAGTCAGCAGCACCCATAAGTGCCCCTGAAATCTCCAAGCTTGCTGCCATAGCATAATCCTTGGGGTATCACAAAGCGATGGAACGCAAGACTGGTGGAAATGACGATTGACCCGCACCCAGAATCGGGAGAGGTATTTGCACAGTTGTAGTTGGCAATACCACATCGGCCTGCACCGTGAATACAACATGCGTTAGACACCTGACGCAAAGATAATGAGAAGAGCTGTGAAGTGAAAGTGGCAAAGGATCCCCTACCTCAGCCGACACTAAGCTCAAGTTTGCAGCAGTGGAAATCATGGGCTCCATAGGCCAAGCCCCCTTGCTCACCAGTGGACCAGATGGCCCAAGACTGCTCCATGCCAGCCGGGGTGGACTAAAGGTCGTGTAGTCACTTTCGTAAGCTGAAGATGCCCCGGCATCTTCAGTTTCTGTCTCCACACGCGGGAACTTCCCATCACTGGAATTGCCACCATAGTCAACCTGCTCCGAAGAAGATGAGCTCTCTGCCGGCTCCCGACGCTCCTCCGTCGGAAAGGGCGCTTCTCCAGCTTCAAGACCCACAGGAGGAGCACCTCCCTTAGCAAAGGCTTGCTCGTCCGATTCTACAGCGGGAGCACTAGTCAAATGAATTTCGGGAGTAGGCTCGCTCCCCGAAATAGCTTTCTCCCCAGCAAAAGCCTCTTCAGTAATCTCGGTAGCAGGAAGTGAAGGTAGCTGTATCTCAACTAAAATTCAAATAAGGAATAGTCAAGCAGGCTGAAGACGTAATGGATCATAAGATCCTATGAAAAAACTACAAATTACTTTCCATCTCATGGCTGGGTGTTGGAGAAGGCAGGTCCCCTCCTCGGGAGCTATGGGCACATCTCTTTCCAGCTCTTCGACTGCGGCAATGGTCAGGGCTTCTTGCGCGACCGTGGCAGCGGGAGCAGCGGCAACTACAAAGAAGAAATCAGCCGATGCAGCCAGAATAGGGAATAGAATACAAAGAATGAGGGATATACCTTCAGTTCTAGACCCCTGCACATGAGAGGCCTCAAACTCCTCAAATGATACTGCCGATGGACGGAAAACCACTGGTTCCTGCCCCGTAGCCTGCCTTCCACGAGCCCGCGTCATCCGCGTGACCGCCACCTTGGCCTTACCAATAGCCTCCGTCACCTGAGACCTTCTTCGCTTTCGCGAATCACCAGGGGGCAGTGGCGTCATAGTCAGAGCCGCTTCAGGAGTTTTGAAGTATGTCAGCTTCTGAGCTTTTATCAGCAACTCCCTGAAGTGCCGGGTTTCTTCCGAAGTGAGTCGAACTGCACAAATACAAAGGTGAGAATGACATATGCTACAACGAAGAAAGGAAATAGGCCGAAAGGCTAAAATGAAAGAATGAAAGATACCTGCCGGTCCCATATAGAAGGGGGAAAGGGGCCAATAGAACAGTGAGGTCACTTTGTCTCTTGAGGCCGCCTCGTGAACAAGCCAACACACATCTCCTATCTTCTCGCTTTGCTCGGCCAGCGACGCAAAATATGCATGGCCATGAGAAGACAAGTGATAATATAAGCCCAAGTGGTCCAACCCCCATCCGTCAGCATACTTGAAGGAAATGAAAAGGGGTTGGTCCAGAATAGCCTCGCTCGGGCCACCCACCGAGAGCTTTTGGGAGCGGAGCAGTGCAAACAGCTAGGGGGTGTTGATGTACAGTGTGTCCCGCCTATCTTCCCCTCAAATGAAAGTCCGGTAAGGATGCAAGCTGTCGCGCACAGGCCGCCAGTTGGCCACGGCCGGGATAGACTCCTCCACTGGTAAAGGGATCTCCTGAAGAACCACCCGCTCACTGCTCACCCGGCATAGCCCCCGAAGTGTCTTCACAAAGTCATCCCTATGGATCTCGGGCATCTTCGGCTCAACCCTGGGCGAGCGGCGTTTCACAGCCTTCCGGGCTTCCAGATAAGCTATTACCTCTGTATTGGTCCATGACCGCAACTTCTTCAAATAAGAAGGATCAATGTCTAAGACCGGTTTTGGCTGGGCATCCAAGAATCCGTGCTCTGCGACAGCCCAACAGTCTCGACGGGAGCTCCTGTAAAATCCCGTCTGCGTGTTCCACCATTTGATATATTCTGAGGTGACGCGGGGGAAGCGAGCAGGGACCGGGACCCTGAATGAAACCTCCTCTCGACGGTGGAAGTAATCCCACCATATTTGAGGATCATCATTTGTCACCTGGCCAGCTCTGTGCCTGTTCAACAACGAAACTACGAAGAAGAAGGAGGGATGTGCTGATCGTAGCCAAAATTCGACTGAATCGGAATGGGTAATATGGCTCTAGCCACAGAATGCCACTCTTCCAAAAGACAAGGACGCTTAGTCTGATAGCCAATGGCCAGTCAACAAATTTTGGCTCCAAGATTGGCCATGTTCACTTAGCGCCAGAGATTGGATGGATGAACTCCTTCACCTCGAAGAGACTGCACTGTCGCGTCGCATTTACCAGCGGACTAGAATGGGCGGCCAGGCTCCAAAAGTGCGGGACCCCAGGTGCATACGTGGGGACCTTAGTCAATTTCCCCATAATGGCGAAGAGTTGTTCTATTGTCGATGATGGTTCAGCACTAGCAAACTTAATCATCCTCGGAACAAGGTGTGCAAACTGTAGCCCCCGACGAGCAGCTTCTGAAAATAGGGTGCAGACCCATGCATTAAAAAAGTGTATCCGACAAACCATCCGCAAATTCTTGGGGAGATGGTTCCGGTGCAAATCTTGCAACATCTTGTAAATGAGGCACAAAGCCACTGGGCAGAGGGACAGCTTCGTGCCCTAAGCCATCAGACAAGTAGGGTAGATGGCTTCTGCCCTGATCACGCTCTTATCACCTTGCGGGAGAGCGAATGAACAAATCCAATAAGTCAAATATGCAGCACAGTGCGTGACTACATCAACACCAGCGGGGTTTGGGCCTTCTTGCTACCCTTCTCTCAAGACAGGCGGGAAAGCGGCTTGTCGCCAGACTCTCTTCTTCCGCTTCAAAGCAGTCGGTGCTACCATGGGAAAGTCTTCGTATTTGTGCTCCCCGCTGAAGAAATACTGAAGCCAAGCGCCCATTCGCACGCACCTTTTCTCCCCAGGCTTACGTGCCTCCCTGGCATCATATAATGAGAGGCAAAGCATGCGGTACGCCTTCATCAGGTACCGATAGGCGAAGCCCGCTAGATATCGGCCCTCACCGTCAGTCTGATCCTTCAGCCAGTCAGGCCAGCATACTTCTTCATACGGCTCACCATCAATCAGCAAGCCACTGAGCTGTGAAAGACTCCAAAGGTCCAAAGAGGTCTCTCCCTCCGAAGTGTAGAAGGTGTTATACTCCGGGCAGAATACCTCGATCATACCACAACATAAGCCCCTAGAGATAGGGTAGCGATACCTTGAGGCGTACACGCTATGGTATACGCCGGTGTTGGCCAAGATGGGAGCATAATGTTAAAGGACATAGTCCATGAACTCCACTGCTCTGGGTCTGAATGCATGGGCATCGGTGACCTTCAGCTCAGCAAACCATCCCACAGAAATCTGATGCTTGAAACGGACCGCCAGACAGTCCAGCAAGAAAGATTCTTCTCTATATCCCCATTTCAGTGGGGCTAGAAACCAACCGAATACGGGCTTCTCCCGGTCGACATGACTCGCAGTGTCATTCCAACGAGCAAGTATAAACTCGGGCGCTTTGGTCTGCAGGGCGTCCACCGGAACCAGGTCCTGCAGTCCAAGCACAACACTCCATTTCAGGGGCTCACCAGGTAAATAAATGGGCCTGCCCCGCACTACAAAGTCAGTCAGACTGTCTCGCTCAACGAGCAGCGCCTGCTCAGCCTTCCGAACAAGCAACAAGTCCCTTTTTCCTTGAAGGTTAAATCGCCTGAGGAAGGACATTAAGTGCTTATCCTTGGGGTGATCCCTCCTGACAGCATCACCGCGGTCATAATTGAAGGAATCACCCCCGATGATGAGAAGGCAGCTGGTGACCACTGTATCGATCTCTGAGTCCGAGGATTCCGTGACCACAGCAATCTGGTCATGCCCCCAGTCCAGGGATTTCACATTTTCCCATGTCACCACGGCACGGGAAGCTGAAGAAGAAGAAGTAGATGCCATTTATCTACAAAAGAAAGCATGACAAGAAGAATGAACAAGGTCAGAAACGACTGATGAGAACAAGATTTCTGACAAAATTTCGGCAGAGCCTCCCCAGCTCGGAGATTGCCAGAAAGAAGCGAAACACGTCTATCAAGAGACGGTCCCTAAAACAGGCTGTGGGTGTCGCACCGAGGCCGAAACGGAACACCCAGGGGAATTGCTCTGAGGGCAAGCACTACTAGGAGCCTCCTGGGGCCCAAGAAGAGGGATTTAAATCCCAAGAACAGAAGAGCAAAAACTCTCCCTCACACGTCAAAGGATGCCGCCCTCAAGCTCTCTCAACGCCGTGGGAAGGAGAAGGGAGGAGAGAGAAAGAGATTTCACAAATGAGAAACATGAAAGAAAAAACAAAGGAAGAAAGGGTTATAAAGGGGGGGGGGGCTCCCTTGGGTTAATCCGGCGCGCTAAATAGCGCGCCGTATTAACCCTCCCCCATCAAAATGGCACGCCGGATAAGGGAGCGCCGTATTAACAATCCTATGACCGCGCCGGTTTAGCCATCGTGTCGATTTAACGGCCCATTCCAAGCTTCTATCGTCTGGACGAAAATCTACTCAGACGGAGCTCATCCACTGGTCCTACTTCGATCGTGCCTTGCTCGCAACAACCGCGGTTGGGGGGCATTTGTTGGCACTCAAAATATATTCAATGGCGATCAAGCCTCAAAGACAAATGATGCGGCCCACTGAAGCGGAGAAGTTGAAGAAGATCAATACATCGAAGCCTTCTCAAGCTACCAGAGCCTCAGGTCACCCAGTATGAACGCCGGGGACTTCACCTCAGGAGAGTCGAGATGAATTTACAACCAACCGGCAGCGTCATCAAGCCTGCCCAATGAACCGGCAACAACTCAGTCGTCCCGCATAAACCACATCCGTTGTCCGACCAAGGACAAGGGTATACCTTGTGGCCCGCCACCTGAATGAAAGATCCTCCCGAGGTGAAAGAATGCTCTTGACCCTTCAGAACAAGGGACCGAACACTCTGTTAGCAGAAGACCCCGATTACCCACCATGGGTACGGCTTCTCAGCATATTGGGTCCGTTAGTGACCAAATGATCGCCCAGTCAGGGCAAAAACATCCTAGGTGGTATTCCACCCCTCAAGAAAGCTTCAAGCACGAGTCAGGCCGAGCCAACAGCACAAACCACAGTCTCGAAGGCCGTGTTAGCGGAAGACCCGCGTGTTCAAGCTGAAGATGCACAAGGTTCTGAAAAAGGTTGTACGTCGACCAGAGAGCTTCGTCAGGACTTCTCACCACAGTTTTGCAAGACCATGGCGAGATGAATGGTCACGGTGACTCCCGAAACTAGTCCGGGGCCCACTGTCTAACCCGTGTTAAGCAAGCGGGGCTTATCCGGCGCGCCCTTTCACCCGCACGCCCCCTATTCCCAGTGCCCTATTACCCGGCGCGCAAAATGGTCGAGGGAGCTTATCCGGTGCGCTTTCTTCACGCCGTATTAGGCCATCTCTATATAAATACATGTTGAGTCCCAAACGGTGGAAATCAAGAGGGGAGGGGTGAATTGATTGGCCAATTAAAATTTCTTCCAAGGAAAATAATGATAAGTAAAACATATAAGCACTAGACCTCACTCGATCATGATCTCACTTGTGAATGCGTGTAGATAAAGGTGAGTGTTTGATTAAGGAAATGGTGTACTCTCAACTCACCGTGAAGCCCACTCGATAATAAATCTGGAAAAACAAATCACAAGTAACACACAAAGTTTTTAGGTGGTTCGGGTACACTGCCGTGTCCCCTACGTCCACCCCTCACACGTGAGGATTAATACTTCACTATGAAGTGAGCCACACACACACGCTGTGTAGAACATCAAACACACACACACATAGCACTCGATCTGGGCTGCCAAACATACATACACACACACACGTTCGTGTTTCCGATCACGAACACCACACACAAGAATCTGATTTAAGATATACAACAGATGCACAAGCTCAAGCAAAGGATTCAAAAAATGGAGAATGAAGAATTATTTATCGTGGTTGAGGCTCCCCCTTTCGCTTCTTTGGATGTAGTTTAGCACTTCTGCAAGTGGAAGAACGATCTTGGAGGGAGTATGAAGCAGTGCCGCACGAACAAAGGTTGTAGCTTGATATCCGATGTATCTTTCAGTTGTACAAGGTCTTGAGGCTTGATTCAAGCTTCTTCCCTTCGATTTTAGGTTTAGAACAAGGTTGAAGTGGAGCTTGGAGCTGCTGCTGCGAATCTGCACTCATAAGGGTTAGAAAAATAACACAACTTTAGATACCTTTTTCTCCTTAGGGTTTCATACCCCAATAAGATGTATATAAAGAGTTTGGAATGTTCAAAGACACCCTAGAGACCAGATCCACAATTCCTGGAACGATTTAGGGAGGTTAGGTTCGATTGGTATGACTTTTGGTGCATGCGCACGCAAGTCAAAAATCACGGCTCGGGTTCGAGACTGAAAGGGTCGACCCTCGTGAGGGATTTGGAGGGTTTAAAAGGGTTCTTGGCCAATGGGTCGACCCTCAGGCTATCCGGTGCTGGTATTAAATAACGCGATTAGGGGTCGACCCTTGGGGTCGACCCTCTCGTGAATGGGTCAACCCTTGGGGTCGACCCTTGCAGATGTGATGAAGGAACCCGCCGGGTGTAGAAATCATGCTATCAGGGGTCGACCCTTGGGGTCGACCCTTGTGGCTGGGGGTCGACCCAATGGGTCGACCCTTTCAGTAACTGATTCTGTTTCCAGATTAAAGAGCATAGGGGTCGACCCAATGGGTCGACCCTTGTTCCAGAACTTCCAAATGGTTGATTAAAAGGCCACTAAGTCCAAGAACAAGCCAAGGGGTTCCAAGGTTGGTTATAAGCCATCAAGGGGAATGTGCTAAGACAAGAATAAGAGAAACCCAGTACAATTAAGCTTAGATAAGACCCAAAACAATTTGACCCTTGAGATCAAAAAAGATGAACATCAAAACACAAGATCAAGGGCCAATAAGTTAAAGTGGATCTCACCGACCGTCCTTGAGCACTTATGCACGTTCCCTGCCCTGTAAAGACATAACTTGTGAATTAGAATTAGATCTATCCTTGCAATTTAAGTTTAAAAGGCTTACCCATTGAGGTTGTTCTTTAACCTTCTTAGCTCCAAGACCTCAATAGAATGGTGAGATTTTCAAGACTCTATATGCTAGAACATTTCAAAGACAATATATATATATACATATAGTGTTTGGTCATCATCAAAAGCTATCAAATTAGGCATTCACTTAAGGAGGGGGTTCAACAATCTTTCCCTTTTTGATGATGACAAAATACTATATGCCTTGCATAAACATATGACTTCAAAAATGATTTAGCATTCATATGAGATTCAACCTTCAACCTCCATATCAAGAATAAAACTTTCATTCTTCACATGCATCATACCGATCCAAAACATGTGAGATTGACCACAAAGGCATATTCCAAACATATTTACCGACAACCGAATTTAAAAGGAAGCAGGGTCTGAGTTCAAAAGCAAATTACAAGATGCAATGGAAATGCTGATGGAAATGCAACACAACTAACTGAGATGCGAAAATATGATGAAAGCATACATGCATGCAAGCACACATCACACAAATACATATAATTAGCCGACTAGCCAAGGCCCATATATAGGACCAAAGTTTCTCCCACTTTGGCATCATCAAAAAGGAGGGGGTGAAAGTCAAAAGAGGTGTGCCAATGCATAGGAGCATAACCTTCTAATCATCACTCGGAGGTGGAGGATTTGGCGGATGCCTAATATAATCTACGATGTCACCAAACATGGCGGCTTGAGTGGCCAAGGCGTCTTGAATAGACTGAGTGCTTTCTTGATGAAAGAGCTTTAGATCAGACAATTCTTGTTGCATAGCCTCCATTGTCTCTCCATACTTGTCTAAACGACCATCAATTGTATCCAACCGATCCATGATTAGCTGTACCACCGCGGAGGGCATTACTTCAGCAGGAACATCTGGTTGATGGTTGCCGTCATGTTCTTCTTCATCATCCTCATCTTCTCCCGAGCTAGCAACTTGTGTACCTTGTTTCAATTGATGCACCAACACCCCATCTTGCATTTCATAACCCATGTGGTGACATATGGAATGTATGGTGTAGATATCAGATGCTCGGATGGTTTGAGATGCCTCCCTTGCAAGATTAAGCCCCATATATTGAAAAACAGCAGTTAAGGCTGCAGCATATGGTAATGTCCGATGTTTGTGCTTCACACTTGAACATATATGATCTAAGATAAGTGCTGGAAACTTGATAGGAATGCCACCCATAAAACCGCAGAATAAAAACATGTGTTTTTCAGTGACCTTATCATGGCCTCCCCCTCTTGGCAACAAAATGGTGATGATCATTCTATGTAAAACTCGATGCATGAGAGGAAAATGATTGGCATTTAGTCCAGCAACCGATCTATCACTCATATCCTCGGATGTCATGTATCGATACACTGTGGCTTCAGAAACTTCAACATCCCCAAAAGCATAGCCTTCATTTGGTAAATTAAATGCTTCGCCTAACATTTGCGATGTAAGCATAATCCGTTGCCCATTTACTATCGTAACCGGAACATCACCCAAAACGGACAAATTGTTGTAAAATTGATGTACCAGATTCGGATAGATGCGATGATGTGCGGACATAAACCCGTCTATATTTGGTTGACTACAAATGATATCAACAAGGCCGGGAAGATGACGGCTAAGATTACCAAAGTCAACCGCACGTGGACGGAGTACGGTTCTATCCAACACCGTGCTAGAGAGTGTTGGCGCGGCTGCTCTGGATCGACGCCCCCTTACCGAGCTCGATCCTTCTCCACTACGAGAAGAATGCCTCTTTGGGGCCATCTAAAACACAAATCAAAAGAATCGCATGACGGGGTTGTAGATCGAGATGGTTTGACAAGATTGGAGAGCTAAAACCTTGGATTAGTGATCCTCCACACATCAAGAACATACCTCAGAGGGTTTGAAGCTCAAGGAAGATGTGTTGAACCATTTGGAAGGCAGATGTGAGTGGGACGCCACCGGAAGAACCGTGGCTAGGTCTTGAGAGTTTTGGTGCCAAGAAGTGCTTGGAGGGCTTGCAAGAGATGGTGGCTAGGGTTAGAAGGGGGCTTGAGCGGTTTTTATGAGATGGGAAGGGGGAAACATAGGGTTTCCACCCCTTTTAGGGCGGTTCGGATGCGGCTAAGGCCGCTCGACCGTAACGGGTCGACCCAATGGGTGGACCCCTGTAACCCCGGCCCTAGCCAGAAACGGATCCCTTGGGGTCGACCCTTCCTTTGTATTTCATCAAAAAAAGTTTTTGAAAGGTAATGAAAGATCAAAAAGGTTCGGCTCTATTCCCCAATGATAAATTCATGTTGGAATCAAGAAAATTTGAGTTATTTTAAGGATAAATCAATTGGGGAGCATGTTTCAATGAAATCTAAGCTCATAATAGACGTTCATTATCCAATGCTTCTGGATTTCAGATTTTTAGGGGTTTTGCTTGCTTTTTGACATTTAAGAGAATTCAAGGGAATATTGGCCATAGAAATAACTGTGACATGGGTGTATACTATGGATAGAAGGAATGCAATACACACAATCATGGTGTTTCACACATATCTAATTTTTGTTTTGTTTTTCAATCAATCATAATACACATGCATGACAAGGGGAAATGCAACTATGCACCATACTAATGCAAATGCATGCTATGCAATGATGTATACACATAGTAATGTAAATGATCATGACTCAGACTCGTCTATCCTACAAACCCCTAATTCTCTCCTAAATGATGTGAATTTTTCTTCACTAAGAGGTTTGGTGAAAATATCAGCAATTTGTTGATCTGTTTCAATGAACCTGATTTCTACATCACCCTTGCTCACATGATCCCTGAGAAAATGATGTCTAATTTCAATATGCTTTGTACGAGAGTGATGGACTGGGTTCTTTGACAAGTTTATGGCTGAAGTGTTGTCACACAAGATGGAAGTGTTTTTGAAGGAAATGCCATAATCAATCATCTGGTGTTGGATCCATAGCACCTGGGCAACACAACTCCCGACAGCCACATATTCAGCTTTGGCGGTTGATAGAGCCACTGAGTTTTGTTTCTTGGAGGCCCATGAGACCACGCACCCCCCAAGAAATTGGCAATACCCGCTGGTGCTTTTTCGATCCACTTTACAACCCGCATAATCGGCGTCAGAATAAGCAACTAAATCAAAGCTCGAATTACGCAGAAACCACAATCCTAAATTACTTGAACCAGCAATATATCTGAAAAATCGTTTAACAGCCGACATGTGTGATTCTTTTGGATTGGACTGAAATCGTGCACATAAACACACAACAAATTGAATGGCAGGCCTACTGGTAGTTAAATACAACAAAGAACCATCATGCTTCTGAAGAGTTTTTGATCCACAGATTTACCTGATTCATCTTGATCAATTTTTATTGAGGTGGACATGGGAGTTGGTTGTGGTTTGGTAGAGGTCAAGTTGAACTTTTTCAGCAGCTCCAATGTATACTTCTTTTGATGTATGAACATACCGTCAACCGTCTGTGTGACCTGCAATCCCAAGAAGAATGTCAGCTCTCCCATAAGACTCATTTCAAACTCACTTTGCATTAATTTGGCAAAGTCTTTGCTGAGAGCATCTTTGGTGGAGCCAAAAATAATATCATCTACATAAACTTGAACAATTAAGATTTCCTCACTATTCAACTTCGTGAAAAGGGTTTGATCAACATTACCTCGTTTGAATCCATTTTGAATGAGGAAATCACTTAACCGTTCATACCATGCCCGGGGTGCTTGTTTCAGACCGTAGAGTGCCGTGTCTAGATTGTACACATGGTCTGGATGCTTTGTGTCCTCAAACCCCGGTGGTTGCTCCACGTACATGTCCTCCTGTATGTAGCCATTCAAAAATGCACTCTTAACATCCATTTGAAACAATCTAATGTTGTTACAGCATGTAAATGCTAATAGGACTCTCACTGCCTCGAGTCTTGCTACTAGAGCAAAAGACTCATCGAAATCAATTCCAAGCTCTTGGCTATAGCCTTTAGCTACTAGCCCGGCCTTATTCCTAGTTACCACTCCTTGATCGTTTGTTTTGTTTCGAAAAACCCACTTTGTTCCGATCACTGAGTGGTTTCTAGGACATGGCATGAGGAACCACACTTTGTTCCTTTGGAACTGGTGTAGTTCTTCTTGCATAGCCATGATCCAAGACTCATCCTTCAAGGCCTCTGCAATAGAGTGAGGTTCAAACTGGGAAAGTAAGGTAATATAGTCCTGATTTTCAACTTCCTTGAAGGAGGCTCGTGTTCTTGTTCCGTCTTCAACATTGCCGATCACATTCTCCGGCGGATGGTCCTTTTCAAAAGTCCATTGCCTTGGAAGCTACTATTCCAACTGATCTTCCGGATTTGCATCATCTTCTTGTGGTTCTTTTACTTCTTATTTTTCAATTTTTCCTTCCATCATTTCGATATTACCGTCATTCAATTCATCGTCCTGCAAAATAGAATTTTCATTAGTGCTTTTAGAGGATGATTCATCAATGATGACATGGGGGCTTTCCTCAACTACAAGAGTTCTCAAGTTATACACTCGATAAGCTCTTGAGCTAAGAGAGTATCCAAGAAATATACCTTTGTCACTTTTGGGGTCAAATTTAGCCAAGTCCACCTTACCATTATTGTGAATGTAACAAACTGAGCCGAACGGTCTAAGATAGGAAATGTTTGGCTTCTTACCTCGGTACAACTCATAAGGGGTTTTCTTCAACAGTGGTCTTACCATGGCGCGATTGACAATGTAGCAAGTAGTGTTCACTGCTTCAGCCCAAAAGTACCTCGGCAAATTATTCTCGTTTAGCATGGTTCTTGCCATCTCAATTCGTGTCATGTTCTTCCTTTCAACAACACCATTCTGTTCAGGGGTTCTTGGTGCGGAGAAGTCATGCGTATAGCCTTGAGCCCTGCAAAAGTTGCTGAACTCATGGTTATCAAATTTCTTACCGTGATCGCTCCGCACGGCCTTGATGCAACACCCCTTTTCATTTTGGACTACCCTGCAAAATGCTTCAAATTCTGTCAGGACATCATTTTTATGTAAAGGAAGTAAACCCAACAAAATCTTGAGTAATCGTCCACAATGACAAAGCCATACAATTTACCACCCAAGCTATGTGTTCTGCTTGGTCCAAATAGGTCAATGTGGATTAACTCAAGGGGCCTTGATGTAGTTACATCATTCTTGCACTTGAATGATGTCCTTGTTTGCTTACCATGCTGCACGCCCCACAGACTCCTTCATCAGTAACCTTCAGCTTAGGCAATCTAACAACCAAATCATTTCGAGACAGTTTTAGCAAAATATTAAAACTAGCATGCCCAAGTCGGCGATGCCAAAGCCAAACATCATCATTATTCCTTACAACCAAACACAGATTTTTATGAGAGGGCTCATCCAAATCAATCATATATACATTGTTATGCCTGAGACCAATGAACTTTATCTCATGAGTATTTTTATTCACAACGGTACAGTAGTTAGAATCAAAAATCACATTGCATCCTTTATCACAAAGTTGACTTATACTAAAAAAATTATGATGCAACCCTTTCACGAGCAAGACATTCTCAATGGCATGATTTTGATTCTTACCTATCTTACCTTCTCCGATAATTTTGCCTTTATCCTTACCACCAAATGCCACTGTTCCACCATCCTTTTCATGCAGGTCCGCAAATAATTATTTGTTTCCCATCATGTGTCGAGAGCATCCACTATCCAAATACCACCTATTCCATTGAGCTCTCAAGCAGACCTGCAATCACAACAACCGTACTTATGAAAATTTTGGTACCCAAGCAAGCTTGGGTCCACGGTGGTTAGAAATATGAGATATGTATGATCTACTTCTCATCCTAGCAAAACTTTCATCATCAAATTTCAGAATTCTGCAATCATACATATCATGGCCTAACCTTCCACAATAAAAGCATGTAATGGCTCTGTCCTTGTTTCTTCTCCTTCCTTTATTCAAGAATGAATTATGCACATGTGTTTTTGACGTGGATGGAGATGAACTTCTGGGAGGCATGTGAGTTGAATGTGTTTCAGATTGTAAAGTTTCCCCTTTTTCAAAAATGGCAATAGCATCCTTAAACTCATGGTTTTCATGCATTAGAGAATGGACTTGATTTTTGGCCTTTTCTTTTGCTTAATTGCATGCCATGCTTTCAAGCTTTTCTTGTTCCAGATTATTTTTCAAATCATCATGCATTTTACTTAGAGTGAATTGCTCCTCTCTCATGCATGAAATCTCTTCTTCAAGTAATTCATTTTTTGACACAAGAATTTCTTTCTCATTTATCAATTTCTCAGTTTCCGATTTCAACACATGGCAATTTTCACATGAGTTTTCAGCATGCACAAGATGTTCAATTTTCTTTTTCGAATGTCTATTTTCAGATCTAAATTTTTTACATTTTTCATATAACGACTCATATGCAATTTGTCATTGTTCACAAGTAAGAGTTTCAATTTCAGAATCTACCTCATTTCCATCGTCGTCATTGGCCATGAAGCATAGGTTTTGGACCAGCTCATCTAGTCCATCTTCATTCCCGGACTCTTCCTCATCTTCATCGCTCCAAGTGGCCACCATGGCCTTGGGCTTCTTGAATTTTCCTTTCTTCAACTTTTTCATCAGATCGGGGCACTCACCCCGCATGTGACCGGGTTTCTTGCATTCGTAGCATATCACTTCTTCTTTCTTGCTACTTTCTCCTCTGTTTGGACCTTGCCTTCTTGGTCCCTTTCTGAATTGACCACCAAAATTTCTGGTCCTTTTGACGAACCTTCTTGCCCTTCTTGTAATCATGGCAACCAGCTCTTCATCTTCAGTGTTGCCGGTTGAATCATTGTCACTGCCCTCTAAATCTTGTGGATTCACTTTTAGAGCCAAAGGTGTGACTACCTTCTTCTTTTTATGGTCCTCCTCGCTCCTCTTGATGTTGATTTCGTAAGTCATCAAGGAGCCAATTAGCTCATCCAATCTCAAAGTGCTGAGATCCTTTGAGTCCTTGATTACAGTGGCCTTTGTGTGCCATTGTGATGAGAAGGATCTCAGTACCTTTCTGACGAGTTCCTTGTCGGAATACTCTTTACCAAGACCCTTTAATCCATTCGTGATTTCTGTCAATCTTGCAAACATATCTGAAATGGACTCTTCTGGTTTCATCATAAATAACTCATAATCCCAGACTAGCAGATTCGCCTTGGTTTCCTTTACTTCCGATGTTCCTTCATAGATCAACCGCAGCTTGTTCCACATCTCCTACGCGGAAGAACACATGGAAATACGTGAGTATTCATTAGGATGAATGGCACATCGTATTATATTCATGGCTTTAAAATTTGCGGAACACTTCATTATATCCTCATCATCCCACTCATCCTCATTTTGAGACAGAGTATACGGACCCTTGCTTATGACGCGCCACACGTCATAGTCTTGGGCTCATAAAAAACATACATTTTGTTCTTCCAATAAGGGTAATTTGATCCATCAAAGAACGGGGGTCTTTGGATCGAATGCCCTTCGGGCATCATCCCCTTGTTTGCCATATAATGGGATCTGCTCTACGACCGTGTGGTCGAGTGAAACAGAGACCAAAGCTCTGATACCAATTGTTGAGTCCCAAATGGTGGCAATCAAGAGGGGAGGGGTGAATTGATTGGCCAATTAAAATTTCTTCCAAGGAAAATAATGATAAGTAAAACATATAAGCACTAGACCTCACTCGATCATGATCTCACTTGTGAATGCGTGTAGATAAAGCTGAGTGTTTGATTAAGGAAATGGTGTACGCTCAACTCACCGTGAAGCCCACTCGATAATGAATCTGGAAAAACAAACCACAAGTAACACACGGAGTTTTTAGGTGGTTCGGGTACACTGCCGTGTCCCCTACGTCCACCCCACACACGTGAGGATTAAGACTCAACTATAAAGTGAGCTACACACACACGCTGTGTAGAACAGCAAACACACACACACACACGGCACCCGATCTGGGCTGCCAAACATACATACACACACACGTTCGTGTTTCCGATGACGAACACCACACACAAGAATCTGATTTAAGATATACAACAGACGCACAACCTCAAGCAAAGGATTCAGAAAATGGAGAATGAAGAATTATTTTTCATGGTTGAGGCTCCCCCTTTCGCTTCTTCGGATGTAGTTTAGCACTTCTGCAAGTGGAAGAACGATCTTGGAGGAAGTATGAAGCAGTGCCGCACAAACAAAGGTTGTAGCTTGATATCCGATGTAGCTTTTAGTTGTAGATGGTCTTGAGGCTTCATTCAAGCTTCTTCCTTCGATTTTAGGTTCAGAACAAGGTTGAAGTGGAGCTTGGAGCTGCTGCTGCGAATATGCACTCATAAGGGTCAGAAAAATAACACAACTTTACATACCTTTTTCTCCTTAGGGTTTCATACCCCAATAAGATATATATAATGAGTTTGGAACGTTCAAAGACACCCTAGAGACCAGATCCACAATTCCTGGAATGATTTAGGGAAGTTAGGTTTGATTGGTATGACTTTTGGTGCATGCGCAAGCAAGTCAAAAATCACGGCTCGGGTTCGAGACTGAAAGGGTCGACCCTTGGGGTCGACCCTCGTGAGGGATTTGGAGGGTTTAAAAGGGTTCTGGGTCAATGGGTCGACCCTTGGGGTCGACCCTCGGGCTATCTGGTGCTGGTATTAAATAACGCGATCAGGGGTCGACCCTTGGGGTCGACCCTCGCGTGAATGGGTCGACCCTTGCAGATGTGATGAAGGAACCCGCCGGGTGTGGAAATCATGCTATCAGGGGTCGACCCTTGGGGTCGACCCTTTCAGTAACTGATTCTGTTTCAGGATTAAAGAGCATAGGGATCGACCCAATGGGTCGACCCTTGTTCCAAAACTTCCAAATGGTTGATTAAAAGGCCACTAAGTCCAAGAACAAGCCAAGGGGTTCCAAGGTTGGTTATAAGACATCAAGGGGAATGTGCTAAGACAAGAATAAGAGAAACCCAGTACAATTAAGCTTAGATAAGACCCAAAACAATTTGACCCTTGAGATCAAAAAAGATGAACATCAAAACACAAGATCAAGGGCCAATAAGTTAAAGTGGATCTCACCGACCGTCCTTGAGCACTTATGCATGTTCCTTGCCCTGTAAAGACATAACTTGTGAATTAGAATTAGATGTAGCCTTGCAATTTGAGTTTAAAAGGCTTACCCATTGAGGTTGTTCTTTAACCTTCTTAGCTCCAAGACCTCAATAGAATGGTGAGATTTTCAAGACTCTATACCCTAGAACATTTCAAAGATAATATATATATATACATATAGTGTTTGGTCATCATCAAAAGCTATCAAATTAGACATTCACTTAAGGAGGGGGTTCAATAATACACTTGGTTCGACCAAGTAAAAAAAAGGTCGGCAAAATCTGAAGAGAGAACGACAGAGAAGGATATCCAATTAAGAGAAACCAATCGTTCGAGAGAAAAAAAGCTTGAGGGAGAAGTAGGTTTTCTCCTAAGAGTGCACCTGCCACCGTCCTCCCTTGTCTGCTTGTCTGGATAGCTCCGGAGCCAGAGAAGAAACGCCAATACGATACTCTATTTTTGCGTGGCGAAACTTAGGTGAGTTCCGGTGGTTTTCTCACGATGATCCCCCTCTTATTTTCCCCTTGACATAGTGTAAGTGAGGGGGGGAGGGGTGATGATATGAGCCTATCTCCCCCCCCCCTCACCATCTCCCTATCTATTCCTTCTATATAATCTCGTTGTTGTAATGGATGAAGCAGCTTCCGAGCGACAACACCGGGCCGCACCGAATGCTTATGATGTTCTATGGCTTTCCTTTCCCGTTGATGGAATGAATAATATTCAATGTTGTATATGCTTCCCTTACTCTTCCCTCAATTCACATGTCCAACCGCCTCGTGTGTGAATGTTGAGTTTTATTTCGTGATACCGAGCAAGCCCTGGTTCTCCTCAGGGGTATATTGATGTCACCCCCCCATCCCCGGGGTTTCTTTGTGTTGAGATGCTCGTACCAAGCTCTCTCATGCTCATTAGGGACATGTGATACCATAAGCATACACAAATGTGCTTCTCTGGTCAATCCCGAGACCGGTTCCTCTTTACCTCTCCTCTCCTAATCATGGACTGGAGGAACGGGGCCGTCCCTACAAGCTGGGCAAAGGTCTCTCTGGCATCATCACTTTCTTTGTATACTACATGTTGATTATTTGAGTGTTTTCCCCTCTCAATCTACATAGGTCATATGCTAACCTGTTGGTTCCGGAGGCCAGCCTGTCGACCCATGCTAACCTGCTAACATGCTAACCATCTAGCTTCCCTTGGTCTGTGAGTAAGCGCAGACAGTGTAACGACTGAACGACCTTCTTATCCTGTGCACGGATTGCACTACTGTGTTTTATTTTCCCGAGAACAACAATTTGTAACCGGGGAGGGGGGACATTCCCCATCGACATCTCTAAATCACCACGGGGTCAAAGGGTCTTGTCCATTCCTGATACGAATCCCCTATGGACCAGGAGGTGAACATTGACAGGGGTTTTGACCCGATATCAAATCCATTATCCTTAGGGATATTGTGGTGACTATGGGATGTGTGCCCCTCGTAGGCTGGCCCTCAGGGTTTCCTTCCCTATTAGTCATCCCTTTTATGGATTATGAGTTGACTATGGGTCGTGTGCCCCTCGTAGGCTAGTCCTCCGGGTCCTCACTTCCCTCGTTGGTCACCTTATCCGATTGTGTTCAACCCACAGAACGATGGTGCCCATGGTAGGCTAGTCCTCGGTGTTTCCTATCCGTTTGGGTCTACCGGCCGCCTTTGTGCCACCCGGCATTAAGGAGCTTACCCCATCCGTGGGTATGCCTCTGCTTTTCCCCCGCAATCCTCTAGAGAGGGGCAGGTGCTGCCAAAATTTCTCCAGACTTACTGACTAATTGCCCTCATAGCTCGGACTCAATAAGATATGTTTTCAAAACAATTAACTTCAGTGCTCGAGTATGAACCTCGCACGAGTCTCAACCCTGTCTCAAGGGCATCCTAGACCTCAATTCACTCATCAATCAACTCAATGCATCTTAATAAACTAAATAAACTCAAAACACCCAAAAATACCTCAAAAATTAGCTAATCCGGTGCGGTCCTAATTCGGCGCGCCCTAATACGGCGTGATACCACCCGCGCCGGAATAGCTTCACACTGAAATCTTTTAATTTTCATTTGGCCGACACCCGGCGCGCCCTAATCCGGAGCGCCCTGGGTGGGGGCGCGCCGGTTAAAGCCTTCACCCCACCGCGCCGTTTAAACCCCTACTCCTATGCTATACCGCGCCGTATAACCCCTATACCTACGCTACCCCACGCCGGTTTTGAATAAAAATGCATATGTCGCGCCGTTTTAACTCCTCTCTCATTCTCGAGCCAACCCTCGCCTTCCATGGCTTGTGTCGATCAACGTAATTAACCATAAATCAAATAAAAAGAATCTCTTCAAGTTAAAATCTTCTGTCATTACGCATTCTCCCAATTCATGCATTAGACATAGATATACATTTTTATGCGCCTCATTAATGCATGCTTGCTTGAACGAGACCTCGGTATATCAAATGGCCTCGACGGAAGGCCGGGTCATGCCCGACCGAAAATCTTGGCTATGCACGATGGTGGTCTCCGGACTTACATTCTCCGCCTCGTATCAAGGGCTCAAACTTAATGAACCATGTCTGCTCTTCATGATTAAGAAAATAACCAATGAATCATTCCATGCGGCCTTAATGGCTTCATCATCATATGCACTCTCTTGCATTCTATTTCAGCCTCGAATGGCTCGTTATCTCGGCAATTAATCAGAGATTTTCCTTCTTATTGGAGGATGTAATTAACGCCATAGCCTTTATGGTATGGCGAACTTTCGGTCCCGACATGAACTTCACTCTTGCCTGACTCGGGTCAGATTGAGCGCAAAATAAACTCGTCACCTAGTGACTGGCACGCCCTAAGAAATAAAATTTTCTAAATAAAAGATCCCATCCCCACAACGACCGGTGACTCTAGCACTCTTCACTCAGTCTCATTCCCATCTAGATGGTGGTCGCTATTCAAATCTCTTGAAAAATGTTAGAATAAACTGGATGAGCGAATCGCTAAGTAGGAATTACATCTCAAGTTATAACAATCTTTAAGTAAATTACATGTTCAATGCAGGTAAAATGATGCATGATGGACGAACAAGATATCAAGAATTGTATAAAAAGGATATCACATGAATTCAAGGTATCAATAAGATGTATCATTGAGTTACTAGCAAGTAAATGCATAAGTTTTTCCAAGAAAGTAAGCAAGTAACAACAAGCACATCTAATATCTAGTACGTGTAATAGAATTGGCTATTTCATTCATTTCATTCAAGCAAGTACTTTTGCCCTTCTGCGGCCACAAGTCAAGTCAAGTCAAGTCAAGGAAGTCGTGTCACGAGAGAGTGAGTGGGATGTCTAAAGTCTAGCAAGCAAGTACTCTGGTGTAATGCATAAACACCGTGGTCAATCAACTCCCATGGGCACAAGTACTTTCGGGTGCTCCTCCCAGGACCAGATTGGGCCCTATACACACAGCATTGGTCATGTTTGTTCGACATCCACTCTCATTTTATAGCCAATATAGAATTTCCAAAAATTTATACATTGTAGGAATATAAGGTAGATTTTCAGGAATGGAGTTCAAGGACATATCACATGTAAATAATGAATTATGACTCAGCTACTTAAAATGCATGACACAAAAGAAAGTCTGGTGGAATTTGGCTCCCTTATCTGTGGGGTTTAAATCTGTAAGGTCCATTCGGTGGACAAAGCAGAAGTTTTCAAAAATCAGTGCTTTAGGAAGATGACATGGCATTCAAGGGGGATTACGGGTTAAGGACTTCATATTTTTAACAGGGAAGGCTAAGGATCATACGGTGAAGGCTGGACATAAGGCCAGAAAATCCTAGATTGCAGGGAAATGGCGCCCTGCAGGGTGTCTCTATTTAGAAAATGGCACCCTTGTAGAAGGGTGCCCTATCTTTTCTTTTCTTTTTCATAGGTAAATGGCGCCCTCGTCCAGGGCGCCCTATTGAAATGGCACCTTGGTCAGGGGCGCTATATCCCTATTTCTTTTTTTTTGAAAATTATTTTCTCAGTGTCTTGTAATGGGTTCCAGAAATCGATTTTTTCACAAATGCCTTTCAGAACTAAGTTTCTAGGAGTCTTTAGTAATGGCTTTTAGGGTTTTCATAAACGGTTTTCCAGGTTGTAGAATTGGCTTTACAGAGTTCTCTGTAATGGTCTTTTCTAGGCTTTATAGAAATGGTTTCATAAGGTTTCTCAATAACGGTCTTTTCCAGGGTTTCAGAAATGTAGTTGGACTGAGTTTTCACGGTTGAGTTTCTGGGGTTTCAGTTTCAGGAGAGAGGGGCTCCCTAGGAAAATGGCTCCCCCTCACAGGGTCTCCATTTCGGATGGGGAAAATTCTGGGTTTTCTAACACGAGTTTACAAGGTTTCTCAATATTAGGAACTTCCAGGTTTTCAGTAGTGAGTTCACATACATGATTCAGGGGTTTCGATATTAGAAATGAGTTCGCAGAGCTCCTGGTCACAGGGAAATGGTGCCCCTTAGGGTGCCTTTGTTTTAGAATTGGGCGCCCTCTCAGAGGGGTCTCCATTCATGAAATGGCGCCTAGTCTGGGGCGCCCTTTACTGTGGTTGATTTCGAGATACATAACATTGTTCACCAAATCAAAGGTTCGGGGAAATCGGAGGCTGGCGCTCCGCGGCGTTCCTACCGGCGCTCCAACTCCACCTCCTCTTCGCGTGATCGGTAGTGTCTTTTTGAGGAGGCTCCTCCTCCCCGTCGCTCACTTCGTCTCCACTCGGCTTCGGCGGGGCTGCACCAGTCAGTCCACTCTTCCCTATCCGAGGAGCTCGATCAGGATGGTTCGGACCTTGACCCTGTCGAGTCGCCTGGATCAACGGCCCGCCTCCGAGGGATCCGATCCTCGTTCTCTTCTGACTCTGAAGGGGTGTTTGATGAAGAGTCTGTATTGTTGGGAATGTGACTTCACTTTTGCTTGTTGGGTTCGGTGTCAGGCCCTCGTCGTGGCCTCTCTTGGCCTCTTTCATTTTTGGGCTATTCGGCCTTGTTCTGGTCTTGGCCCCTTGGCCGGCTTTCCCTTCCCCCCCCCACTGTACCCCTTTCTTTTATGCTTTCTCATATATGAAATTCGCTTGCCTGGTGGCCGGGATAGTGCTTTCATCTTCTTCCGCAATGAAGAGATGAACCCCCTCTCCCGTCTCCCCCCTTGCAAGTATCAACTTCAGTTAAAAAAAAAATCAAGATCTATGGACATGGATAGGCAGAGAAAAATCTCGAGATTTCAAGGTCATGCTCGTGCAGGAGTTTTATGATTTGGTTTTATAGATATAAATTTCTGAACATGGTGACTATTAATTATTCGCATGCATTTGACGTCACTATTCATAATTTATAAAATGGTCGCAGAATCAGGAAGTAGATACATAGATAGACAGAGAAAAATAGCAGGATTGCAAGATAATGATCATGCAAAAATTTTAAGGTTTAATTTCTTAGATATTGATTTTTAAACATGGATCAATTTACAGGAATTGAGAATGACGACTGTATGCAAAGTGGCCTTTCAAGAAATGGCGCCTAGGTCATGGGCACCCTTCAAGAAATGGAGGCAGCCCCTTGCGAGCCATTTTCAACAGATCAGGTTATACACAATATGATTAGTCTCCTTCAGATGGGTACTTGGCGGAGGTGAGATCACAGATCTACTCACGCAAGAGTTAGTGTTCCAGATAGGCGTAGCCTAACTTTCTCACTAAGCCTTTTAATATACCCTGACTGAGATGACCAAATTGCAGACATGGAAGATTAAACTAGCATGCATGTTATCCTATATTAACTATGAGTTAGGCTAGATCTTGAGAACACCTACCTTTTGACGTGAATACCGAGATACATAGGGGAAAGAATAAGAAAACCAGCCTTCACGTTCCCTTCTGCAACGCTTGAGCAGCAGAGATTCTCTTCTGCTGAGTAGCAGAATGACGGCATTCTCTATCTCACATTAGATGGGAAATAATTATAGGAAAAGAAAGAAACATAAGGGTCCATTGCTAGGGAAAACGAAGCAATTAATGTTTCAATCCGTTGTGGGGCAAAAGGGTATGTTGCCAGCGAAAACTTCCTATTCTTGTGTCAACCGCCTTCTAGAAGAATAGCAGGAGCTGGATGACAGGCTGTCCCTCATGGAAATGGTGCCCTTGTGAGGGGTCTCTGTTTAGGTGAATAGTGCCCATGCATGTGGGCGCTATATCTTCTGGCCCTTTTTTTTTTTTGAGAAGGCAATGTGAATGGCGCCCTGATCAGGGGCGCCCTTCTGTGAATAGCGCCTAGGTCAGGGGCGGTATTTAGCTTTGGCTTTTAAGCACCGTACTGGTTGTTTGATATTAAAGTCACGATGAGTGTTTAAGTCTTTAGATATATATATATATATATATATATATATATATATATATATATGATTGGTTGGTGGGGTCTTTAAAAGAGATACATATATCTATATATATATCAGATGGTTGGTTGGCCAGTGGCCTTGTGAAGGAAATTAGCGCCCTTGCACATGGGCCATGCTCAGGTAATTGGCGCCCTGGTAAGGGGCGCCCTTTCCCTTTGTGTTGGAAAGGTGAAAACCCCCATACGAGGTGTTTATATGATGAAATTTAATTATTGTATATTTATATAGGGGCCCTAGTAAGGTTTATTTCTTTTTATTTAGCCTTCAATTAGGATTATTTATTTAGGAAAAAGTTTAAATTCTTCTATTATTTTTATTCAGGGTGCTACACAAGTGTTTTGCAGAAAAATCTAAAATGATAAAGGCTATCTCATCACTACCATCCAAAGTGATCATGGTGGTGAGTTTGAAAATCATGATTTCAGCAGCTTCTGTAAAGAGCAGGGATATACGCACAACTTCGCATCACCAAGGACGCCTCAGCAAAATGGTGTAGTGGAGAGGAAGAACATAATATTGATAGACATGGCACAGACCATGTTAAGTGAAAACTCCCTACCAAAATACTTTTGGGCCGAGGCTATAAGTATTGCATGCTACATCATCAACATGGCAATGGTAAGGCCCATTTTTAAGAAAATCCCATACGAGCTCTACAAGGGTAAGAAACCAAATATCTCCTACCTCAAACCTTTTGGTTGCCCTTGCTGCATATTGAACAATGGTATGAACAACCTAGGTAAGTTTGATGAGAAGAGTGACAAAGGAATCTTCCTAGGTTATGCACTGAATTCTAGAGCCTACAGATTGTTTAATAAGAGGAGTTTGGTTGTTGAAGAAAGTCCTCATGTGATTTTTGATGAATTTGAATTAAAATTGACAAGTAAACTTACTCCAATTTTGGATGCAGATGAAGCTCCTAAACATCCTAATGATACTGGAACATCTAAGGCTAAGGATGAACATACTGAAGGAACCTCCAGCAAAGATGAAGATGATGAAGATCCGTCAATTGAACCACTTCAAGAACAGCAAGTGCAGCACCCCGACTTGCCTAGAGCTTCAACGTTCTTGAAAGATCACCCTGCCGAGAATATCATCGGTAGTCCTGTAGATGGTGTCAAAACCAGATCCTCACTAAGGCAAGTGGAGGAAGAGGATTTGATGGCTTTTATTTCACAAGAAGAGCCTAAGGACATTCATGAAGCTCTTCAAAATGAATCATGGATCTAGGCTATGCATGAAGAGCTACACTAGTTCGAAAGGAACGAGGTGTGGTCTCTTGTGCTATGACCTAAGAATCATCCCGTAATTGGAACCCGATGGGTTTTCAGAAATAAGCTAAATGATACGGGATTGGTGATTAGGAACAAGGCCCGGCTTGTGGCCAAAGGGTATAGCCAGGAGATGGGTATTGATTTTGATGAGTCTTTTGCACCGGTTGCTAGATTATAAGCAGTCCGGATTCTACTGTCCTATGCTTGCTCTCTTAACTTCAAACTATTTCAAATGGATGTTAAATCTACTTTTCTTAATGGGTACATCAAAGATGATGTCTTTGTAGAACAATCTCCAAGCTTTGAAGATCCAAAACATCCACGACATGTGTACAAGTTGCACAAGGCCTTGTACGGACTAAATCAAGCACCAAGGGCATGGTAAGAAAGGCTCACATCATTCCTATTTGAAAATGGTTTCAAGAGAGGTAAAGTTGATCAAACACTCTTCACAAGAACGTTAGGTAAAGACATATTAGTAGTTCTAAGTGTATGTTGATGATATCATTTTTGGATCTACTAATGATGCATTATGTGATGATTTTGCACAAATAATGCAGGGTGAATTTGAAATGAGCTTAATGGGTGAACTTACATTCTTCCTTAGATTGTAGGTAAGGCAATCATCTGAAGGCATTTTCATTAACCCTGCCAAATACACCACGGAGCTCTTAAAGAAATACGGAATGGCAGATGCAAAACCAATGTCAACTCCGATGGCCACAACCACAAAGTTAGACAAAGATGAAAAGGGTAAAACAGTAGATCCCACACTGTTTCGAGGTATGATCGGATCACTATTGTACCATACAGCATGTCCTCCTGACATTCAATACAAGTGTATATCTATGTGCTCATTTTCAGTCATGCCCTAAAGAGTCTCACTTATTGGCGGTTAAATGGATCTTTCGATACTTGATTGGCACCATAGACTTTGGCTTATGATTTCTCATCGGTAGCTCATTTGATCTGATTGAATACACCGATGAAGATTATGCTGGATGTATTGTTGATCGTAAAAGTACTAGTGGGTATTGTCAGTTTCTTGGTGGGTGTCAAGTCTCATGGGCTTCCAAGAAACAACATTCAGTAGCTCTCTCAACGGCCGAGGCTGAATATGTAGCCGCCGGAAGTTGTGGAGCCCAAGTACATTGGATCAAAAATTAATTGCTTGATTTGAATGTTGAAATGAAATATGTTCCGCTTTTATGTGATAATACAAGTGCAATCAATTTGTCTAAAAACCCTGTTCAACATTCTAGAACTAAATACATTGACATCCGGCATCATTTTCTGAGAGATCATGTAGGAAAAGGGGTCTTTGAATTGAAATTTATTGACACACACAATCAGTTGGCTGACATCTTCACCAAACCCCTAAACCAGGAACAGTTCAATAAAATTAGAAGAGAACTTGGCATATGCAAGGGTGAGAGCATACATACCTAAGTCTGCATTAAGGCTAAGTCTTGCATATGTAGAAAAGTCAGTTGCATAAGGGGTAGATTGCATAGAAAAACTTGCATACCTTGTGTGTAAATTTCTGGTTTCTTGTATGTTGAAATACCAGCATTGTATGCTTGATTGTAATTATTTTTATAGCCCTTCCTTGAAATTTTTCTAAGGCCTATAATTCCTTGACAAATAAATGTGGGCCTAGTGACTTGGGGATCAGAGGCATTTACTGAGGGGGAGTTCCAGAAAAACTCCTAAAGCAGTCGTCTCAGAAGTCTCACTCATTCCTTCCTTCACAAACAAAAAAGGGGACACGTGAAGAATGATAATAATAAATAAAAAAAAGCAAGAAGGAGTTATACAAAAATAATGATGAATTAAAAAAAAGGGGTCGACCAGTTCGGTCGACTGAAACCATCGAATCGACCGACCGAACCTGCATCCGAACTACATTTTTAAAGGGGCTTTCACCCCATTCGCCCCCATTCACTCTCTCAGCACCTCTCCAGCCCTGAAAACCCTAAACCTCCTCTTCTCAAGCCTGGAACTCCATCTTTCACCTCTCCGCACAAGATCCGGCCCGTTTGTCATCGTTCGGGATGAAATCCCTCCAGCGGCATGTGCGACCTCGCAGCCCTCTCCTTGGATTCTAATGTGTGGAGCATCACATTCTAAGGTTTTTAGTGTGTCTTTTGATCCCATTCCACTTTGAGGAAGGAGATCTGTTCCCCCTTAGGTTTTCTACTACGGTTTCTATCCGATGGCACCTAGAAGAAACCCTCGGCGGTCTACCCAAGGGGAATCCAGTGCTGGAAGAGATGAGGAATGAGCTCCTCCACCTCGGCAGGCACCCGCCCCTGTGCGTGCACCACCCATGCGCCCAAGGCCGATTATCCCCCCTCGGCTAGTGGATGTTGGTGAAGTGAACATACTTTTACCAGATTTGAGCGTAGCATTTGAGGTTCAAAGTGGATGGATAGCTTTTATGACAAGGTACACTGTGCACTATCCTAGCCTTGTTCAACAGTTTTATGGCAATTTGATGATGAGGAATGACCGATTGTATACGGTTGTAAAAGGAGTTGAGATTACCATCAACTCCAATTTATTTGAGAGGGCCCTAGGAGTCTCAGCTAGGGGCCCTGATATGACTATTGGTCATGGTCATGTTGAGGAGACCTTTATTCTCATGACCTACAGTGAGTACATACATGGTGTTAGTAACTTGATCAAATTGAATGCCAACTTCTTCTCGCCACTGCAGTGGATTATGCATCACATTTTCACTACTATAGTCTATTCTAAAGGTGGCAGCAGGGATGAAGTAAACGAAGTGCATAGGTTTTTGTTTTACCATGTTTTAGATGGGATTCCTATCAACATGGGACGCCTTATGATATATTTGATTGGTGTAGACATGCTAAAATCGATACTATGATGAGTAAATCTCATGTCATGACGTGACGCCCCAAAGTGGACTTCAATACTGGCTTAATATGAAGTTTTTCTAATTCATTCAAAAAATTTTAGAATATTTGTAATTAGCGACTATCAGCAGGGCGTCATTTAATAGATGACTTTATGGGTGTCATTATTTCAATTAATTAGCGACCGTTCGCGCAAGCGCCATTTCCTGGTTTTACGAATTCCATTCAAAATCAAATACAAGTAATAAACGTCTGCTTCAAAGGCGCTCATTAATTGACGCCATTCCACGAAGGCGTCATTTCCTATTTTACAAATATGGAAGTCGTTTATTTCTACAAATTAAGACAAGAATTAGCGACTGCGTGCGTGGTCGTCATTTTAATTAGCGACCCCTATGGAGTCGTCATTTAGCTTCCGTGTTCGTTCCTGCTACTGCTTCTTCACAGGGCAATCCTTCCATCTTTTGATTTCGATCCTTTCCATGGAAATAAATCCATATTTTTGAAGTTTATCCCTAGTTTTAATCCCATTAGAACTAGGTCTTAAGCTCTATAAATACCCTTCCTAGAAGGCCACCCGCGAAAAAGGAAGATTTCTGTTGGAACGAGAGACTTTTTCTTAAGAAGAGAGAGAGATTTCTGCTAACAAATCTCTTGCAGGTTCTTTACTGTGTTTACATGGCGGGATTGTTCTCCCTGCAGTCTTCCTCCCGCGGACGAACTCTCTCTGTCTTTCTTCCTTTACTACTGCTGCAACAGCAGAGAGGCTCCCTTCTTCCTCTCTAGCTTTTCCTTATTATTCATCTCACATGCATAGCTCTCTAGCCATCTTTGCTAGAGATCGTTCATCATATATCTCTGCATCATATATCTCTCTACATATCATATTTGCTTTGCATCCGTAGCACATCTCCCTACCTTTTACTCCCCTTAGGGGTTTAAAATAAAACACACAAGGTGTGTTCATGCCCATGTTGCATAATCTTATTTCTTTAGAGCATTGATACTATACACTTTGGCTAATCCATATTGCTTTGCTTGTTTTTGCTTGTCTTATAAGGGTAATCAAGATAAGAACCCCCTTCATCGACTGGCCGGTAGAAGGAGGAAGAAAAGGATTCACAATCACCCCCCCCCCCGCTTCTTCACAAGGTACATGCGATCATCCTTTTATTTTTGAGGTAACCCCTCTGGCGATCACACTCCTCTAGAGCATCACATGCTCCTTTCTCTTTCTTTATTTCCCACCACATATCACATATCAAATCTATTTCTTTTTTCTTTCTTTTAAAGAAATTAAATCTTCATTCTTTTTAATGTCTATGTGACACGTTCACAAATTGGCGATCGCGATGGGACCCTTGTTATTTTTATTTTGATTACCCCTCCTTTGGCACCCGCGTGTGTCCCTCCCTTTGGCACCCTCGCGTGCCCCTCCTTTGGCACCCACGTGTGCCCCTCCTTAGTGCTCCACGTAGCACACTCCCCTTGTGCACCACGTGCACACCTCCCACTGGATTACCCAATTTTTAAACTATTCATAGCATTTTTAAGAAGAAAATTTGATTTATGTTAGCTTTTATATCTCTGAAACTGATTAGCGACTACTCTCCAGCCGCTATTTCCATAATCAGCGATCGCTCACAGAGTCGTTGTTTGCATTATTTTAGTATTATCATTATTTTTATAATCAACGCCCCTCCATAGAGGCGTCATTCACACATTCAACGCCTAACTCCAAGGCGTCATTTCTTCAGCTACTGTTGTTTCTTCTTATACGGTGGTCACTGTTCATTGCTAATTGACGCCCCTCCACAGAGGCGTTATTCACATATTCAGCGCCACACACCAAGGTGCTATTTTACTTTACTATTCACTGTTTACCATGGTTTACAGTGATTAGCGACTGCCACATAGACGTTGTTTACTGAGACAACGACTGCTGTCACGTCGTCATTTTGTTCTGTTTTCACAGAACTGTGCTTTTACTGGTATCTTCATCTGTTTGCTACACTTATTTATTATATGATTATTGCTCATTGATCTGCCTGCATTAGCTTCCATTCTAGGGCATTTGGTTGAGAACCTCCTCTCTCTACACTCCTAGGATTCCACACCCTTTTCTTAGAATTGGAAGGACCCTCCATTGAGCATTCTGTCTCTTTGGACTGGAAATTCTTTTTCCAAGGCCTCCGTAAGTCCTCGCACTTGTGGATTCCCTCACGGACGCCGAGCCGGTTGTACCATTTGAAGTACTCGGAGTTTAGTCAACCCATCCGTTGGTAAGGAGAGATAAAAAACTTAGTTGATTCGGAGATTACACCCAAACTTGAAACTAGGACCCACATTGAAGAGAGAGAACTTATTATACTTTAAAAAAAATCATCTTAATCTCAAAGAAAACCTTAAAATCTTGGGTTCATTACAACTTGTGTGAACAATTTGCTTGATTAGGTGATTGTTTCTTACTCATATTTGTTGGCTTGAGACATTTTCCTTCCCTTAAACATGCAACTTCGTTCAGGTAAAATCATTAACATGGCCAACTACGAGTACTCTTATGATGGTTATGAGGAGGGTCAATTTGACCCATCCTATGAGGTTCCCCCTCAGGACTCCACCCATTATGAGGGAAACTATGCTCCCTCTCATGCTTATTATTCCCAAGTCCATGTGGTAGACACTACTACTCAAGAGGTTGATCCTTCCTCCCAAAATCAACCCGTCATCCAAAACACATCTGGGGGTGCTTCCCCATCTTTCAATCTCAATGATCTTATTCATGTTTTGTCTCAACTGGACGATTCCCAACGTCAGGTGGTCCAAGCCTGCTCTAAAAGGGAAATCTGTCCCTTCATCTTCAAACCCTCCTCAGGTCGCGGGTGGCCATTCATTTCCTAATGACCAGGTGGTCTCACATAAAATTTATTCACGTCCATCAACTCCTATCATGGTTATGCCAACTCAACCGGCAAGCCACTCAGTGGTTAGGCCCCAATATCCTCCACCTCCCCAATTTTTAAGGAGGCCTATGCCGAATCCGTTCCCCTCTAATCTGGCCCCAGTCGAGTCTGACACCAACACTATACTCCTCTAGAAGATAGCCAGTATGGAGGAGCAACTTAAGAAGGTCACGGCACCAAAGAATGCTCCGGAGATTGCCCTCTCCACTTTGTCGGTTTTCCATTTGCCTCCCTCTGAAATGCCAAATTTTTGGCGCTATAATGGAACGGGTAACCCGTTCATTCATCTGAAAGATTTCATGTACGAAACATCCTTCTGGCAGGATAATAAGATCTCCCTGGCCTATCTCTTTAGAATGTCTCTAGATGGTCCAACACTTGAATGGTTCTATTCTTTGGAGCCGATCGAAGCCAGAGATTTTGATGTTGTTCAGTGAAAGTTCCTACAAAAATATAAGGACCGTGTGGGTCCATCTTTGTCAGTCACATACCTTGTTGCCGAGAAGATGAAGCCCGAGGAGGACTTTGTTTTGTTTACCGATAGGTGGAGATCTATGGCCGAAAGATTGAAAGACACCCTTTCGGAAATGTAGCAAGTTAAGATGATCATATCAAATTCTACTCCGTAATTCCGTCATATTTTGGCAATGAATAAGTTGAGCACTATGGAAGAGCTCTATGAGAGAGCTAGATATATACAAACTCAGATGAAAGATTCGCCCATTATGGGCATGTTTGAACAGAAACCAAGGCTGGTCAAGAAGAACACCCATGTTAGCAATAGTGGTGGCACCACCGAGGGCACAGTGACTAATGAGCAGGTGGGCGTGGTCGGCAACCCCGCACCTTTCGCCACCCTAACCCAAGACCTCCACAACCTCCACAACAACTCCCCTTCTTTAATCCCGCTCCCCAAACAAATACTCCCCCTCGACCCTTCCATCCTCCTCCGCAAAATCAAGCCGTCCACCACAACCCCCCAGTTCCTCAGCAATACCACAAGGTGTCGCCACCCACCAATTATGGCCCCCAGCAGCCAAGAAGACCACTAGGCCCCAAAAGAGCCAAATACCTGCCATTACCTGAAAGCCTTCCTGATATATTTAACGCACTCATACCCGCCAACCTGCTCACCTTGCCAAAAGAAAGAACGGCCTGGCCCTCTAATGTGGATACCTCTCGGTATTGTGTCTTCCACCGACAGCCTGGTCACAATATAGATCATTGCTTTCATTTCAAGGATTATATCTATGATTTAAATGATCAGGGTGGTATTAATTGGGATGAAATGAGGCAGTTTATTGCAACCTTGAAAGCTAGAAGACCTCCTCGGTGTTGACACCCGTTTTATGACCAATAAGTTGGGTCATCTCCTTATTCATTTTATATGATGCTCCGAGTTGTTCACCCTTTATTGGGTCATCTTGGTCAATTTGAGATTTGTTTCATGAGTCATGTCTCCTTGGTTGGGTCTGGTTCCTTATCCTTTTCCTTTGAACGAAGCTTTGCAAACCTTCATTTCATTTTTGCTCCCTTGTCTCTAATGGTCCTTTCCTGGCGCGTTACTGAGCTCTAACGCATTTATCCTTGACTGTTACATCATGCCAGAGTCCTTAAGCTGAAGGCTTCTGTGGACGTCGAAAAGAAGAGAAGAAGAGGAACGTTCCGGCGGCACAGACGTCTCGACACCTCGAGAGCAAGTCAAAGACGGAAAGGCCGAACAAACCCCACACCTCCTCCAGGCAAGACGAATAGGTATATACTCGGTGCTCCGCCACCCAACGAGAAGCCCCTCGGGCAGAAGAGATGGCCCCGGCTCCCCAGTCGGCATTGTCGAAGGCCGAATCAGAAGAAACTCGAGAATTCAAACACATGTTCGGCATGCATCGAAAATTACTCGAAGTCCTGAATCGGGGTTTGGAGGCTTCAAATCAAGCACCTCGGAGGCGGTTCATTACAACTAAAGTAGCACTGGAGGGCAAGCATCCGCCCGAATCACCACTAAGCTGGGAGGAAGCCCTTTGACGCTTAAACCGGTGCACCCCTCCAAGGAGCCTTAAATCGGCGCCCCCCCAAGGGGCCTTAATCCGGTGCGCCCCCCTTCTTGGCTACAAACCGGCGCGCCCATTTGTATGTTGTTAATCCGGCGCGCACAACACCGCGCCGGTTTATCTCAAATGCCATCCCCTCCATACTCCGATACTCTGTTCTCCTGTCGGCTTCGGACATAGACTCGAAAGGGCATAGCATTCAATGCTATCAAGCCGTGTCTCCGCCTCCGTTCGACAGCACAGTGGCATCAACGGTGAAGGCTTGGATCCACGGTGGAGAAGCAACAGAAGATCTCTCGGCAAACCCGTAAACGTCCTGTCCTCGGATGAATGACAACGTACGGCATGAATCACCGGATGCTAGCGTAACCTGTCAATCCTGCTCGTCTGACAGACAAAGTAAGTGGCGGGAGTTGCTTCCGTCTGAGCAAAGAAAGGGCAGCGGGCTATATATACTCTGCATGTTCGACGAGAGAAGAGAGAGTGTGGGCCATTAAAGAGGAGGACTGGGAGATCCTGGCTTCCTCCAACAGAAGAAGAAGAAGAGCTTCGTTCCATGGCGCCTAAAGGTGAAGAAAAAGAGAGAGGGTGTGAGAGAGGAGGAGTCCAGCTGGGGAAGGGGCTTGGGTCTTTGCTCTCTTCCCCCTACTATATCTCTTCTCTTTCGATTTTTGATCTCCCGTATCACGGTGTAATTCCCCCCTGCTCTTGTATTTTGGTTTTCCCCCTTTCGACGGATGAATAAAAAGAGAGTCTTTTGGCAAGCACGGCTGTTTATTTAGTTACTGATTTCCCTCTTCTCTCCCTCTTCTACTCACCTAAGGTGATTCAAAGCCTGCTCCTCTATAGCATGGTCTTTGAAGTAACCGTATGAGGGTGAACATTCATGGCCACCCCATGGCGAACATCTGCCCCGTCGGAGCTCTCACACAGCTACAACCCATGAACTGTTAGAACCCCTTGAAGGCTGGTCCTCGGGGCTTCTACGTTCGCCTATGGGACACCGGACTGCCGTTAGGCCACTCCGAATATTGGGGGTCGTCTCGGAGTATTCCGTTTGACGATCCCCCATTCGCCCCAGTAAATCTCAGTACGGGGAGGTGCTGCCCAATTTTTGTCAGGGGCATGAACAACAAAAACGAACTGAGTTCCTTCAGAACATGAACTGAGCTTTGGAGTTTCTAAACCCCTTTGAACAAACCATCTAAACTTTGATCCTAATAGACAAACAAAACACTTTGAAACCTTCCAATCGCCTATTTTTGCTAAGTAAACAAACAACTTAACCATCTGCTAGCCTGCAAGACTTTGAAAAGCATAAAACAGCATAATCCGGTGCGCTCCTAATCCGGCGCGCACTTCTCCGGCGCGGTACCCCCCCGCGCCGCTTTAGCACCACACTCAAAAACCATTCTATCCCCATGGGTCCTAAACGGACGCGCCCTAGGCACGCCGGATTAACTCCAATTGGCGCGCCAGATTAGCCTTCTATATGCGCGCCGAATTAGCCTTCCACGGGGCGCACCGTTTTAGCCGCTTCTTTCACCCTCGCGTGCCGTTTTAGCCATTTATTTCACCTTCGCACGCCGTATAGCCCCTGTTATAATCAAATTTTTGTTCCGGGGGCTCCGCCCCCGGAAACCCCCTCAAGGGGCGCTGCCCCCTTAACCCCCGTGACCTGACCGCGCAGGTCGATCCGTGTGTGAGGGTGTATGTTGGCGAGTTCGGGCTTCACACTTAACAATTCGTCCCCCCCCCCCGGACTGTGCGTGAAGAGAAAAGCAATGATGCCCCGTGGTATCGGACGTGGATCTCGGAATCCTTGACATGGTCATGATCCGGGCACATCTTGGGCCAATAGTTCATCAGCTTGACCCACTTCTACTGGGATCCGATCCCGCATCCACATTAAGCTTGCCGTACCTACGACAGACATCCGTACGGTTTTATCGTCATCTTCGATGCTACTAATGCGGACTTCCGTCCGAACATGAAATGGCACGTGAGTGACCAACATATACGTATGTATGAACATTTTTACGCCCCAATGCGGGTTTGTTTAAACGTGATCCGAGATCTTTACTCTCGCTTTGTTACCATGAATTTCAGGCCGTAGGGCTCTTATTCCCGACAATCAATCAAGGGTGTTCCCCCGTACGGGGGATGTAAATAACGCCGTGACCTTTATGGCACAGCAGGTTTTGGTCCCGACATGAACTACACAGTTGTCTGATTAGTCAGATCGAGTGCACAATAAATCGTCACTTTGGTGACTGGCACGCCCACGCACTTAATAAACCCAATAAACGAATAACCAAAGATCTTAATAAAAAGTGCGTCCACAGCTTCTTTCAAAGCTTATCTCTTAGCCTATCCGTTGGGTGTGACGGTTTATCGTGCGGCCGCTACCTTTCTTGTGACGCATCACTCCTTGGCTGTTACATGCCTGTAGAGTCCTATGATCAAAAACTTCACCCGTTGATCTTATCTTTTGGTGGATAAGGTTGTGTGACGGTCCATTCCTGGAGCGTTACGTCCTTGTGGCGGTCTATCGTGCAGCTGTTACATCAAACAGAGAGTTCTAGCAGAACTGCTCTTTCTCTGCTATTCCGTGGCTGAATTAAGAGTTTGATCTGATGATTTCTCCTTCAAATCTGATCCTTAGAACCTTCTGTTTATTTCTATGGACTCTTGGGAGTATTATCTTCAAGAGTTTGCTAAGAAACGTCATACTTTATAGCTAGATTATCTCTCACTCGACCTGAGAGTTTGAGGCTCTTTGACCTAAGGTCATCTCCTTGATCTCAGGTCCATGGCGGCCGCGGAGGGGGCCCCAGTGGCCCCCGCTGCCCTCCCTCCACGCCTATCTCCTTCGTCTTCGTCCCCCGCTATTACTTTTCCTGTTGGTGGTCATTCGTTTGCTGAGGTGCTTACTTCGTCCATGAAGCCACCGGTTGTCCATGGAGCTGTTCATGCTCCAGCTTCCACGGATGGAGGTGAACCCGCTGTCTTCTTTAGTGCAGAGGAGTTGTCTGCCTCATTGGAACCATTTGCATTCTCTTTGGTTGCTAGAAATCCATTTGGAAGACCGGCTTTCCCAGACATTAGGGCTCATCTCACTCACCACTGTGGATTCAAGGAGGATTTTATTATTAGTGCCCTGGACTCTCGTCATCTACTGCTTCGATTTCGAAATCAGGAAGATTATCTTCAGCTGCTTTTGAGGGATAGTCTCTATGTCCATGGCCGGCTCTTCAAATTTTTCAAATGGTCTATGAATTTTTCCCCTGAGGAAGATTCGCCCATCCTCCCTATTTGGATTGCCTTCTCTGGTTTGCCGGTAAATTTCTTCGTTGAACCTATGCTTCGTTCTATTGCAGGCAACATTGGCAATGTACTGAAGATTGATCTGTATACGTTGAACCTTTCCAATACCATGGAAGCCCGTGTGTGTGTAGAGCTGGATGTCTCGAAGCCCCATCCCCACAGGTTATGGATTGGAATTCTCGGAGGAGGGGCTTGGCAAAATATTGTTTACTCTGATATGCCAAAATTCTGTACTAGCTGCTCACAACTCGGTCACAGCTCGGATGATTGTAAAAGAAAAACCCTTCTACTTTGCTGCCAGCTCATGGTCTTGTCCGACAAAATTATCAACACAGGAAAGTCTGGAGGCCTGCTGAATCAAGCAAGAATGCTAACGCAAATGCTAATATTCCAATAGACACCAAGACTGGAAATACGGACAAGGTTATTGCACATGGCTCTTTGGTAAATTATGTACCTGCTCTCAAGCCTCTTAACATGGCTGAGACAGTGCTGGATTCCCTAAAATCTCCAATGATGCATGATATGGATTTGATGCCTATTTGTCAGATGGCAAATGTGTCTTGTAAGCAGTCTTTGGTGAAGTCTGATGCTTGCAATGAGAAAACAAATAATATCTCAAACGCTCAAGTTTCGATGCCAATTCCACCTTTAGAGCTCCCTTCAAACCAAATAAACCAGCATGGAACGCTGGTCCCTATCCCTGAAATTTCATTTGTTGATTCTCAATGTGCATTGGTTACACAGGAAAATGTTTCAAAGGCCATTGATCCCAAGCAGCAATTGTAGAATGCAGATTTAGACTCTAGAAGAAAGGCTATTGCTAAAACCGCTACATTAGATAACATGAGAGTCATGCTTACTGATCGACCGGGAGCCACCACTAGATCCATGACCAAGTCAGGGTCCGCGGGTAATATTCCTGATCTTTTTCCATCAACATGAATTTTATTATTTGGAACATAAGAGGCATTGGAAATGACACCTCTGTTGGTCGGGTAAAATTCCTTATCAAGAATCATCACATAGATTGTGTTATCTTATTGGAGCCCAAAATAAATGTCAAAAATCTTGATAGTATCTGTAGAAGGCTGGGTATGAATAAAGCCTATGCCAATAATGATGACTTAGCACACATTTGGGTGTTATGGAGGGACCCTTTGGACTTCTCTATTATGAGTAGAGATGCTCAGCAACTTACTATCTTTCAAGCAAATCCTGCTTCTCATGTTTTTCACTTAACCTTTGTTTATGCAAAGTGTACTGCTGCTGAGAGACAGATTCTGTGGGCCTCTCTAAACTCAATTCATTCTCAAATCACTGGACCTTGGCTAGTTGCAGGAGACTTCAATTGCATTCTGCACACTGATGAGAAGTTGGGTGGTAATTCCCCCAATATGGGTGCTATTTCGGATTTTACACAATGTGTCTCTGATTGCTCTCTTGTTGATGCTGGATACATGGGCTCAAAATTCACATGGCACAATAATCAAGCTGGAAGCAAAGGCATTTGGGCCAGGTTGGACAGGGTGCTCACAAATTCTGACTGGCTGACTGTATATCCTTCTTCTATTAAGCATTTATCCAGAGAAGCATCCGACCATGCTCCTTTACTGGTGAAGTCACTCTCTCAGGTCAACTTTAAGAGCAGATTCTACTTTTTTAAAATGTGGACCATGCATGACAAATATCTTGGGGACATCCAATCGTGCTGGAACAACAGCCCGGTGGCCTCTTCACCAATGACAAATCTATACTTGAAGCTAAAATACTTAAGGAAAATGCTCCGGAACTGGAACAAGCATACATTTGGGAATGTACACCTTAACCTGATGGCAGCGGAAGATGATGTCCTCGAAGCTGAGCAGTCTTATGATGTAAATCCCACGGAGGAGAATTATGCAATACTGGAGAAAGCCAAGACCACCCAATCAAAAAGACTACTACAACAGGAATGTTTCTGGAGACAAAAGTCTATAATTCGTTGGCTTCAAGAGGGGGATAGAAATACTAAATTTTTTCATACTTCCACTATGGCCAAGAGACATAAACACAAAATCGCTCAGCTTCGGAATTCAGCGGGTCTTCTTACCTCTGATCATGATGAAATGAAAGATATAGCAGCCTCCCATTTTCAAAAGGCCTTCAGCTCACAACACCACTATATTGAAGAGTCTTCTCTAAACTGCATTCCTAGCCTGGTTCATCAAGATAAAAACAAGATGTTATGTGCTATCCCCTCAGATGATGAAATTCACGAAGCTGTTTTCACTTTATCTCCAGATAGTGCTCCAGGCCCCGATGGCTTTACAGGTTCTTTTTTTCAAACTGCTTGGCCCATTATAGGTGTACTGGTTGTCAGTGCTGTTAAAGAAGCTTTCAGTACTCACCTTCCCCTGCCCAGAAGTGTGACTTCTACCTTAATAGCTCTCATCCCCAAGAAATCAAATTCAACAGAAATTTCAGATTTTAGGCCAATTTGCTTATGTAATTTTTTCTATAAAATCATCTCCTTCATTGTTAACAAAAGGTTGGCCTCTATTCTACCCAGATTATTTCTATGGAGCAGACTGCTTTTGTGAAAGGAAGGCATATCATAGAGAACATTGCCTTAGCACAAGAATTGACAAATGAACTGGGAAGGAAAACAAGGGGCAAGAATATAATGTTCAAGCTAGACATGGCAAAGGCTTATGATAGACTAGAATGGGATTTTCTATTTGTTGTCCTCCACAAATTTGGATTTAGCTTATCCTTCATCAATTTGATTGAGAAGATGGTAAATAATTGCTGGTATTCAGTTTTATTAAATGGGGATCCAGCAGGCTTTTTTAAGTCAACCAGAGGTGTAAGGCAAGGAGATCCAGTTGCCCCTTCTCTATTTATCATTGCTGAGGAATCTCTAAGTAGATCTCTAAAAGAGGCCTATTCAAATGGAAGTGTTGAATGGTTTTTAGGGCCTAGCAGATGTCTTCCAATTTCTCATCTATTGTTTGCTGATGACACCCTTCTTTTCAGTAAAGCTAGCATTACTTCAGTCAGGAATTTGATCAATGTCCTTAAAATTTATGAAAAAGCCTCGGGTCAGTCAATTAATGTCAGCAAAAGTGGGTTATTCATCCACCCCAAGATCCATATGACAGTTGCCAACCGGATTCAGAACTTCACAGGTTACTCTCATCATGCTTTCCCTCATAAGTACCTTGGCTTTCCTTTGATGCTTGGCAGAAGGAAAAAAGTTTATTTCGCTGGTATAATTAATTCCATTCACAAAAGAATCGCAGGCTGGAAATCAACTTTATTATCACAAGGAGAAAAACTGATTCTGATCAAACATGTTCTGTCCTCTATCCCAATTTACTCTCTGTCATCTTCACCACTACATTCAGGTACTCACTCCCTCCTTGACAAAAATTTTGCAAATTTCTTCTGGGGATCCTCAGTAAATGGGAACAAAAGGCACTGGCGAGCTTGGCAGACTATCTGTAGGCCTATCTCCAAGGGTGGCCTTGGCATTATGTCCCTCAGACATATGGAAACTGCGCTAAGGGTGAAGATGTTGTGGCAAGCTATGCACTCAAATTCCCTGTGGGCAAATTTTTTCAGAGCAAAGCACATTGGGCAGAATCACCTAAGTGAGGTTCATTTCAAAACTATGAATGGCTTTGAAAGAAGAAGTTGGATCAAGGCTAAAGATCTCATTCTACAGTATAAAATGGTTATAGTGGGAGATGGTAACAGCACATATTTTTGGCTAGATAGTTGGATTGGGAATCAAAAATTGACTAATTTTGTCCCTGCTTCTGTCATTCCAAATACTAGCATCACAGTCAATGATTTCTTACTGCATCCTACTAGTGAAAATGCTGTTTCTTGGATAGACTGGTTCCAGAGGATATCAAATCGACCATTGAAAATTTTTAGCTGACTCAGAATCCTGATGTTCAGGTCTGGAGCTTATCTTCTTCTGGTCAATGCACGGTCTCGTCAACCTATCAGAGTATTTCTAACAGAATGCCCTCCCAATATACCCTCCCTTGGACCCGGCTATGGTCTAACTGGCTCCCCACAAAAATATCTGTTCATATTTGGAAAATTACTCACAATGCTTTGCCCACTGATACAAATATTCAGCGAGTGGGGGTGCAACTGTGCTCCAAATGCTACTGCTGCAGCTCGTAAAATGAGGAAAGTCTTAATCATATTTTTATGCACAGTGATTTGGCAACCCATGTTTGGCCTTATTTTATAACTTTTGGACTGCATTTGGAAAACAATTCAGTGAGATCTTTCATATTTCAAAATGCTCTTAATCTTCACCAAAAATCTGCTTACGGCCTGTTCCAACTTGCTGTCATTGGCTATGGACTTTGGGAGATTTGGAAAGCAAGAAATGCTGCGAAATATGATGGCAAAGTCATCCCCAAGCAAAACCTCCTCAGCCACATTATTTTTCAAATCAAAAATACATGTGTTTCTGCAAATCTTAAGGAGTCAGATAACATTAAGAGGAAACTATTGGAGCAGTTTGGTATCAATGTTCAGCTGACCGGTAGCTCTCACATGAAAATCATAAAATGGATTTGCCCTCCCTGGCCTTCTCTTAAACTCAACACAGATGGTGCTTGCAAAATTAATGGTGACTCAGGTGGTGGTGATATTATTAGAGACATCAGAGGCAGTACTCTTCTTGCATTTTCTCATTACTATGGCAAGTCCAATAGCCTTATAGCAGAGGCACGTGCTTTACTTGATGGCATTAAATACCTGCATACTGTTGATGTCAAGCCAGTCCATATTGAATGTGACTCGAACACACTAGTTCAAATTATCAAAAAGGAAATTCATTGCACATGGTCCATTCTATCCTATGTGAGAGAGATCTGGAGCTTACTTACTCAGAATGATGCAGTTGATCATATATACAGAGAAGGAAATAAAGTTGCTGATTTCTTAGCCTCTTTGGCTTGCATTTCCAAATGTAATGGTTTCTTTTCTTATGATGAGCTTCCTTCACCTATAAAGTGAGCAGCTTGATTAGATAAGCTGGGTATGCCCAGTATTCGTTTGATGTAAATGTAATTCCTTTTGATCAGCAATAAAATTTACCCCCTAGTGTTCGACTGGTGGAGTGGCTTTCTCTTTACCTTTGGTAAAGGGTGCACTCTCCCATCAAACCCTAGGTACGGTTTGTTATGTATATAAAAAAAACCTGAGAGTTTGAGGGTCTATAAATAGAACCCTTGACTTCATGGCTTGAAGAGGAGACATATGGAGTTCGTGTCGAAGTGCTGCCGCATCCTGGAGCTAGAACCAACCAAGGAGAGCTGCTTCCCACGTCCATCTGCTTCCAAAGTCTAGGGAGTATTGTTTCCAAGGGTTTAGTTCAGTCAAGTTGTCATCTTAGTGTCTCTTTTCCTCCTCTAAGCATCATAGCATTGTCCATCTTCTTCTACCACGTTCTTGCATCTTCTGCACTCATTTAAACATCCCTCCCATCTTTTAAACGCCCCAAAGGGGTTAACAAAACCAACCTCCCTGGTATTTCCCTTTCCTTTTGCATGTTCTTAAGTTCTTTTGGTTTATTGATACTACTTTGCTCAAGGGCTAATCTGGGTTGTTTTTCTTGTGTTCTACACTCTTTTGCAGGTTTACAGAGCTCACAGCACGAGGTCCAAGCTTTCTGGCCAGCTGGAAAGCTTGGAGATCAAAGATTCCCAAGTTCTTATTCTACAGATCTTTGACGGTCTATAGCAGAGGCGTTATATTCACGTAGCAGCTTATCGTGAGGCCGTCACAAGTCTGTGGCGCATCAATATTCGACCATCACATCTTACAGAGCTGCAGTTTCCTGGTTGTTTTCTCTCTCCCGTGGGCGGGTGCTTTATCCACCTATTCTAAGGTACTTTTTAGGTCTTTGGCTTGTTTATTACCTTAGTGGCGATCACATCTTTCTTCAGTTTGGGCAATAGCTCTCTCGTTCCTCATATCTTTTCTTTATTTTGCTTGTTCCACCTACGCGGTGTGTTTTTCTTTATTTCCTTGTAACACGCCCCGGCGTGTGTTTTTATTCATTCTGTTTAGCTTATTCCTGATTGAGATAGCATGCCGATGCTAGAGTCTATGCTGGTTGCCTATGTTCATGTTGCACATGTTCATAGGTTTGTGATTTCACTATTTTGTTCATATTCCTCATCACTATTTTCATCATACTTATCTTGCAAAGAAGGAACACATTATAACCAACAGAATTTTTTGGCGATCACGGTGGGACATCTAGTGCCAATCGTGCTTTGAATCTCTGTTAAACCTGATGTCCTTTGTTTGCCCTAGTTGCCCGTGTTTTCCCCGGATTTTCCTTTTATCTCCTGTTGTTTCTGGTTCTCTGGCTCTTCTGGCGGTCATACCTTCACGTGTTATATCATATTAACAGTCCATTCTTGGACCGTCACATATTCTGGCGCAGGTATTCTAGACCGTCACACTCCAGACAGGTATGCATCCCGAGGTGCAGTTTGTTCCACAGTTTCTGCTGTGATTTTCATGCGTGGGTGCTATTTGGTCTCCTCCTTGATTGATTTACATATTCATATCATTGTGTGCATATTTGATTGCTAGAGTTGAGGTTAGAATTTGCATGCACTCCGGTGCACATAGGCTCATTCATATATTCATACTTTAGATTGCATTTTTCCTACCTTGGTGTGTGAACATCTCATCTCCATATTCCTTGGGGCCGACCAGGAGATCACATCAGGGACCTCCATAAGTCCCCGCGAGCCGTGGATTCCCACACGGACACCGGGCTAGTTGTACCTCTCTCACACTGTGTCTAGGATTGCATAAGTGAAGGAGTGATTACCCTTAGAGTCAACCAAGCCATACATCCTTTCCTATTAGGAACCTATTGTTGAGAGCACATTTTTATCAAGTCACTAAGGTTCCAAAAAAGGAAGATATTAAAAATCTTGTAGCATCATCTAAACAACTTGGTTGACCTTGAGTGTTGTTGCCTTTTGTTTCACTTACATCTTTTGTTAAAATCATCTAGTTTAAATCACTCATTGTGTGTTTGTTGTGTGTTGTTTGCGTTTTTGCTTAAGGTCTTTCGTTGCATGTGGAGTTGCTTCCGATCTCTAGAAGCTTCATCACCTAGGGGCAATTCCTTTTCCAACTTCTACTTCAATCCTCTCTTCGAGTCCACCATGGCTTCTTTTGATCTCCCCCGTTCCCAAGAGGAGTCTCTTCCTCAAGGGCTCCTAGAGGATTCCTCTAGGGTTATCTCCTTCCATCATGGGAAGGGGCACATCCCTCCTTCGTCCTCCATCCCTATGGAGGGCGCCCAATCCACTCAATCTCTTCCTCCTCCTTCCGCCAATTCTATTCTTCAAATGATGGCCCAATTGGATCCGGCCCAACTTCAAGCTGTCTATCAGGCCATGCAAGGGTCCAACACCCCACCTTCCACAATCATGCAAGGTCAATCCAATCCCTCCATTGCTCAGTCTAAGGCTGATGGGTCCGCCGTCCATCCCATTCCCATTGACCTCACTCCAGTCCAACCCAGGACCCTCAGATTCTCGAATCTGGATATGGGCCAGTCTTCTGGTTTGGCCCAGCAATTTTTGGATAAGGGACAGACCATTGTCCCTCCTTCTTCTATAGCGGATCGTCATATGTCTGGCCCATCAGTGCCGCAGGTCCTTGTCGGCCCAAATGATTTTATGCGCCCTCATCAAGGGGTAGCCCAAGTCCACACCAATGTGGGTCATCTTTCGGCCCAATATCCTTCTTATGGGCCGCCCCCTCCATCTGCTTATCCCTCTGCTCCTCAGATTCCATCTTTCACTACCCCTACTCCATCCAGGGAGCAAGAACTACTCGATAAATGGGCCGCCATGCAACAGCAGCTTGACTTTCTCCAGAAGCGGGTTGGCCCACAATCCTTGGCAGACGTTCTAGTCCCGAGTTTCCAAAATATCCGATTCCCTTCGCAATCTGAGCTCCCTACTTACCGCAAGTATGACGGGAACGGCAATCCCTTTATCCATGTGAGGGATTTCTTATATGAATCGGCCCAATTTCAGTATGATGACCGCCTTATGGCGTATCTGTTTTGCCGATCGCTAGATGGGGTTGCACTGTAATGGTTCTACTCTCTGCCACTAGAGGACGCCGAGAGTTTTAAGATAGTGAAGGATAAATTCATCCAGCGGTTTCAATACAGGGTCGGCCCAGAATACTCTTTTACAGATTTGGTGGCCGAGAAGATGAAGCCGGATGAGGAATTTGCCACATATGTAGACAAATGGCCACCAGGGTGCCAGGCCACATTCCGGAGGAAGAGAAGGTCAACCTACTCATCTCTAATGCCACTCTGACCTTCCGTAACATTCTTTCCATGAATGATATAGCAAACATGCACCAACTGTATAGTCGGGCACGGTTCATTCAAACACAATTCAAAGACTCTTCCATCCACTCGCTCTTTGAGAACCAAAAGCCTAAATACCACAAGAAAGCTCAAGGGCCTGTCACCTAGGGGGTCCAGACGAACGAGCAAGTTCAAGCCGTTACCTCCCCCTTCCAAGCCGCACCATTCCACTTCCCGCAAAACCCCCGCACCTCTTAAATCCCCACTCCATAAAACATTCAACCCATTCCATAAAACCCTCCGCCTACCTTTACCGCTCCGCAACAATCTCCATAGCCTCCGCAATATCATAACGTCCCTCCACCCAACGGCTATCATAACAACAACAAGCGCCCGGGACCCAAAAGAGCCCAGTACCCTCCTTTGCCCGAGTCCCTCACGGACATCTTCTCGGCTCTTATGTCAGTTAGCGCAATCCAACTTCCTCCGGAACGGCCCGTCTGGAATCCGGCCGTTGATCAGATAAAGTATTGTATGTTCCATAGGCAGCCGAGACATACTATTGAAGGGTGTTTTCAGTTCAGAGACTTGGTCTATGACCTTCATGAAGGACACAGGATTGATTCAGCCGAAATGCATAGGGCCATTACAGAGATTAAAGAAAGGAGAAGGCAGGCGCCAAGGTATCAAGTGCAGCAACAACAAGCACTGCAGCCGCAGCAGCAGCCGCAGCAGCAACAGCAGCCGGTTCAAGACTTGGGGATCCACCAAGATCCAATGCCGAACCACCCTCCCGATCCGCAGCCTCAGCCGCCGGCACCGGCTCAGGTTAATGTAGTTCAACCCCCGGCCCCCGATGCTGGGTGGTCCTTTAACGATGATGGCTCTGCACCACAAGTCATGGCCCTCCACCACAACTATCGCACTCCTTCCGTTTCCACCATCCTCACACCCACACACCAAACTCCGCCTATTAGACCGCTTGTCCTTTCATCCACTTCCACTCCGCCACCCATCTCTCGCCCATTACTCACCCCCGCTACCATCATCACGCCTCCATCTAACCCTCCACTCATTACACCTTCGTTCACCCCTACACCCCCACATCCACTCGCACCCGCTGTCACCATACCTATAACTAACCCTCTGCCCATCATTATGCCATCACAACCTGTTACCTCCACTCCCACTCCCATTATTTCCACCGCACCCTCTTATGCACCATTCATTCACTCCACCGGGCCTATCAAGTCACTTATTTTGAGCCCATCCGAGGCCGCGTCAGCCTATAACTGTGCCCTACGGAGTGGGCGTTTGTTCCATCGCAACTATGCTCCTACTTCTAATCCCCAGTCTTCTCAACCGGCTGCCGATCAGGAGGAAGCCAAGCCACTGCCAGGTACCCAATAAGATTTGCTACATCATTTGGATCGGGTGCCTGCCAAGATATCTGTATTGGAGCTCATTAAAAGATCTACCCTTCACCAAGATGCTCTCAGGAATTTTCATCAAAAGGTGATGGTTAGTGAAGACATAGAAGTTGACAGTTTACCTACGGCACTGGCAACTATTTCTAAGGGGCCAGCAATCACCTTCTCTGAGACCGAGCTAGCACCACCAGAAGCTCGGCAGATGCCGCTTTGCATCACTATTATATTGAACAAAGTCAGCATTGATGTGGCACTGGTTAACACAGGGGCATCTATCAATGTATGCCCGCTCAGCACTCTCAGGGCCTGTAATTTATCAAAGGAACTTCTACAGACGACCCCCACAACTATAGCAGCATATGACAACTCGAGGAGAGCCTGTCACGGGGTTGTCACTATTCAAGCTGAGCTTGGGCCTCTCACTATGCCCATTGAGTTTTATGTGCTGGACATTGACCCTATGTTTAAAGCTATCTTGGGTCATCCGTGGATCGATACTCTTAGTGCCATGCCATCCACCGCGCATCAATGTCTCAAGTTTCTTTTTCAAGGGAGGGTGGTTAAGGTCAAAAGCTTATCCACGGTCCAGTCTGTAAAAGCTATATCAGAGAAGATTTTGCCCACACTATTGCCTAGTAGTCGACCTATTATTTCTGTGCTGGATCTGGACTTCCCTTGGGCTTACGCACCACGCAAGCCCGCCAATACACCTGTTAACATCAAAGTAAAGCCCCAGATCCGAGATTCCAAGGGCTGGGATATAATATTGAAGTTGGGCTACCAACCGGGGAGAGGCCTCGGAGCGCAATTACAAGGATGGACCAAGCCGGTGCCCAAAGGAAGAAAAATGGGCAGGAGAGGTCTCGATTACCGAGAATCTGCACTATCAATCTTGGGTGACTCAGGACCACTTACTTGGGATTACGGTCAACACTTCATAAGGGGGCCCCTCCAGCCGGGCACATTAAGCCCACCATCAGTATATTCAGAAAAGAAAGATACAGCTTGCACAGTTGCCAGTCCACCTCTGCTGCGAAAGGGGCCAATTGATGATATGATTGATTACAGCCAGGCCTTCGAGAGGCTATTTTATGAAGAAGAAAGTTGCCAGAAGAATCAAGAGGTACGGCTTGTGCAGTGGAAGCCAAAGAAGCCAGCCAACCATCCACGGGAGAAGGGGAGCTCGCCCATTGTCTTTTCTTGGTCTCCCTCCCTTCTCATGTCTCTTTTCCAACGGCTAGAATCTATACCTCGATCACCTCCGATCATGATTGATCCGTATTTCACGGAACTACCAACTGAGGTGCTAATTATACCTTGTCCATGCGAGAAATGCCCGCCCATTGATATTTCCACTTTGTGGACCCCCTCCTCCAGTCTTTCCGACATGTGGTTCTCTTCCTCTGATCCCTTCTTTGATGTCTTGTTCCTATCCCTCTTCCCTCGACAACTTCCTTCTCCACCATCTTCTCCCTCCTGCTACATGATCTCCACTGATCTCCAAAAAAAACGTCAAATTTGAAACGGAGATTTTAGTGGAAGATTACGCTATCTTGTCTCCACCATCCTCCCAAGGGCACGAGTCCCTTGCTCCTTCACTAGATTTCCTTTCTCCTAGGTTAGGTGCAGGGTCCGTCGAGTCTAGGGAAGTAGAGTCAGTTAGGTCTAGATAAGTAGGGTCTTCTTCTAGGTCTTCCAAACCTTCTGAGCCTGAGCCGCGCTCGCTTGCGCGTCATTCCAAATCCATTCCTGATAGGTTCTTGCAGAATCTATCTCAGCGATGTCATGCTCTTCTGAAGTGTCCAGAGTTTGTCACTACAGCAATCGTGATAGAAGACGTTGAGGAAATAGAAGGGGTGTGGAGCGACGACGGACTAGGTGTTTATGAAGTCCTAGATGAAAAGGACCCAATCGATGATGAGGACAGCAACGTAGATGACACTGCCGATCTGTATGCACAAGGATTAAAGAGGTTCGACGAGCCATCGTCAGCAGTGGACGAACCTACGAAGGAAATAAATTTGGGAACTGAAGAAGACCCAAGGCCCATTATTATTGCCGCTAATCTCCCTCTGCGAGTAGAAGAAGATCTAATCAAAGTTCTGAGGGAGTATAGTGATTCTTTTGCCTGGTCTTACGAGGACATGTCGGGTCTTGACCCTCTTTAGTAGAACACCGACTCGTACTTAAACCAGGGGCAACACGCGTAAAACAAAGGTCAAGAAGAATTCACCCCCACATGGCCTTGAAGATTAAAGAAGAAGTCGATAAATTATATAAGGCCAGGTTTATTAGAGTCGTCTTATATCCCGAGTGGGTGGCGAACATAGTCCCTGTCATCAAGAAGGATGGAAAGGTGCGTATTTGCATCCATTTCAGAGATCTTAACAAAACATGTCCCAAAGATGACTTCCCGCTGCCTCACATAGATGTTTTGGTGGATAACACCACCGAGTACGAAGCTTTATCATTCATGGATAGTTATTCAGGCTATAATCAAATCTGTCTCGCTCCAGAAGATCAAGAGAAAACCTCCTTCACCACGCCCTGGGGAACATATTGCTATGTGGTTATGCCGTTCGGTCTGAAGAACATGGGTGCCACTTACCAAAGGGTGATGATGGCTATATTCCACGATATGATGCACATTTATATGGAAGCTTATGTGGATGACATCTTGGTGAAGTCGAGAACCAAAGAAGAACACCCCTCTATTCTGGCTAAGGTGCTGCAGAGAGCTAGGGAGTATAAGCTAAAAATGAATCCGAAGAAGTGTATTTTCGGAGTCTCTTTGGGGAAGCTGCTAGGCTTTATAGTTAGCAAACGGGGAATCCAGATTGATCCTAACAAAGCAAAGGCCGTTATGGAAATGCCTCCGCCTAAGAACATTACGGAACTTCGAGGACTAATTGGTAGATTACAATTCATCAGAAGATTCATATCCCAACATTCTCAGAGGTGCCGCCTATTTTATGAATTGCTAAAGGAGGGGGTCAAATTTGAATGGAATCAAGATTGTCAAAATGCCTATGAGGACTTAAAAGTCTATCTATCCAATCCCCCGATTTTGAAACCTCCTGTCCCTGGGAAACCCCTAATCCTATACATCTCGGTCATTGAGGACTCCCTAGGGGCGGTCTTAGCACAAGTAGACGATGAAGGAAAAGAGCGGGCAACTTATTACCTCTCCAGGTTGTTTAACCCGGCTGAGGCTAAATACACCGCTATGGAGAAGACTTGTGCCACTTTAGTGTGGGTAGCTCAGAAGCTCAAACACTATTTTCTAGCCCACCCAATTAGGTTAATCTCTAGAATGAACCCAATCCGCTATCTCTTGGAAAAGTCTATCCTCTCTAGTAGGTTAGCTCGCTGGCAGAGCTTCCTCTCTCAGTTTGACATCACGTTTGTTGTTCAGAAGGCAGTCAAAGGATATGCCATTGCTGAGCATCATGCCCATCTTCCTATATCCTACACTAACTCTATTCAAGATAATTTTCTGATGAGCATCTATATGTCCTTACTCATCATCCCCTTTGGTCTCTGCACTTCGATGGTGCGCTCAATTCTCAGGCCAAGGGATAGGCGCTGTTCTGCTCACTCCAGAAGGAGTAACGATTCCCTTCGCTTATCAACTCCGATTTCCTGCAACCAACAACATCGACGAGTACGAGGCTCTCCTCACCGGATTGAAGCACGCCTATCTTTTAGGTGCGCGTTACTTGAATATCATAGGAGACTCTCAGCTCGTCCTGCGGTAAGTTCTGTCCACTTACCGCACCCGTGACCCTAAGCTCAAGCCATATCAAGATTTGGTCACGCTCCTAGCTAGGCAATTCCGCAAGCTGATCTATATCCACACTCCTCGATCTCAGAACATTCTAGCTGATTCTTTGGCATCCCTTGCTTCCTCTCTATCTTTCTCTCACAGTCGGAGCACTGAGACTGTCATCGTTCAGAGATTGGATGCACCCTCTCTTCAGGATCCTTGGTATGCCAACCTTAGGAAAACTGTAGAGGCGAGGGCTGAGAAGGAAGAGCTTAAGGAAGTTTCTTTGATGGAACTAGAAGAGATCCTGGAGGAAGAAGAATTTCCCTGGTACCATGAGATCGAGTTTTTTTGCAAACATGGATCGTTCCCGGAAGGGGCAAGTGCCAAGCAGCACAAGTCAATAAGAATAGCCGCCTCAAGGTATACTATCGTTGCAGGAGAACTATACATGCGCGCTACTAATGGAATGCTTATGAGATGTCTAGATGACGATGAAGCTTGGAAGGTGGCTGAAGCAACCCATTCTAGTGAGTGTGGAGGTCATGTCAATGGCCAGGCTCTAGCAAAGAAGATCCTTAGGCAGGGTTATTATTGGCCCACTCTAGAAGAAGATTGCTCCCTCTATGTCCAGAGGTGTCTTAAGTGCCAACTCCACGCTGATAAAATCCATGCTCCAGCTTCATCTCTTCATCCTCTTTCTGCTCTTTGGCCATTCTCTATGTGGGCTTTCAACGTTGTCGGACCACTCGGTGATCCTAATTCTCAGACCAAGCAAAAATCCTTCATCCTTACCGCCACTGAGTACTTCACAAAGTGGGCTGAAGCTGAAGCGTACGCAAATATTAAAGCTACAACGCTGTCGCGCTTCATCATGAAGAACATCATCTCGCGGTTCGGAGTGCCAAGCAGCATCGTCACCAACAACGGACCCCAGTTCGTCTCTCAGGAGCTCAAGGACCTATGTAAGAAGTTTAATATTGCATTGCATCATTCATCTCCATATTACCCACAAGGCAACGGTCAAGCCGAAGCCACTAATAAAACCCTTCTCAAAATCATAAAGAAAACATGCGAATCTCACAAATTTTCTGATTGGCCAGAACGATTAGTGGAAGCTCTATGGGCTTACCGCACCTCCGTCCGTACTCCCACGGGACAAACCCCTTATGCTCTCACCTACAGGATGGAGGCGGTGCTCCCATATGAGATCCTGATCCCTTCCCTAAGGGTATAGCTCGAAAAGGAACTTAATCTCGATGAACGTCGAGAGGCGTTGCTCGTCCAGTTGGAACTCTTAGACGAGAAGAGGATGAACGCGGCAGATCACGTGTCCGTTTATCAAAAGAGAGTTTCACGTTATTTTCAAAAGAAGGTAATTGAACGTAAATTTCAAAAGGGTGATATGGTTCTGAAATGCAAATTCATACGGTCCGCAGGTCCTAGGTCTAAATTACAACCTAACTGGGAAGTGCCCTTTGTTGTCAAAGGGGCTTCTCCAGGGAACGCTTATCGCTTAGTTAATGCAGAAGGTGAGGAGCTTGCTCACGCTTGGAATGGGTTGTATCTTAAGCGTTTCTTTCCTTAGAGTCTAAGCCAGCGCCACCCCGGTAGCAAGGTGTCCTTTTCCTTTCACCCTGAAGGAGGACCCCGAGCGCGGTAATCACACACTACACGACATCCCTGGTCAGGTTTCCCACCTGGTAGACACCGTTTCTCCTTGACCATGCTTGGGGGAAAGTCAAAGTCCCTGTCCGTTTCTCTCTTCGGCCGAATCCAGGGACAAGAGGTGAATAAGGGGGCGACGACCAATCTAGATACCCTGACGAGAGGTGGTCTCAAATAGGGGCAGTCCGTTATGACCTGACGTCACAAGAAAGAGAAAAAAGCAAAAGAAAAGGAGCAATCTTCTTGACAAAAGCAAAAGTCTATCTCAAAAGTCCATCAATCATAATTCCAAAGCTCCAACAAAAGGGAAAAGCTAGGCATGGCAAGAGTGGCAATACAGTTTTCCTGCGGGACACATGAGCCCGGTCGTATGCGTGCCAAGGGTGGACAAAGGTTCGATGATGGACACAAAGCCCCAGCGCAACAGACCGAGTCTCTGAATGGGTTGTCTGGAGAGGAACTCAAGCCCTGAAAACTTCTACATCTGGCTTAAGCTTACCCCCGCATTCTTTTTTTTCTTTTCAGGACTAAGACAAGTACCCTGGGTATGGCCTTAGTAGAAGCACTATCATGCAAGTTAGGCCATGGCCAGGGGTTGTCACCTCTATTACACACCAACCTCGGAAACTCTCGATGGAATAGGGAGGACCCGCGTTTCTAAGGGGAGGGCACTGGTTTTCAAAATCCAAAAAAAATCATATATTTCAGAATCCAAAAAAATTATATATTTCAAAATCCAAAAAGATCATATATTTCAAAATCCAAAAAAAAAATCATTTCCAAATCCAAAAATACAATCATGAGCATCGCATGCATTGCATTGTTTCTTTTATATTCCGCCTATTTAATAAGGCTCCACCCCTTGACCAAATATCAAGAATGGTCAGTTTTCTAACTTGTTTCAGGCAAGGGGTTGAGTCTAAGAACAGATCTAACTTGTCTATTTATATAAGTGTGTGTAGAATGCAGGTTCAAGCCCAAGATTTAAGTCCACAAATTCACAAGTTCTGGCACTTTAACGGTCAATTCTTGGACTGTCACACCCCTCTAACGGTCTATCGTTCGGCCGTTACCTTCTCCCAAAGTCAAAACTCATCAGTTCTACTCTCTCTGACGCGTCTAAAATAGACCGTTACGTCTCTCTGACGGCCTACTATTAGACTATTAAACCTTCCCGAGGACAAAAAACTCAGTCTTTCTGAGCTCACCCTTGTAACGGCTCATCGTGAGACCGTTAGACTGTTGTGGTGGCCCTTTATAGGACCGTTACAGTTTCCAGAAACTCTATTTTCAAGAACATTTGGGCCCAATCAAGCAACAAACTCATATTCTATCAATTTAAGCACTTCCATGTCACTCAATTGAACTCAATGAAACATAAAATTGGTTGGTAAACTTCAACTGTCATTACATTCAAGTAAATTCAAGCTATATTCAGTTTTCTATCCGTGCAAGGTCGGATCTTGCGTAGATCTTTCACATAGGCACGGCGTCCCCCATCGTCTTCTTCCACTTCTTCTTGCCACGGGCGAACTTTGCTGATCTCCCACATGATCAGAGGGCTCCGGACTGCTCTTTCATCCTCCTCGGTCCCTATCTTCCTAGCTTGAAGGGGAGGGAGATGTGATAGTGCAGGAGCTACGGTGCGGGGTAGCCCGATCTGAAGATAGCACCGGTGAGGATTGTAGATCGCCATGGTAGTGTTCCCCACTAGCTGTAGATCTAGGCCTGGCCGTCGTGGTACTCTGAGCAAGGTGTTCCGAAGAACTCGTGGTCGCATCATGAACTTCTCTATTGGCAAGGTATTGAGGAAGAGGCGCCAATCGTCCCGCATTTTCTTGTCCGCCGTCCGGCATTCAACCTGTGAAGAGAATCCAAAGGCACCTCCAATGAAAAATAAAGGGTGGCTCCCGAAGATCCGGCTAGTTGTGGCCAAGTCCTCCTTGAGTTGAAATTTGATTCTCACTCCCATCCAACACTCAAGTAGTATCATGGAGCCGAAGAGAGGCCCTCCTAGGCAAGCTGAGCTAAGCCCCTCATAAAGATATGAAAGGACTGCTTGAGAAATGGATAGGCCCCGCCACAACCCGCTGATATTGCTAAGGTTTTGGATATCTAGAAGGTGGTCAGTGGTGGTGAAGAGGAAGACTCCACACAAGCAAACCGAAGTAGCCTTGGCAATGGCTTCATATCTTTCCCACTTGTTCTTACAATGGGAGACTATCCATTGAGCCATGGGTATCAAGTGAATATGACAGGGGCTGGTCATGGTCCTCACATCCTTCGGGTTATGTATGAAATCACTTAGAATCAAGGATGGGTCAATGGGCTCTACTGTATGGCACGCTAGATCTTCATCCTCCACTTTAGTCTTAGCAAGGGATAGGTAGGTCTCTACCTCCTCTAATAGAACTGTAGCTTCAAAGGAAGGGAAGAGGAAGGTGTGTGTTTGCGGATGCCATAACTCTATGAGGGAAGAAATGCTTGCCCAATCTAAGGATAATTTCTAGAAATTTTTGGCCAAAACTAATAGAGGTTGGAGATGCCATGCCCTAAGGATTGAGGTCACCTCTAATGGGAGTTCTTTGATCATGGGTGCCACCCACTTTAAGTTGGAATAGCACCTAGGGCCAGGAAAAGGCTAGAGAGAAAAAGAAGAAGAGGAAGAAGAGAGAAGGATTATAAAAAGCATGGAAAGTGCAGAAAATTAATGAACTTTTGAACTCTATTTGGAACTTACCACTCTTTGTGCACTTGAACTTAGATGCTTAGGGATGGAGGTCAATCTTTGCAGCTCCACATGCTCCTTTTTTGCTACTTTGGGCCCGGTGTAGACCCTCTCCTCCATGCCCATCACTCCAAAGCTTCTCTTCATGGTATTCCTTGCCTTTTGATGAAGTTCCAACCTTTGAAGCATAGAATTGATGAAAGCTGCTTTTTTGGGCTTGTTTCCTATTTATAAAGGCTTGATTTTGGTGCTAGAATGATAAGACATGGATTAGAAAGCCTTATCCTAAGCCTAGGAGGGTTCTAGTGTGGATTAAGGCCTCTTTGCTTCAAGTTCGGGCTCTCACGGCTGAATCCATCTCGGAATACACAGTTTTACTCTGACGGTTTATCGTAGGACCGCCACACTCTTCTGACGCTCCACCTTTAGACCGTTACATTCTCTGCTACAGGTTCTTAATCCCCCTTCGCTCTGTCATTTCTGACGGTTCATCGTAGGACTGCCACAGTCCTCGACGCTCCAAGAATGGACCGTCACATTCTCTGCTACAGGTTTTTTAACCTCCCTTCTCTCTGTAATTCCTGACGGTTTAGTCTTGGACCATTACATAATTCTGACGCTCCACCTTTAGACCGTTACACTCTCTACTGTAGGTTTTTGTTCCCTCTTTCAATTCCTCTTTAGTCAGACCTACCGGTCTTAAACACTTTGTCCCTGCTCAACCTGTTCATCCACACATCCATGCATTCATCCACACATTCATACATTCATTCATTCATCCACATACTAAAAACACAACAAAAAAAGATTTTGCATTCTTTCATTCATTCACATAGTCATGTACAAGTGCGTGTGTAAAAAGAAGAAAAGTACAAAGTCACTCGGCCGGTCTATCTCCCGGTCTGTCACTATCACCAGTACCCTCATGCCGCTTTGCTGACGGCTCCTGGACGCTGCTCTCCTCCCCCCGCTGTCGTCTACGGTCTGCCTCCTCGTTCCTCCGATGGCCGGAGGAGCTAGTGAAGTAGCCTCGAAATCCGTTGTTGGGTGCAACACTCTGGCTCCTGCTACCAGTCTCCGACTTCTTCCTTAGAACTCGGAGGGCCTCCTTCATGCCCGTAATCACGCCCTTCATCTCAATGGTCTGCACTCGGAACTGATCCCGCTCGCCCCTCAAGCGCGCGACGTCAGCTCTAAGTCGCTCCACCTCCTCCTCATCCGCATGCCGGCGGGTCTCTCCTGTGCTCAGTCTGGCAACCTCTACCCGGAGATGGGCAGCCTCGGCCACAGCTGCGGTCAGCTCTCTCACTTGCATTTTGCATTTTCATCATAGTCAGTCAAATAGGCATTTTGCATAGTCAAAGGCATTTAAGTCTAAGGGAACTCAGTTGGTTCCACTTACCCGCTGCGCGAGGGCAGCCTCGGTGTCCTCGGCCCGAGCTACCGCCCGAGCAAACTCTGCATCCCGCTCAGCTCTGTCGCCGGCAGGCTGAGACGACGAGGACGGAGCATCCGGTCCTGCTCTTTGGGCTCCCTCAACCCGCTACATTTAGAAGTTCAAAGTCAGTCCATTTGCATCATAAGCATAAGCATTTTAGACTAAAGGTTTAGAAAACTCACCAAGAGCTCCAAAGTTGTCAGGTACTCATCCCGCTACTGGATAGTAGCATGGAGGAGTCCCTCGAGCTCGGCAATGCGTCCCTGTGGGTCTAGCTGCATTTAGAAGACAAATGTCAGTGCATATAGGCATTTAATTCAATTAAAAAGATAAGAGTTTTGAGTTTAGAGGTTCATACCGATCGTCGGGTGCATCGGAATACCTGGTCGCCGTACCGTTGGGAGTAGGCCTCGTCACTGTCAGCTCGATCTTTCACTGCTCGACCCCTCTTGTTCCAATCATGCACATACTTTGCCTTCCGGGCGCACCAATCGATATCCCCGCTGATGCCCTTTGAAGACTTTCCTGGGCGCTCGTCGCTTCTGTGGGGGAATGTCACCTCTAGCTGATGGACTCCTCGTGTCCTCATGATTAGGTGGTAGTGCAGGGGCTCGATGACGTTGATGCAATGCAGCCAGATGTCACACTCGCTGTACACCAGGGAAGCCTTGACCCACGGCTGTCCCTCGTGTCCCTCATCCCGATATGGTGTCCAACACACCTGAAAAGAGCATTGAGTCCATTTAGAAGCATTTAGCAGCATTTAAAAGCATTTAGCAGCATTTCAAAACATTTAGGAGCATATAGGATAGTTCAAGTTCAGGAGCTTACCGATGTGTGTGGGAATGAGTCCAGGTCATCCTGGATGGCTCCAGTCAGCCTGCTGATTGATCCTGTGTCCCTCACGACAATCCACCGCCTCGCAATAAGGATCCGCCTAAGATACATCTGCGTACCTCGCCCGATCCCCGGGAGGTAGAGGAAGCTCCAGATCTGCATTTTAGAAGTCAAGTGTCAGCAAATAGCATTCATAATCATAAGCATATAGAGGCATTTAGAGTTTAGAATTTACCTGTAGGAAAGGTGCGAAGTCGCCCAGTACTATCTGCCAGTCGGTCGTGCTAAGAGACTCGAACAGGAAGGTGAGTACCGCCGCTCCCTATGCATATATGCCCACTCTGCCAAGGTCCTCCAGCAACGGCAACAGCCTGCAACTGATCACGTCCGCTCGGGTCGGAAATAGCCGCTTCCCAAACAGCAATATCAGAAAGCGTCTCAGCACTCTGTCTCCCTCTGGTCCCGCCTCCGCTGCTACTCTCGGGCGGACCTGCTTAATCACTCTGTCCAGATGCTGCTCTGGGAGCTCCCCAACTACGATGGCTGCTCCCCAGAGTCCCAAACTCTCCTGCAGTCTCGATCGTGACAATTGGGACGACGGATGCCCCGGTCTCACCAAATCCAATCCTAGTAACTCCTGGGCTATCACCTGGTAATCTCCATAAGTCCAGCCAATCACTGCTGCTCCATGGACCCTCAAGCCTGTGATCCTCGCTATGTCCTCCAGTGTTGGGATCATGTAACCCCATGGGAAGATGAACGCCTTGCTAATCGGATCCCATCTCTCGTGCAGCGCATACAGCAATGGTGTGTCCATTCTTGTCACTTCTATGTTGAGGACTTCCCCGAAGCTCATAGCAACTAATCTCTCTCGCTGATACTCTGGCAGTGCCTGGTACATCACCCTGATCTGAAGCCAAGAGATCCTGGTTCTTCTTTTCCCCTGCACACATGTAGAGCATAAGTTAGTTATCTCATTAGTTTAAATTCATTGCATTTTATGTGAATAAAATACCAAAAAAATTGAATAAGCAAGAACCCAAAAAAAATCAATTCTGGCTCTGGTTTCTCTGACGGCCATGCCCACAGAACTCTGACGCACCAAGGGTGGCGGGTCAGGTGCCGTAACGGTCACTGAAAGGACCGTTACACTCCCAGCGAGTGGGCATCATCCCCTTCGTTCCCCCAGCCTGTGGAAATGGCCGCAATGGCCTACAATGGATACCAATGGGTCCCTAGGCCCATTTTCTCCCCCCCAATCACACATGCATAAATTAAAAAATTAAAATTTGGGTTTTTAGGGTGGGAAACCTACCTCGTGGTCCCGGCCTCGTTTCTTCTTTTTCGTCGCCACCGTGGCTCCTTCTTCATCACCAACGGCCTCCTTCGGAGCTTCTCCTTCTTCCCCAGCCATGAGAGGATCCTCTTCCATCGTTTGGTCCGCCGCCGTCGCCGTTTGCTCAGTCGCCGCCGAAGCGACCTCCTCTTGGTCCACCCGTGCCCTAAATCCCCTTAGGGTTTTTCTCTTGATCGCCAGCTTCTTTTTCCCCTTCTCTCTCTCCATCAGTGGCCGGGGGAGCTCGTCGCCGGACATGGTTGCCGGTGGGGTTTTTGCGTCTCGGTTGTTTGGGCGTTTTGGGGCGTTTGAGTTGAATGAGAGAGGGAATGGAGCTGATCGGTTGTTTTTTTGAACACCTAGGAAATGTAACGGTCTATCGAAGGATCGTCACAGCCTCTGACACGTTATCATTAGACCATCAGGAAATTCAATCATTTATTTTTGAAAAATTTGAATCGACGCTGTGTGATGGGTCAGATTCAGACCGTTACATGAGTCTGACGCATCTTTCTTAGACCGTCAGATCCTTTGAATCATTTGATGGATGATAATGCCCTATCTATCAAAATTTTGTGCTTGAATGATCATCATGCTTTCAATGCCGTATCTTATTAATGGAATTCATGCTTGTGAATGATTATGCCTCATTTTATGCTTGTGATTATTTGTTGTTGGCTAATCCCTTTCTATGAATGAAATCATGAACGCCATTAAGCCATCATGTTTGTTCGCCGCACAGGTAAGTCAGGTACAGTATCTCGATCCTTATATCCTTTAGTGCATTACTATATGTTATCTATGATATATTATCACGAGAACCGGCTGGTCATTCATGTGTTTTGGGATCTGATGTTTCCCTTAAACAAAAATGATGATGATCTAGGTGCACATGTTTAATAGTTGGATAGGCCGTTAGGTTGGAAAAACTTGGGGATGATGGTTCTATCTTGCACGCCGTGGTTGCAGATAGTGTCCTGACCCTGGTTTCTCTAGTCTAGCAATACTATTCTCGGGTATTTTGTTATTTTATTCTTTCTTTGCATTTATTTTGATAATTTCTTTATTTTAGCCCAGCATGCATCATGCGCATCTTTGAGCATTCATGAACCTTCATCAGTCCAAGGTGTCTCGGTCATGGTGATTAACTTTATGATCTCGAATAGGGAGAGTCATTCCACTCTGAATTAGAAGGTTTCCTTCGGTCTATTCACTTGATCTGGTTAGCAGAAGATTCTTGTCTGGAGTTTAGTTAATCATCTTTTTCCTTTCCGTTGCTCCGGCCACTGGCCGTGTTTTACTTTCCTTAGTTGTTAGTTCCTCCAGACATGTGTCATTCGGTTGGCTATTTCCTTGAGGTTAGTTCGAAGTTTTTTAGAAAAATACCTATCGCTTGTTGGTTAAGAATGAGTGTCATTTGCCTTAACGTCCGCTTTTCAGTCCGCTCCACTTCATTTTCGCTTCATCTCCATGTTCCATTTCGCTTTCGCTTCACCTCTGCTCCCTCCCCTGCAAAGAGGACGTTAAGGAGGGGCATCTGTTGACACCTGTTTTATGACCAATAAGTTGGGTCATCTCCTTATTCATTTTATATGATGCTCCGAGTTGTTCACCCTTTATTGGGTCATCTTGGTCAATTTGAGGTTTATTTCATGAGTCATGTCTCCTTGGTTGGGTTTGTTTCCTTATCCTTTTCCTCTGAACGAAGCTTTGCAAACCTTCATTTCATTTTTGCTCCCTTGTCTCTAACGGTCCTTTCCTGGCATGTTACTGAGCTCTAACGCATTTATCCTTGACCGTTACATCATGCCAGATTCCTTAAGCTGAAGGCTTCTTTCATATCTTATCTCTTAGCCTATCCGTTGGGTGTGACGGTTTATCGTGCAGTCGCTACCTTTCTTGTGACGCATCACTCCTTGGCCGTTACATGCCTGCATAGTCCTATGATTGAAAACTTCGCCCGTTGATCTTATCTTTTGGTTGATAAGGTTGTGTGACGGTCCATTCCTGGAGCGTTACATCCTTGTGGCGGTCTATCGTGCAGCCGTCATATCAAACAGAGAGTTCTAGCAGAACTGCTCTTTCTCTGCTATTCTGTCGCCGAATTAAGAGTTTGATCTGATGATTTCTCCTTAAAATCTGATCCTTAGAACCTTCTGTTTGTTTCTATGGACACTTGGAAGTATTATCTTCAAGAGTTTGCTAAGAAACGTCCTACTTTCTAGCTGGATTATCTCTTACTTGACCTGAGAGTTTGAGAGTCTATAAATAGAACCCTTGACTTCATGGCTTGAAGAGGAGAAATCTGGAGTTCGCGTCGAAGTGCTGCCGCATCCTGGAGCTAGAACCAACCAAGGAGAGCTGCTTCCCACATCCATCTGCTTCCAAAGTCCAGGGAGTATTGTTTCCAAGGGTTTAGTTCAGTCAAGTTGTCATCTTAGTGTCTCTTTTCCTCCTCTAAGCATCATAGCATTGTCCCTCTTCTTCTACCATGTTCCTGCATCTTCGGCACTCATTTAAACATCCCTCCCATCTTTTAAATGCCCCAAAGGGGTTAAAAAAATAAACCTCCCCGGTATTTCCCTTTCCTTTTGCATGTTCTTAAGTTCTTTTGGTTTATCGATACTACTTTGCTCAAGGGCTAATCTGGGTTGTTTTTCTTGTGCTCTACACTCTTTTGCACAGGTTTACAGAGCTCACAGCACGAGGCCCAAGCTTTCTGGCCGGCTGGAAAGCTTGGAGATCAAAGATTCCCAAGTTCTTATTCTACAGATCTCTGACGGTCTATAGCAGAGGCGTTATATTCACGTAGCGGCTTATCGTGAGGCCGTCACAAGTCTGTGGCGCATCAGTATTTGACCGTCACATCTTATAGAGCTGCAGTTTCCTGGTTTTTTTCTCTCTCCTGTGGGCGGGTACTTTATCAACCTATTCTAAGGTACTTTTCAGGTCTTTGGCTTGTTTATTACCTTAGTGGCGATCACATCTTTCTTCAGTTTGGGCAATAGCTCTCTCTTTCCTCATATCTTTTCTTTATTTTGCTTGTTCCACCTACGCGGTGTGTTTTTCTTTATTTCCTTGCTCCACGCCCCGACGTGTGTTTTTATTCATTCTCTTTAGCTTATTCCTGATTACGATAGCATGCCCATGCTAGAGTCTATGCTGGTTGCCTAGGTTCATGTTGCACATGTTCATAGGTTGAGTGATTTCACTATTTTGTTCATATTCCTCATCACTATTTTCATCATACTTATCTTGCAAAGAAGGAACACATTATAACCAACACTCGGTAGCAGCAGGCTCAACAGCCGCCTCAACAGCAAGTTCCACCTCCTCCTCAACAGCAACAAGCTCCTTCACCTCAACCAGACATGGGGATTGTCCATAATCAATTACCGGAGCACCCTCCGAACCAGCAAGTAAACCGTGTTACTTCCTTCCACGAAGTGGAAAGAGGACAAGGGTGGCATGAAGAGAATGCCTCTGTCGGGGTAATAAACCAAACCCCAACTCAACCACCCCGTCTGTTAAGAACACCTTTCCATCTGACGCCTTTTCCCCAACCATCCCGTCCCCTTCTACGCACCACTAACCAAATTCCCTCCCCTACCACTAACCCCTTATCGGCTAGACCTCTCCTCATTCGCCCTCCATCATCTTCCGCACTACAACAAACCCCCCCTCCAGTCACCAAGTCCACGCCTTTGCCATCTAGGCCACTCCTCATTCGCCCCTCACCAACACATAATCCCTCCACTGCTACTAGCAATCCTCCGCCAGTAAAGATTCCTACACCGCTACCCGTAAATCCCTCATTTTTACCCAGACCCCTCCTCATTTGGCCTACGGCTCCTTCAGCCGTTCAGGTGCCTCCTACCTCTTCTACTGTTATCTCTCCAGGTACCACTACCCCTCAGCCAACAAGGCCCCTCATAAGGGCTCCTTCTTTGGTCACTCCTCCAACATCCGTTAACCCCAACATCCCGTCTTCCTCATCCATCAATCCTCCGCCTAACCACAACCCGACAGAGGCACGATCATCACAAACCATGGTGCTCCGTAGTGAACGGATATTCCATCGTATGTTTCCACAAAGGGAGCCAGAGTCCACACAAGGGAATGAGGAGCAAGAGCAGGAATCCATACCGGGCACTCAGTATGACTTACTAAAGCACTTAGACAAGACCCCGGCAAGGATTTCTATCTTGGAACTTATAAAAAGATCCACCATTCACCAGCATGCTTTGAAAGAGTATCTTCAGAAGGTGATGGTCAATGAAGACATTCTAGCTGAACAGATCACATCAGTCTTGACTCCAGCAAGCGATCAACCAGCCATTGTTTTTCATGAGCATGAATTTGCTCCGAAGCCAGCCAGGAAGTATGCCTTGTGCATCACGGTTGATATTAACCAAGTGGCAGTTAAACAATGCTTAGTGGATACAGGAGCATCTATCAATGTGTTGCCTCCTAGCACTCTGAAGATGTGTGGCATTCCAAGTAGTCATATTCGGCCATCCACTATTATAGTAACTGCTTATGATAATACGAAGAAACCTCCGCTGGGCATGATCACTTTAAAAGTTGGGCTGGGTCTGGTCTCAATTACAGTAGATTTCCACATTTTGGATATGGATCCAACATTCAACGGTATTTTGGGTCGCCCATACATTCAAGAACTCGATACCGTGCCCTCCATAAATCATCAATGTATAAAGTTTCCACATAAAGGGCGCATCATCAAGGTTACAAGCATGTCTATTTTGCCGTCAGATGCTATACACTCAGCAATGTCAGTACCTTCCATATGGCCGGCTAATAGGCCTTTGTTATCAGTGTTAGATCTTGCCGATCCGCGGCAAGATTTATTAAGGTCTCCAACTATAACACCTGCATCAGTTTTGATATCACCCCTACCCTCCAATGGCAAGAAAAAGAAGAAAATGATAAATACCCCGGGGTGGAATATTTTGATGAAAATGGGGTACAGATCCGGCAAAGGCTTGGGTATTAATCTCCAGGGCAGAGTAAAGCTCATTAAACATCACAAGCTTATTCCCCGAGGCGGCCTAGGATACAAAGGGCCGAGCAAAGAAAAATATGACAAAGATAATGAAGAGCCATGGGTCGCCATGACCTCCACCCTCAAAACAGACCGGCAGCCACTTACATGAACTTTATATACTCACTTTGTAAAAGGGGCTACTTAACATGACGGGCAAACCACAGTGGTTACTTCTATGTTAGATCATCAAGATGTACATGCACGTCAGTTTGCTCGCCACGTAGCCCCGTTGGTCACGTATAAAGCTCTAGAATCCTTGAGGCCGGATAAGAGAAGGAAGATAGATGACCCGGAATGTGATTGGTATAGATGGTTTGATATGAATGACATTACCATTGATTTAAGCCGTCTATTTATGCCAACTGATGTAGAATGGCCGCCACTTATTCATGAGCTGATAGAAAAGTCGGCAATAATTACAGATAAGAGGCAAATGCTGAGTAACTATACAGATACCAGGGAGCCAGATGTGCCATTCGAGGAAGGCTTCACTGTGGACAGGCTATGGGCCGACTTTTTTCTCTTAATTCCATACACCCATCACTCATTACTTTCCGGTACTCCAAACTCCTTGTCCTTGATATTCTTAGACCACCCGCGGTCTTGATTATTCTCTCCCCAGATTTGTTCCAAGCTTCCCCAATTCCTCCCTTACTCTTTGAGCAATTTTCTCAACTCTCCATTACACCCCCGCATGGGCAATCTCTTATCCAATCTTTCTCTAAACTTTCAATTTCAACACCACCTCCTATTCCTCCCTCCCATTGCTTTATTCTTGAAAACGAAAAAAAATGTCAAAATTCGAACTTTTCAATCTTCCATCTCTATTGAAGAGACCTTCTATCTTGCTCGTGAGTGTGCCCCGATCCAAGGGCCGCTCTTTCAAGGTTTGTTAGCGGACCTCCTTTTCTCCTCTGATGAGGAGGCTTCTTATGTACCTTCTCATATATCCACTGCGTCTTCCTCTTCTTCTCTTCCTCCTTTAGGTCAGGGTAATTCGTCTAGCTTATCATCTTGTTCCTCTCCTTCCTCTTCTAATAAGAGTCTTGGGGTAGCTACTCGTAAGAAAGCCAAGGGTAAGCAAATTCCCCGTAGGTTCTTGCTAGATCTAGCTAGAAGATGTCGGGCATGTTTTGCTCTTCCTGGTTTCTTAAAGGATCTGATCTTCCTGCCAGAGATAGAATGTGAGGATGTGTGCTCTACAGATGAAGGGTTTGGTGTTTACGAGATTATGAATGATGAGGCCCTATTGAAGAGGGGGATGAAGAATACGAAGAATATGAGGACAAGGCTGATGCTTTTGCTAGTTGATGGGGATATCAGAGCAAGACCACCCACATTTGGTTTGCATTTGTGTCCTTTTAGTTTGCATTTATATCCTTGGGAAGTAGGTTTGCAATTGTAAGGCTTTATAAGCCAATTTGTTATTCCTTAAGGATCTTTGGGTTTTTATGTAAAAGTATAGTGGGACCAGCAAGGGGCCCCCATCTCCTTCTCCATTGATCCACCTAATCTTTAGGGGCCCATGTGGGGCTGGTCAAAGGTCCAAGGTGGGCTTCTAGAAGACTTGGACCAAGGGGGGGACAAGGTGGATAAAAAGTCCAAATTGGAAGCTCTTGGTCAAGGGGGTGCCCCCTTCCACTAGACATATTTAATTTTTGTTTTTTTTGACCACATGGGATTAAATGTGATGTCCCTTATATACTCCTCCCCTAATGTAGATATGAGGGTAGTTTAGGTCTTTTTTCATTTTCTATAAATACCTTGTAATTTATGAATTACTTAACATTAATGAGAAGAAAAATCCATTTGTGCTCACAAGGCCCAAGGGCGCCCCTCTCTCCTCCCCTAGAGCTGTGAGAGCTCTGATTTCAGAGGTGTGACGCCTCTCCTCCACCACCTCCCTGAGTGTGAAGCTCATCACCACCGCCGCCGCCGCCATCGAGCCGCCATCGCACCGCCACCACCTTGCCGTCGGAGTTCTGTCCAAATCAGGACAGAGCCCCTTTGTCCGATTTTTAGCTCCAAATCCACAGATCTTATGGAGCCCAAATTTTGAGGGTAGGTTCCCCACCCAAATACCCTCTTCCAAAAAAAGTTTCTTATTTTCTAGCCATCGTTTTCTATTTTTCCCATGTCGTGTTTCCCAGTCTCCCAGATCTGCCAGTGTTCTGTTTTGTGTCACAGCAACCTAGTTCTTCCTCTGTTCGACCCCATTCCCCTTTTTTGATTTCGTCCAAATTTGGATTGGGTATTCTTCCCACCAAATCCCATCTCCAATAAATTTTTCACGAATTTAGGAGTTCTTTTTCTTCTCTAAAAAATTAAAACTCAGTCAAAAATCTGTTCCGTCCTGTGCAGTCTAGATCCGACCCACCAGTGTTAGAAAATCCGTTTCCCCAACCAAACATCCTTTAAAAAATCCACAAAAAATATCCACGTCTTCCTTACTTCTCCCTCTCCAACTTTAATGAAGAGCCCAACACCTAGATCTGAAGTCTTAGTCACGATCAATGCCTGTTCTCAGGAAAATCAATTTATATCCTATGTTTTCTGAGTCTGCCAGTCAGTCTGTTCATGAATCCACCACGAAAAATACAGAGCCTTCAAAATTCCTGCCACAGTCCTTGGCCGAAGCTCTCCGAAAGAGCTTTCCAACAGCGTAAATCTCGCGTCGATCCGACGTCGGGATTGATCTCAGCAGCAGAGTTCGTCGTGTCGCGTAGGCTTAAAATAGAAACTCAGACCCGTGGACAGTAAGCTGCACACTAGGCGACTGGAGCCGCCCGACCTCCTCTCGGCATTCCTGCCCGACTGCCTTCCAGGGGAGCGTCCCTCCAGGTGTCCCCTAGGCAGCGGGACTGTCACGCCCTGAGCCTTTATTACAGTGGAAGACTAGCTCGAGGAATGTGAATAGCCGGCATGGTAAGCCTCTTGCAGGCAAGAACGATCAGAGCGCAAGACAATCACACATAAGAATAATGCAATTGCACAATGATTTAGTCAAACTCCAACTTTTATTTCATTATCAATCAATATTCAAATACAACCACCAATTCAACTTTCTTTCTCGTACTAGACTCAAGAATAAGAAAAATTACATAGACTCAATCTAAACAATATAGATTTCCTAAGTCTTCACTCATTCTTCATTCACTCTCGGACCCGCTATTTGAATACTCCGAATCCGAACCCGACTCACTTCCATTTTCTGAAAAGATTAGAAATAGGTAATGAGCACACTTACCTAGTAGGTATCTTCGCATCAACATGATTAGCAATATTTAAGTAATTAGCATTTTCGCTCTAAAGCAAATAAGGTAAAATCACGCGAATGCGATCAAGCACGCGATTAAACCAAAGTAACAAGATGATCATGTAAGATTGAATGAATAAGTATGAACTAGCAAGAATGTAACAAGAACATGATATGGCCTTTCATGAACAAGACTGTAACGAGAATGCACTTTCACTTTTCACTTTCATAGCCATAAAGATTACGCACTAGAACATCAATCATGTAGTAATTTACTAGATTTTCACGAGTGCTCATGGATTTCACTTATTTATAAAGAAAGTACTCCCGGCGCAATGCGACGCCAGTAGCATCATACCCCATGGTTTATAATAGTATGTTTCCGGCAATCAGCCGAGGGGACTAGCATAGAGCCCTTGGACACAATCAGCGCCCGAGCTGCATCTTCACGTATAAATCAAGCTACGTCCATGAGTGTAACAATAAAGCGTGGCCAGTAATATAACAAATTCAATCAATAAGCTCGTGACAATAATCATCAAAGAATGAACGCTTCAATTAAGAATATGAGAGATCAAGAATGATTTAAGATGATATTATGCTCATGAGAATAATTCGGTAGCATAACGGTACATTCGTTATCTTTCATAATTTAAATTAAGTTTCTTTGGACAATATGACAAGTCCTAGACCATCAATAATCCATCTAAGAACTTTAGAATATCAACCCTTTGGTCAAACCTCGGGTTAACGAACTTTAGAACTGTGACGGTCTAATACTGGGCCATTACACGATCGTGACGCTCCAGTCTCAAGCCGTTACAATGGCCGAATCCAGAAACAATAAATAGGATTCAGTTAGTGTGACGGTCATAGATTGGTCCGTTAGAATTACCTGACGGTCCAACATTGATCCGTTACATCTCCAAAAATAGAAACCATCGATAGTGTTTTCTAATGATTGGACTTTCATGGTACAACCAACTCGGTGTCCTAGTGGGAATCCCAGGCTCGCGAAGAATTACGGAGACCTTGAAACAAGATTTCCTAGTCCATTGGAGGGAATATCCAATAGAGAGGTCCTCATGTTCAAGATAATGTTCCTATAGTGCAAAGTGTGAACTAATGGCCATATACCGGAATATATGCCATGCAATTAAAGAAAATGACTCTATAGATAGGAAAGACTGTGAAACGATGTGAAACTCCGTCAATACATCATTTGAAATCATACTTTAAGTACAAACTATTGGAGTTTAGCCAATGAAATTAACATAACTCAAAATAACTTAAAATACTTGTAATCATGCAATTCCTATCATAAGCTCAAACTCATGATATCAGGTCAAAACTTAGATAACTAGGCTTATTCATAAATAGACTTGACTAATTTCCATTCCGTCTCGAGTTGATAGAAAATAGTGTTCTAACGGTCTAGCATAGGCGCGTTACAGCCCGTGTGACGGTTTGTCGAGGGGCCGTTACAGTATTGTAACGCTCCTGCTATGGTGCGACAGAGATAACAGAATAATTTAAACACAACAGAGAGTGTGACGGGTTATCGTAAGGCCGTTACAGTCATGTGACGGTCCTACCCTAATCCGTTAGAGCTTCTGCTGAGAGTAAAGATAAGGAACTATGTCCCATGCAAGAAAAATCACAATAACCAACTATTCTAACCACGATAACAAAGCAAAGGCCATCAAGATGCATAGGTTTCAATGAATTAACAAGATAGTACCATTTTATTTTCCATTAAGGCTAAAGATATGCATGTATGCATGTCCCTATTTAAACATGGAATTCATGACCAATAGTGCATGTAAGCAAGTAAAATCAGAGGGCTTTTATCCCTAACATGTTATTTTTGCCGTTCATGAGATGACCTACCTCTTAACTGGGCTTTAAACTTCTAATTTGAGTCTTCAATGATCGTCCTAGTTCTTCTCTTCCTGTGATTTGTCAGCAACTTCACGTCGCTCTAACTCCTCAACCTCTTGACCTAAGGACGTGAAATTTTGAGGTTAAAAAGACAAAACTATTGGGAACAAAAAGTTCTAAAGCATCTAACTCTAATTACCTCATTTAGCTTCTCTAATTTCATGGTCTTCAGCACCCCGTTGCACAGTTTCCTGGGTTGGCATGATGAAACCAGCAACTTTAGAAGATCTTAACTCATTGGATACTCGACCTCCTAACATGAAATTTTGAGGGTAGTTAGTCTAAAGTATTAGGAACAAAATACTCTAAAGAACTTACCCGAGATTCTATCTCCTTACCTTGATTTCACGCGAGCCAAAAGTAAGGGTCGCTCAGTTCAGAACTGGGTTCTATTTATAGGGATTTGGCTAGGGTTTGAGGATTAGATCGATTCTAGAGTCCTTAGTTCACCAAAACCTGATCCCTAAGAGTCCCTAGTAACCTTACACATCCTTCTAATTAGGTCTTTAGTAGATAGGATCCCAAAGTTCCAATCTTTTTGTAAGCTCTTCAACTTACGGAATCAACAGGGTGTAACAGTCGTGTCTAGGTGCGTTACACCACTATAGCGGTCGCCCGATAGACCGTTACATCCAACGTATGCAGAGTTTAATAAAATTTAAACTCTTTTGTTTGTTTATCCTTATAATTATCTAAATAAGGGGTAATTATCCTTTAAAATCCGTGAATAGACTAAATAACCTTCTAGATTATGGGCCTATCTTAATGGGCTTGGTCTTGTAACCATTTGGGCTTTATTTATTAAGGTTGGATTAATTGGTTACCATATTTGGGCTTTAATAATTATTTATTTAACCCAATATTCATTAATTAATTCATTTAGACCCTTAATAATTTTAGACAATTCTTAATTATATCAGAAATAATTTATAAAAATTCTGGGGCACTATAGGGACCCACCTCACCCAGTTCGGAGGTCTGAGCAGCACGTGGGCCCCATAACCCGCAGCAAGCGTCTTTCGGACGGCACCGACGAAGCGGATCAAGTGCTGCCCGTCAACCCAAGATCGATCCTCCCGGGCCTCACTTGTAGCCCGTTACCTCCATGCGTGGAGTGGGCAGTAGAAATCATTTCTTTAAATTATTGAAATTATTTGTACCAGGAGTTACCGTACTTGGCCGGGATCACCTTCCCCACGCCCGGAGCGTGAAGGTATCGTGTCCGCTCCTTCACTCGGCATTTGCTTTACTCGTATTTACTTCTATATGCCGCTGTTAGAGAGCATGTTAGGATCCTAGCTCGTATATTTTTATCACCGCTGCGAGAGTGAGAGCGAGACCCGTCCCGTGACCCGATCCGGGCACGAGAGAGAGCCGACCACCCTAGCTCACTGCCGGTTTCTCAACCGCGCATGTCCGTACGCTTCCCTCGTTAAGGGATGATCACGAGCTTATCTAGAGTCCAAGATTTGCATATCAACTTGGAGTCGAGTCCGCTGTCCGTCCCGCATCACTAGTGGCATGAGGAGGTTCGACAAACCATCAGTCTCAGTAGAGGAACCCACCAAAGAGATTAATCTAGGTACCAAGGAAAACCCTAGGATTGTCCTCATTAGTAAAAATTTGCCGCCCTCTGAAGAAGAGGCGCTCGTTCAAGTTCTTCGAGAATATAAGGACACATTTGCATGGAGTTATGAGGATATGCCGGGTCTGGACCCTGCGCTCATTGAACACCATCTCACACTTAAGTCAGGATCTATCCCGGTCAAACAGCGGTTAAGACGTTTCCACCCTCACATGGCATTAAAGATGAAAGAAGAGGTCGATAAGCTTCATAAGGCCAGATTTATTAGAGTCATCCTCTATCCCAATTGGGTGGCAAATAGTGTCCCGGTTATGAAAAAGGATGGAAGAGTCAGAATTTGCATAGACTTTCGGGACCTTAACCGCGCATGTCCTAAGGATGATTTCCCCCTCCCTCACATAGATGTGCTAATTGATAACACGGCAGGGTATGAGATCCTCTCTTTTATGAATGGCTTCTCTAGTTACAATCAAATCCGCTTGGCTGAAGAGGATCGGGATAAAACCTCATTCACTACACCTTGGGGCACTTACTGTTATGTGGTCATGCCGTTTGGGCTCAAGAATGTCGGAGCCACTTACCAAAGGGCCATGATGGCTATTTTTCCTGACATGATCCACATTTTTATAGAGGTGTATGTGGATGACCTGGTAGTGAAATCAAGGACAAGGAATGAGCATCCTGTGGTTCTAGCCAAAGTCTTACAAAGAGCCAAGGAATATCAGTTAAAGATGAACCCCAAGAAGTGCGTGTTTGGTGTTTCATCTGAAAAATTGCATGGATTCATAGTCAACAAAAGGGGTATTGAGATTGATCCTAAAAAGGCAAGAGCAATAAGGGATATGCCTCCTCCTAAGAATTTGAAAGAAGTTCAAAGATTGATCGGGACGTTGTAATTTATTCGCCGGTTTGTCTCCCAGCATTCACAAAGGTGTAGGTCATTTTACGAGCTTACTAAACCGGGAGTCAAATTTAATTGGGATGACAAGTGTCAGGCAGCCTTTGACAGACTAAAGGATTATTTTGCAATCCCCCTGTCCTGAGGCTGCCAGTTCTAGGTAAACCACTTGTTCTTTCTATCTTTGTCCTGGATGACTCTATAGGTGCTGTCCTTGCCCAAATTGATGAAGAAGGAAAAGAGAGGACAGCCTATTACTTGTCTAAGCTTCTCAACCCATGTGATTAGAAGTACTCAGCTATGGAAAAGACTTGTGCTACTTTAGTTTGGGTAGTGCAGAAATTGAAGCATTATTTCTTAGCTCACGAGGTTCATCTTATTGCTCGCATGAACCCTATCAAGTTTCTCCTTAAAAAATCCCTTCTCACTGACCAATTGGCACGATGGCAAAGCCTTCCTTCTCATTTTGATATCATTTACATCCAGTAAAAAGTAATTAAAGGCTATGCCATAGCAGAACATCTTGCTCATCACCCTCTCCTTAGTTCGACCCTGTTCGCTCGGAGTTTCCAGATGAGGAACTAATGTCTGTCAATCAGCCCGATTCGATGTGGACATTACATTTTGATGGAGCTCGGAATTCACAAGGAAAGGGGATCGGCATTGTTCTCCTATCACCAGAGGGTATCACTATTTCGCTTGCCTCTAAGCTAGCATTTCCAGTTACAAATAACATAGCTGAGTATGAGGCTCTTCTGGCCGGGCTGCAGGCCGCTCATCAATTTGGTGTTACCCAATTACGAATTGTAGGTGATAGTCAGCTTATTCTTCGCCAAGTGCTCACCAAATGTCGCACGCTCAATCCTAAACTTAAACCCTATCAGGAACTTGCTTCCACTTATGCCAAGCTTTTCGCTAAACTAATCTGCGTCCATGTTTCTCGAGATCAGAACATTCTAGCTGATGCTCTTGCTTCTCTTGCTTCCTCATTGATTTTCCTTCCCGAGAGGGACTTCCATTCTATTATCATTCAAAAGCGTCTCACTCCTGCTATCAGAGATCCAGCATTCCTTAGTGTTAAGGAGGAGGTGCTCAAGAAGTTTAAGGAAGGTGGAATCATTGAGAACAAGGAGATCATGTTATTAGATCTAGAGGAAGAGTTGAATGATAAAGAAAAGCCGTGGTATCATGAGATTGCCAAGTATTGTCGGGATCAATCTTATCCTGAAGAGGCTACGGCTGAAGAGGAGAAAGCCGTCAGAAGAGTTGCTCAGAGATATGCTCTGGTTGGAGGTGTGCTCTATAGAAGAGGTCTCACTGGAGTTCTGCTTAGATGCCTCGACGATGATGAGTCTTGGAAGGTCGTGGAAGAGGCACATTCAGAAGTATGTGGGGGTCATGTCAATAGCTAGATGTTAGCTAAGAAAATCCTTAGATTAGGCTTCTATTGGCCCACTCTAGAAGAGGAATGTTCTATCTATGTCCGAAGGTGTGTCAAGTGCCAACTGCACGTCGATAAAATTCATTCTCCTGCTTCTTCACTCCATCCTATGTCCTCCCTATGGCCTTTCTCCATGTGGGCTTTCGACATTATCGGATCTCTTGGTGATTCAAACCTCCTCACAAAATCGAAATCATTTATACTCACGGCCACGGAGTACTTCACCAAGTGGGTGGAAGCGGAAGCTTATGTGGAGATTAAAGCATCAACCGACTGTAAGTTCATAATGAAGAATATCATTGCAAGATTTGGCATCCTAAGTACCATCATCACCGACAATGGACCACAGTTCATCTCTCAAGAGCTTCAGGACCTCTGCAACAGGTATAACATTGGATTGCATCATTCATCTCCTTATTATCCACAGGGCAATGGATAAGCAGAGGTAACAAATAAAACTTTGATCAAGATCATCAAGAAAACGTGTGAGGCTAATAGATTCGCGGATTCATCAGAAAAGTTAGTTAAAGTGATGGGGACATCTCCGAGCACTCCATATTTTTTGAGATTCATGATGATCACTAGCAGTGCTACATCTTGTTCGCCGCTTTATTTCGAGTCATATGATGTATTTTTCATTTACTTATTTGAGTCTTATCATGTAATTTTCCTTTTATTTGAGTCCAATACCTAGGTTAAGTAGTTATTTACCTAAGTCTTTAGTCATTATGTTGGTTTGATAAGTTAATGGGCCCAATTATATGGGCTAGGCCCAGGGGCGCCCCCTTCTCCTTGGTTTAGTGTTAGTAGTTCAAAAGTCAGGGACTTATGTTAAATTGTGGGAATCCTATAAATAGGACCCCACTCCCACCATTTGAAAAAAATGAATTGTTGAATTAAAGTTTAAAATCCACCAAAATTGTGTGAGATTCTCTCTCTCTCTCTCTCTCTCTCTCTCTCTAGGGGTGGATTCCCCTCTCTCTCTTTCTCTCTCTTCTCTCTCTCTCTAAAAGGGGCGACCCCCCTCTCTCTCTAGGGCGCATTTCTCTCCATCTCTCCTCTTCCCTTACCACCTCAGCTCCACCTCAACCTCTCTCCTCTTGCCACATCACTACCACTTGCCACCTCACCTAGCCACATCACCCTTGTCCTTTCATATCCCCATACCCCATTACTACCCCATTAACTCCACCACAATCCCCAAGAGTCATCTCCTTCTCCCAAGGGAGAATCCCAACTCCCCAAGCACCCTTCCACATTCCCATACAACCCTTCCCCTTTCCAACACACCCTTTCCTCTCCCCTAGGCCTGCATTAATCCCTCTCCATTAAGGAGATTTCAAACCAGCTCCCTCCCCCTTGCCAACCTGTGCCCTCTCTCTCTCCCTCTCTTCCCCCACCCCTAGCTGTGAACCCAGCACCCCTACACCCCTCCATCACTCCTAGACCCCTCCAATAATTTCCCACAAGCTCCATCCCCCATCCCCCTGCCATCTAGTCGCCCCCTCCCCATCACCACAACTACCATACTCACCCTGCAGTCTTTAGTTCGTAGGCAGCAGACTTGGCGCCGGTTGCAGAGCCTGTCATCTCGTCACCTCTATTCATCTGGTGGTGTATCCTACATTGCCAGAAATCTCTTCCAGTCGGCTTCGCAGGTGAGGTGATCCCGCCCCGATCTGAGTTTGGAGCTGCCCAGGAGAGCCGTTCTTCACCGACTGCGTAGAACCAGCCCGGCCTGCAACCAGAAGCGACTTCCAGAAGATGGTACGACCACACCCCAGATCCCCTTACTGTGCCACTTGACCGGGGCGAAGCTCTACCAGTCGCCTATCCAACGCAGCCAGCGGGGCACCGTTCGGAGGCCGGAGCATCCCGTTCCAATTTTTCTACCTCAGGGACGTAGGTTAGGTTAGCCAGAATCAGTCCTGACCTCTCCCCACTCTTCGGGCTGTAAATCTCGACCCCGACCTCCTCTGGTGCCGTTCTTCATTGCTGATCGAAAAAGACTCGACCACGCCCGTGTCTGTCCTGGTCCTGTGTCATTCGGATCATGGGAGCGTTCGTGGGGACTTTGTCATCCTGCTGCAGCATCCGGGAACCAGTCTGAGCTAGAACCAAATAGCACTGGTCCAGCGCCTGCCCCGGCCGTCAGCGATGACACAAACTCACAAGAAAATTCAGGAGCCCTCCCGGCTCAGTTAGTGAAGATTCAGCGCTAGTCTCGATGAATTCCAAGTTCAGGAGAACCCGTGGCAGCGCCAACAGCGAGTACCTATCAGGCAGTTCCAGAAGCGGCCAGAATCGGCAAAGTCCTCTTTCGGTGACTCCTTTAGCTCTTCGTCCGATCTTTCCTGGCCGGCTGACCACCCCTCCCTACGTGGAGGTAGTTTTGGTTGTAATTAATCATCCCTACCCCTAGTCCACCCCCTCTGTGAGGGCGTAGTGCATGTACTAGCAAGTCATCGGCTGAAGCGTCATCGGCGCGGCGTGCGGGTAGCCCACGCCTCCCCGCTCACCCTCGTCTCCGGCCGAGATCGGTGTATTCACGCTGATCAGGTGAGCTTCTGGTCACTTTCTCTACTGGTTTTAATTTTGCTTGTCTTAGTATCGTTTCTAGTTGCCCGTCGGCGGTGAGGTGAGCGCCCGATCTCAAACTCCATTGAATTGTGCGACCACCGCGGAGTGAGTTGAGAGAGCGACCTTATTACCCACGCCCACGGCGTGTCAGCCGCCAGTGAATTGGAAAACCCTGGCCTATTGGGGTCCTCCCCTAGCTAACCATACCCCTGGAGCAGCAAGGTCCCACCTCGGACCCTCATCCCCATCGCCGGTCTGCCTTACGGCCCCGGGTGTGCGCGACGCGGGTGAACCCACTTGAGTGGGTCCGCCGTTCGGTTCGGTTGCTTGCGAATCTAGGTCGGAGGTGCCGTGTCACATCAATTTGGTATCAGAGCAAGTTTACAATATGTCTCTCTACAAGTTGGTCCTAGGGTGCATTCACATTTAGAGTCATCATCGGGCCACCCAGTGCATCATCATGTATACCCCTCTTTGGTTAACTCCCAACAACTCGGCCCTCCACAAGGGTTCGATTGACCCCCTCCTCTTGGAAATCATTGTAGATGGGGACCTTAGTTTTGACGGATCTAGTCCTAATGCTTACCTAAAGTGGGAGGCTACCATGGATAAAAACTTTGATAGGACTATGGTTTATGGACACGCTAGAGTCCGCATGGACAAGGGGCGGCTTCGGGGACAAGCCAAGAAGGAGTGGGAACGCATAGTGGGATTAAGAATGGTTTGGAGGCAAGATGTCACGCCCCGATGCGGAAACTCGGGACGTACAGTTAGAAACTAGCTAGCAGGAAAGAGAGAGACCTGATCTAAATATAACACAAGTGTTATGAAATGGAAATAACTTATTGATCATTAAACAAACCATAACTGATACAATAATCCTCAAACCAACTTAATACAACTGAGACATAAAACACTAAACATTAACAACATAACTGAAGCTAAATACTCTCTAAAGCACAACTAATAGGATAACACTGCCAACACCACTCTAGAACTGGTGCACTCAAGACATCACTCCTGCCCATCCCCGATGGTAAGCTCGTCACCTGAATAGCTTGGAAAGCGGGGAAAAATAAAAACTATGAGCTGACGCTCAGTAGGAAGTAACAGGCAAGTTTACATGATTAACAAGTTAATTACATTTTCACATGCCATGCTAAAAAGAAATAAATGACGATAACGATATAATGAAACGACGTAATAAAAAGATCTTGCAAGGTCAAGAAATATAAGATGCCAAGAATTAACAAGATAACAAGTACAAGAATTTACAACAGGAGATAGTAATAAAGAATTGGCCAACAAGCAGTAATTAACATCAATTCAATCACGATCAAGTAACAAGTAACAAGAGATTTTTGTCATAGACGTAACAAGCAAGCAAGTGTTCGGTGCAATGCCTCACCATGTCATTAACATCCCATGGGCTCAATAATTTTTGGGAGCTCTCCCCAGGACCAGACCGGGCCCCTACGGTGCGTTGGCATCGATTTATTGGATCCAAGATCCCACGCGTCTAGACATTCAGTCAATTTTAATGGCCAATTTAATCAGAGGAATTACTGCCATAAGTTCAGATTTAAATGACTAACCTTGTCCTTGGATTCAAGAGTACAAAATACGGTCAAACTCATCTCCAAGAGATGTGCGGTCATAAGAGAGCCGCTTAAGGGTATATACGGTTAACACAGGGCCGTACATACAGGAATTGGACTGAAACTCAGCCCGCGAGGTCAAGAAAGAACGGCTGACAGTGGGCCGCTCTAAGGTATGAATGGTGCAATATGGGCCGCTCATGTCCAGAAGACATTAAGGCCCATGAACAAGATATACGGTCCATACTGGGCCGTATAAAGATATGCGGTCACAATCGGGCCGCCGAAGAGGATATGCGGTCACCTACTAACCGCGCATGCCTCTCGTCATCCGATTTGATCCAAGACTCAAATCAGCGAATTAAACACATAACCCAATGTTTTGATAGTTCATTAGGTTCAAAACAGGGATATAAAGAAATCCCGTGAGGATGGTAATGCCGCCGGATAGAGTTTTCGGGGGTAAAACCAAGACTAGCACGCTAATCGGCTAACGCCTTGTTACAAGTCGAAAAGTTAAACACGCTGTTCTACTATAGTACAGCAGATACACAGAAAGATAATGACCATATTAATCCTAATTTCATTCCAAATTAACAAGAATTAAGTTATACATTAAGTCAAGATGCCAAAAAGATTAATCAGGATGATAACGGGTATGAACAAGATCGCGTAAGTCGCGTATGAACGAATAACAAGCAATTAACAGAAATTTAATTACATAATTAATAATTTATAATGTGGGTTTCTATTTTACTAATTACCAATTAGAACACTAAGATGAATGCATTAGGACTAGTATTAAGTGGTTTTCTGTCTAGATAAACGGTTGCTAAAGGGCCGTATAACTATCGGGCTTAACAGGGGCTGAAACAGGCTCAAAAGGGGGTCTGGGAGTTGGGCGGTCTAGGGCATGGCCGCCCATGAACTTGGGTGGTCTAGTACAGGGCCGCACATCCCTGGGTTGTGCGGCCCAGGGCAGGGCCGCCCATCAACTTGTGCGGCCACCTGCAGGGCCGTTCAACTTATGTGGTCCTGTTTGGACCGTTTAACCTGCTGGGAGTGGATATGTGGTCAGTTTTGAACCATCCAACTAGTTGTGTGGTCATTTAGGAACCGTTTAACTCCTGTCTATGCCAGAGTCATGTCTGGGCTTGAGTTGTGCGGTCTATCGTGCGACCGTCCATCTCTGGTCGTCTCCGGTCATCCCTTCCGCGTCCGGTGAACGCCGGGAAGCTAAGGGGTTGATAGGGTTGCACTAAAACGCTAATAACTAATGGAAATGGACTCCAAATAAAAGGTTTTGGTACCGTTGGAAAGCTAACAGAGAATACTATCTATCAGTAAGGCCAATTTCAAATTATCTTGCCGAAATCAAGGTTTATTAAGGCATGAACACGGGAAACCCTAATTCTGACATGCTGTGACTAAAACGTAAAATTCTCTCAACATACAGAACGAAAATTGGGGCTTCTTATGTCAAAAGAAAGCCACTACGATGCTGAATCCAACCATATATGATATGGTTCATATGGATTAGGATTAATACTTCGAAATTAGAAATCAACTCGGAAGAACACATCAAAACTAGGTCTAAACATGCTGTTACTACGAACAGAAATTCTCTAAACATGCTTCATGAATTTTAGGGCTTTCTACGTTAAATGAAAGCTAACAACATGCTGATTACATCATGTAAGTTAATTAGAGTTTAGCCTGTTACACCTACCTCAATCGAAGGTTGAAATAAGATGCTAGATATGAAGAACGAACTTGCTAACCCTTCACAAAAACCACGATAGCTCTCTAGACACCTGATAAAATTGGGGCTTTCAGTCCCACTAGATATATCTCGTCGAGAGGAATAAAATGATGTATTCATGATCAAATTTTGGTTGAGAATTCATACCTCAATTGAAGAAACAAGGAAGGAAGAAGGTAGACGACGGCCTGCTGACACACCTTCAGTAATCGCCGGATATCTCCCCAGATCTGACTCCTCTGCGGACACAGCTGCTACCAAACGAAACTAGGGTCAAAGAGCTTTCTATCTATAGCTCATACACCTTCTGGAGAGTTCTGAGCTGGGAGAATTCGACGGGGCAAGTGACGTGTTGGAAACGGCGCCGAAAAGGTTGACTCAATCAAACTCGGCCGGTTGTGCCTTCTAGGGTTAGGGTTTCGAGAAATTGGTAGTGGGCTTTCGATCCTCAGATCAAGGCCGTTCATTTGCCTCTGGTTTGAGTTAATTTGGTCGAGTATTAAGCCTCAATTTCGTGTTTTAATCCAAGGTTAGGTAAGGGTCAAAAAGTGTGCACTTTAGGTCTTAAACCCTAATTAGATCTAACCACGGATTTATAATGGCTTAATGCCAGAAGACAAAGTTGTTGTCTACATCGACCTTAACCTGTTTACTATTTTTCTGTATTTTTATAAGGTAGTCGGATTTTCACTTATTCTTATTTCTAACGAATTAAATATTAATAAATCCAAAATTCAATTATTAATTCAATAAAATTCAATTCTCAATTAATAAAAGCTTAATAATTATGTTGGGCTCAAATAATAAATTGGGGTATTACACAAGAACCCATAGGCTCATGGGAAGAGATGAAGATTGAGCTTAGGAAGATCTACGCTCCCTGACCTTCCCACTCCTACCTTGAGAACCATAACCCGAGGGGCACTCCCACTCCTCCTTTCTCTCCCAATCAACCCAAGACCTCCCTTAGGGCCCAAACTCCACCACCCCAGATAATTCCAACCCCGATCACCACCACCAACTCTCCCCAAATCCAAGGGCGACCCACTTCCACCTCTCCACAATCGGTCGATCCCAAAGGCAAAAGACCCCTAACCGACCCGGTTTCCCCCATGAGGGCCACCAAACCCCAACCCAAAGTCACTCACCCAACCCTCACCATTCAAACCCGAGTGGACCCCGAGCCCACCCATCCATCTAGGTCCATGATGGCCACCACATCCCAACCTAAACCCCCTTCTCCAAACCACACTACTCAAGCCTCTTTGGTCCCCACCTCCACCCCGCCATCTTCCCCCATAAGGGACACACCTCCCAAGACCAACCAACCCAATCCTCCTCAACCCACCCATCTTCCACTACCAACCCCAATCCTACCCCAACTTAGGCCTCCACTACTTCCACTCCCAAATCCAACCCAAGTTCGAACTCCCTCACCACCCTGGGTGCACCATGCCCCAACCTTCATCACCCCATCCCCAAAAGACCTTCCATTTCCCTTGGAGAGTAAAACCTCCACACCCCAAAGGGATGAGAATGTGATTGAGGTACATGAGGCCTCCCCCGATTGGGAAGAAGAATACGAGTCACAATGTCATGAGTTAGGCCAGGAAGTTCCCATCCCATGTGTAGAAAGCATCATGGCTCACACACCCGACCACCTAGAAGAGGAGAACACCATGGTCACTATCCCAACCGTGGGGGAAACACATGTCCAAGTTGAAGAAGAAACCTCGCACGGTGGTCTTCACCCTACACCACCCTCCCTAGTTGGGGCCGAGCTCATCTTAGGAGAACCCCTTTTTCGTTGGCTAAAGGAGAACCCAATTAGAGAGATCATGGCCCATGTTTGCCCTCCTATGGAACAAAACCTCCCTATAGTGCCCCTCTCCTATCACACCACCATCCAATCATCTTACCAAGTGGAGACATTAGGGGATCTTCTTAAGGGCCTGGCTTGGCAAATGGAGCTGACTGGAATGTTGACCACAGTGGCCGACCGACCTAGGAGTCTTGACCTCCTACACCTATGTGTCGGGTCCATCTCTTCGATTTGCACCGTTGGTTGCTTCACTAGCGACCTCCTTCTATTCCTCCCCACACCCGATGAGCCCGACCTTCTCCTCAATTTAGAGCTTCTTATCTCGGGTAGGAAGACAAGTCATCCCCTCATGGCCGACCCACTCTTCGGTCCAATTGTTTAATTAGAGGAGGATGACTCACCACTATGTGAGGACCATGAGGACCTAGAGTTCCTCTCCCTAGGTGACTCTTACTATGACCCCTACGATCCCTTCCTAAACCCACCCACCAAAAACTTTGGCCCAATCATTCTACTAGAGGAGGAGGATCCACCACCATATTGTGAGGACCTTGAGGATGTTAAGATAAACTTAGAGCTCCTTTCCCCCGGGTACACTTATGTCGATCCTTTTGACCCCTCCCAATGGGAACCCGGGAACCCATGTGGTCCACGCACATCACTTATCACCCACCTTTTCCTACCCTCACCCGCTATGTTGGACCAAGCCCATCTCTCCCAAGACTCAGATTACACCATGGGAGCCATGACTTTGGGCAATATACACTTAGGGATCGAGGAAGTGCCCCACTTCATGATATCCACCTTCCTAGACCCCTTTGATCCATTCCAATGGAAGTTCAAAAGCCCACACATAGGAGACATCTTTGGTACAAAAGTGCATAAGTCTTGGCGTACAACACCACTCAGCAAGAACACTATGTTGGGTCCATTCATTCATATCACCCACATGCCAAGTAGGAAGCATGAGCGGTCCGTATTCGGTTGTAATGGTCCGCCTTCATTCATCATGGGTCTTAAGCATATTAGGAGCATTCACGGATGTCCGGGACCCCCGGCAATTGCTATACACATGCACAATAGATTCCCCTACAGATACCCCGGCCCCCCAACCATTGTTATGACGTCTATGCATGATAGGGCCACTTGTGACTGCCCCGGTCCACCTAAGTTCATCAAGGTCCACATGGCATCAAAGCATGATAGGTCAATTTATGGTTGCCCCGGTCCACCTTTGCACACTACCCACTTTCACAACCACTCACCTCATCATAATGCATGGCATGAGCATACACGCAAGCAAATCGCAATGAGCGGTGAGATTTGTTGTGACCCCTCTATGTTGATGATGTTGACAATAAGTTTTACTTCATTGGCAACAGCTTGTTTTGATTGATTGGCAACTGTTCTTATTTTGATGAAATTGTTTTTATCAGGTTGTCTGTGTATCTAATGCAGCCAGAGTCTATATATTGTTATGCACATACTCACAGGTCTACACAGTGCATTGCAGCATGAACATACAGCCTATACATTTCATTGTGTAGTCTGGACAGTAGTGGGTCGACCCCCTTCTCAGATGGGTCGACACCCCCAGAGTGCAAGTCTATACATTGTCTATCTGTCTTGTGTCTCATGCAGCGTCTTAGGCATTTTGTTAAAGTCTATACAGTGCAGCTCACACGAACACTCAAGTCCATACATCGTGAAGTCTGCACACTGTGGCACCCAATGTCCATACATTGCTCATTCGTTCATTCAGCATTGTCAAGTCTATACTTTGGTCGGTGCCAAGTCTGTACATCGCTTGGGGCTTACCAAGTCCGTACATCCTTCGCTGAGCCTTCCAAGTCTATACAGTCACTAAGTCTGTACATCCTCTAGGCGCTCACGAAGTCTATACACTGGTTTTCATTTCAAGTCTGTACAGACTTTGGTTTGTGCAAGTCTATACAACCGACTGTTCAGTTTGTGACCAAGTCTATACAGCCAAGGCGACTGTTAAGTCTATACATTGATTATTACCTACGTTCTGAACTGAACCGAGTAAGTCTATACATTCCTCATATCTTTTACCTACGCTCAGTTCAGTAAGCCTGTACATTGGTTGCTTTACCGACGTTGCCTTGCCAAAGTCTACACATTGGAAGTCTGTACATCATTCTTGAAGACTGAACAACGGGCAAGTGTATACATTGGACGAGTCTGCATCGTGCATCAGTCCTAAAGTCTATACATCATCTGTCTTCATTAGAGTCTCATGAAGTCTGTACATCGTGCATCAGTCCTGAAGTCTATACATCGCCTGTCTTCATTAGAGTCTCATGAAGTCTGTACATCGTGCATCAGTCCTGAAGTCTATACATCGTCTGTCTTCATTAGAGTCTCATGAAGTCTGTACATCGTGCATCAGTCCTGAAGTCTATACATCGTCTGTCTTCATTAGAGTCTCATGGAGTCTGTACATTGCACACGCCTTCACATAGTCTATACACTGAAGTCTATACATTGCATTCACATTTCACAAAGTCTATACATCATGAAGTCTACACAAGGCATTTCATCTTACAAAGTCTGTAAAGAGTTCTTCACTTAACCTGATAATCGATACTCTGTCTGACAGGGATTTGTTACTGAGATTGCTGACATGGCTCGTGATCCCAGGAGGACGAGGTGACTAGATGCTGCCACGTGGATGAAAGCACCTCGGATCTGGCGAATTCCTTGGGCAGGAAAACGTGGAAGCCACACGCCCTTATCCAATATGCCGTTGGTATATATAGAAGTCTTCATCTTCAGTTAAAGGCTGATCAATCAGTGGCAAGTCTATACAGTGAGACAAACCTGAGGCAACAGAGAGCCACCGAGATCCAAAGAGAAGAAAAGCAGAGAAGGAGAAAAGGAGAGAAGAAGAAAGTGAGAGAGATGAGTTGAGAGAGTTATATGAGAGCTTGTGAATCAGTCTCTTGGTTCAGATACTAGAGCTGATATTGCTCAATTTGAGCTACAGTCGTTTTGGTTTTCATTCCATTCGATTCTGCATTTCTTGCTTTTCAGTCTTTGTTATTTTTCTTTTGAAAACTCTTGTTCGATCAAGCTGTTAGTCAGTGGTGTCAAGCTGTGAGGCAGTGGTGTGCAGAGGTGTTACCTCTGGTCGGCTAAGCTGTAGAGCCCAGCAAGGCAAGCTGTGAAGCTCAGCTATTGCAGAGGAGGTTCCTCTAGTCGGGATAAGCTGTAAGCCCTAACCGTTGTTGGCAAGCTGTAGTGCCCAGCATATTGAAGCTATGTATCAGTAGTAATCCACATTCGAGTTGAATGTGGGGTGGACGTAGGTCGGATTGACCGAACCACCTAAAATTCTTTGTGCCTCTCGTGTGGTCGCTTGTCTGTCTAGCAGATTTTATCTCTATTATCCGGTGCATTGACTGTGTTTGATCAGTGTTCTTTTAATTCCGCATCTGAATCTAGGCATAATTTTTTATTGGCCAGCTGATCTATTCACCCCCCCCTCTAGATCCACATTCTGTGGTGAAAGAGCCTTCCATCTAATTTCAACATTTGGTATCAGAGCCTAACTCTTCTGCAGGGACTTACAGCCCGAAGAGGAAGGTACAGATGGATGGAAGAGGGATGATAGCTGAAGGACACTCCACATCCAAGCCCCCGTACTTCGATGGATCCAACTACGCATACTGGAAGAACCGTAAGCAGGTTTTTTTGAGGGCTAAAGATTATGAGATCTGGAAGGTAGTTAGCAAGGGACCTTTCGAGCTGTCCCCTAATGAAGATGTATGGACCAAGGAGGAAATTAGAAGGTCCACGCTCAACTGGAGTGCAATCAATGCAATCCAGTGTTCACTGCATCCCACCGAGTTCTCTCGAGTATCCGCATGCTCTTCAGCGAAGGAAATGTGGGATGCACTTGAAGTTATCTACGAGGAGACTTCACAAGTTAGAGAGACCAAGACTAATCTACTGGTTTCAGAATACGAGGCCTTCAAGATGAAGCCAAACGAGACAATCAAAGAAATGTATGCTCGATTGTCTATTATCACGAATAGTCTCAGAGGTTTTGGGAAGAAGTATTCTGAGTATGATATAGTCAGAAAGATCTTGCGATCCTTGACTCCAATTTGGCACACCAAGGCCACTGTTATGGAAGAGTCAAGAGATCTACACAATACAAGGGCAGAAGAGCTTATCGGATCTCTAATGGCATATGAGATGAATCTGCCGAAGATAGAGGAGGCTGATAGAAAGAGGAAGCCAATAGCTCTGAAGGCTGGTGCTAGCAAATCCAGTCGATCCAGCCCCAACGGATCATCAATTGAAGAGAGCTTGTCTGAAGAAGAAATGGCAAATGATGATATTGCTATGATTACTAGGGAATTCTGGCATTTTCTCAAGAAAGAAGGAAGAAGATTCAGCCGAAGAAATCCCAGTGGTGGCCGCTGAGACACAAGGTACAAATCAAACCCTGTAAAGAAAGATGAGACTAATGTTTACTATCAATGCAAGAAGGCTGGTCATTTTAAAGCTGAATGTCCGACAAATCAGAACCTCAAGGACAAGTCCAAGAAAAAGAACACAAGAGGGAAATCTATGGTGAGTACCTGCAGTGATGAGGACGAGGGATCCTTGAGCAACACTTCGGACAGTGAAGTTGAAGTTGAGAAGCCAATCTGTCTCATGGCAACCAGCTCAGAAGATAGAGAGGAAGGATCTGATGAGGTATCCTATCGTTTTGAAAACTTTACTATTGCTGATTGGAGGGATGCTTATAATGAACTTGCTGATAGAGTAGATGAGGTCAGAAAAGAAAATAGGCATCTACGAAGAAAAATTAACATCATGCAAAATGATACTTCATTGTCAGATAAAATTGCATGCTTAAAGAATGAGAACAGTAAGCTAAAACTCACATGTTCTGAATTTGAAGAAATCAAGAAAGAATTGAAAATCTCTAAGGAAGAAAATGTGAGATTAGACAATGAAATTGATGCATGGAAATTGAAAATTCAGAATTATGAAAGTGAGATAAAAATTACTTCTGAAAAATATGAAGTTGTCCTCAATGTAAATAATGAATTGAAAAAGTCTATTGATGAAATTCAGAAAGACAATGAGGATAAGCTAAAAACCATTGAGAAAATGACCCAAGGATCTGAAAATTTAGATGCATTATTGGGGTCAAAGGTTAATTTCAGGAGAGAGGGCCTAGGATTCAACTCTAGTGCAACTAAGAGCTTTGGAATGAAAACTATTTCCTTTGTTGCACAAAAGGAGAAAGGACCTCTGATTAATATGAATTCTAATAATGCTGTGAAAACAAATGTGAATCTGAAAAAGCCCAATGCAGAGGAGAAGGGCAAACAGAAAGTTGGTGAGCCTAGTAGAATTGGCACTTCCAAACCTAGCTCTAGTGCTCAATCCAAGGCTAGGGGTCAGCCTGCTCAGGTAAACAAACCCCATGTCAATGCCAAAAAGTCTTCACCACCACCATCACAGAAAAAGACCCAACAAAAACCTATGAACAGGTCGGCATGGTCAAGGGTGCAGGGAAGACAAAATGTTTTCAGGAGTCAGCCCAACAAATTCAATCCACCTAGAGTCCAGTCCTACTACCCCACACAGTCAATCTATCCTAATGGGTTTGGGTGGACTAGAACTCAAGGGATGCATACAGGGTACGTTCATCAACCTACACAATTTTACAGACCCTATGTCAGAAATTGGGGTAATGGGTATGGTAGTCGAACAACTAAAAACTTCTAATCTTTCAGCCAGCCCAAATATCACCTTGACCAAAACTTTATGAATGCAACCTGGCCGAAGCATTGGCACAACAATAACAATTCTGTGAATAACTCTGTTGGTGCAAATAAAAAGAAAAATAACAAAAATAAGAGAAAGAATAACAGAAGGAAATCTGTAAAATCCACTGAACAAAGTTCTTTTAAACAAATGTGGATTCCCAAAGCCATGCTTTCTTCCTTTACTTGCACTTCATCTACATTGGAGCCCAAACAGACTTGGGTTCCAAACTTTTTGCCCTAATTGTGTGTGCAGGTATGCCTGGCAGCCAAGAGCAACTTGTGGTACTTGGATAGTGGCTGCTCCAGGCATATGATAGGAGATAAGGCCAAGTTCTGCATGCTGACTGAGAAGCTAGGAGGCCTTGTCACATTTGGAAGCAACACAAAGGGTAGGATTATTGGATCAGGTAAGGTAGGTAAGTGTTCTACCTGCTGCATTGATGATGTTATGCTGGTTGAAGGGTTAGCTTATAATTTACTCAGTATCAGCCAATTGTGTGATAAAGGACATAAAGTCTTATTTGATTCTCAATGCTGCAAGGTTTTTGAACCTGATTCTGAAATTGTCAAATTTTTTGGAAGAAGAATAAAAAACACATACATGATAGATTTAGATGATATTCAGCATTCAAACCTATGTCTTACTGCCAGTAGAGAAGATTTAGCATTTTTATGGCATCGTAGGTTAGACCATGTGAGTTATACTGTTTTGCATAAACTAAACAAGCATAGCATGGTTAGAGGACTCCCTGAAGTCTCTTTTAAAAAGGATAATAAATTTTGTAATGCATGCATTCAGTCCAAGTTGACTAGAAAATCATTCAAATCTAGGACAGAAAACCTATCCACTAAACCTTATGAACTGATACACATGGACCTATTTGGGCCAACCAGGTCTGCCAGTTTATCAGGGAAGAGGTATGGGTTTGTCTTAGTAGATGATTTTTCTAGGTATACTTGGGTATATTTTCTGTCACACAAGAATGATGCATTTTCAGAATTTCAGGAGTTCTGTATTAGAATAAATCAGAAAATTGAAAATATTTTGACTGATCATGGAGGTGAGTTTGAAAACTCACACTTTGAAGAATTTTGCAGGTCTAGTGGGATTCATCATAAGTTCTCCTCACCCAGGACACCTGAGCAGAATGGTGATAGGATGCAAGGCCTGGATATAGAGGGGGGTGAATGTATCCTGCTCCAAATATCGCCCAATTAAAACTCTAATGCTCAAGTATGCGGAATTAAAAGCAGTTGATGAAATGTGCTGAAAATACATAGAAGGAACTCAGCAAGACAACACAAATCTATTAGCCCTCACACGCTCCTAAGCAAACATCTAAAGATCGCAGCAGAGAAAATAACATGTAAGGAAAAACAAACCACAAGAGAACACCAAGATTTTTTAGGTGGTTCGGTCCAAAGACCTACGTCCACCCCTCACTCCAAACCGGAGTGAGGCTTCCACTAGCTAGGCTAGAAACTGCAGACTCAATCTGCAACAAATTACTGCCACACAGCTTGACCAGGGGAACATCCTCCCCTCTTCCTCCCAACCGGAGGGACACCCCAAGTGACTCCCAGCCACTTGGAAACCAGAGACGCAAGTCTCTCTTCCTCCAGACCAGGAGGGAACACCTAGTCTTGCAACCACAAGACCAGAACCGGAGGACCAATCCTCCCTTACTCCAAACCGGAGGGAAACCTAGAGACCTAAGTCTCTCTTCCTCTAAAACCCAGAGGGAAGCACAGGTGACACCAAGGCACCTGCTAACTAGAGGTCTTGGACCTCTCTTCCTCCCAACCAGAGGGAACCCGACCTCACACAAGAGAGTCGGAAGAACAACTGTTGAAGGTTTAAAAGGAAAAACAAAAACGCAGCAACAGAAAGCTGGAAGAATAAAATGCACAAAGGCTCTCGCAGGAGCTGGCTGGCCTGGATTTGATCCACGGTCCAGCAGGAACTGATCTTCAGTTGAAGCTTCCTTTGCTCTAGCTCTCTCTTCTTCTCACTCTTCTTTTTCTTCTCTTTCGCAGGCTCTCTCTCTGTCTCTTCTTTCTTCTTTCTTCTTTCTTCTTCTTCTTTCTTCTTCTTCTGCTCACTGCCGTTCTGCAACTCTATCTCGATCACTCTCTTCCTCTTTCTTATCTGATCTTCCTTTCTTATCTTCTCTTTTTATCTCTTATCGGTCTTCTCCAGATGGAGGCGGCTGTGTATTTATAGCTACAGCATTTAGGGCGTTATCCTCGGATCACGTGCCAGGTGCCAACCTCGGATCACGTGCACTTCATAGTCTTTACGAATAGTACTTGTCACACAGAAATCAGAAGATATCAGTTGAATGTATATACATGGTTCAGGCTGTTAACAAAGTGTGTACAGGCAAGATGCAACTTGAGTGTATAGACTTAAGGCTAACAATCGAGTGTATAGGGTTGAAGGCCTAACAATCTAGTGTATAGACTTGAAGGTTAACTGAGTGTGCAGACTTCGTGTGAAGGATATGAGCATGTGCTGAAGTGTGTACAGTCTTCACAGAAGGATGTTCAGACTTTAACTTCTGAAGAGTATATACTCTGCTGAAGATCGTTCAGTTGATGAACAAGCCACAGGCTATATAGACTTCCTACAAGACACATGCTGTATAGACTTCGATGCAAAGGCTTAACAACGAGTGTGTAGACTTGAATGCTTGGAAGGATGTATACACTTCATCTTTGAAGGTGATTCACACATGCTGAAGTGTGTATAGACTTGCTGATCAAAGGAACAGAATGTATAGACTTGGTTGAAGACAATGCAATGTATGGACTTTGATGAACCTATGCATTGTATGGACTTAACGACCCAACCGATGTATAGACTTAGAAACAGCAATGAAGCAAGTGTGTACAATGTGAGAGAGTGTATAGACTTAGCGAACTTGAGACACTGTACAGACTATGATGCACAAGCAATGTATAGGCTTCGTGATGCCAACAGACAATGACTGTGCAGACTTGATTTGAACAATGCACGATGTATAGACTTGTAATGCAAAGGCTGATGTATGGACTTGGTAGTCTGGGGGCGTCGACGCATCAAAGAAAGGGGTCGACGCATGATGCATTGATGTATGGACTTGAAGATTCGAAGCCCCACAATGTTTAGACTTTAAGGCTGTACATACTTGCAGCTTGAGACGCTTACAGAGACAGACCACTGTATAGACTTCAAGTCCAAGTGAGACAGTGGTTGTACAGACTTGGGCTGTACAAACTTGGAAGGCTTGACACAGCGATGTACAGACATTGTGATGTATCGACTTAGGAGCATTTGTCAAGGCTGTACAGACTTGGGCAATGCAAAGCCAATCAGATGTATAGACTTCATGATGAGTAGACATGCCAAAACAACTGAACCGTGTACAGATTTGAACAAGCAAAGTCTGTACAAACTTGAAGATTCATGATGTATAGACTTTGGCAAGAGACTGGCTGTACAGACTTCAACATAGCTGCGATGTACAGGCTTTGACAAAGCAGCGTTGTACAGACTTGATGAAGCATCAGATGAAAGAATGTATAGACTTCCCAAACGAATGTACAGACTTCAGAAGATGAAGACTCTATATAGACATGAAGAAGCTGAGTGAACAATGTATAGGCTTTGAACTCTGTACAGACTTGAAGACCCTGAGCCAATGTGTAGACTTTGCCTTAGAAATGAATGTATAGACTTGAAACAGAAGTCAGGCAAGCGTTGTGTAGACTTGGCCAGACCGTAGGGAAAGGTGTGAATGTATAGACTTGGCCAGAGCATAGGGAAAGCTGCCAATGTTCAGACTTGATCATCTAGCCGTGTATAGACTTTGTTTCGAGCAACGTAGGTAAAAGATACAATGTATAGACTTTGCACAGGAGTGCCTGAAGCGATGCACAGACTTGGAGTGCCAAAGCCATTGTATAGACTTGGCGTGCCGAAGCCATTGTATAGACTTGGCGTGCCGAAGCCATTGTATAGACTTGGCGAATGGCATGAAACACAAGGACGCTGCTCGCTGTACAGACTTGAGGTTTCAACAGTATGATATACAGACTTGTAGAATGGCTTGAGACACATAAACGCTGCTCGCTGTATAGACTTGATCAAGGCAGCTGAACAATGTACACACTTCCAATGTATAGACTTCTCATGAACAGTCCGATGTGCATACTTCCCTTCGATGCATCTACAGTGCAATGTATTGACTTTGAAGAATATGTACATGGCGTTGTACAGACTTTGAATGAAGAGCCAATGTAGAGACTTGAGCTATGCAAGCTACAGTGCCGATGTATAGACTTTGGCTAGACAATGCTACAGGGCCGATGTGTAGACTTTGTGAATGTTTAGACTTAAATGCTCGACCAGTGTACAGACTTGCCACCGACCAATGCATGGACTTGAAAGGCTTGAACACGACGATGTGTAGACTTTGGCCAGAACGACGATGTGTAGACTTTGGCCAAATACAGTTTGTAGACATGGAGATATGATGCATGAACAGAATGGCGTTGTATAGACTTGCAGATCTGGGGGGTCGACCCATCAGGAAAGGGGGGTCGACCCACTACTGTCCAGACAATGCTAAAAGGGTATAGCAGCATCTAACATCAAACAATCCAGATTAAATGCAATTATGAAATGCATCAACAACTATGAAATGCACCAATGCACATACCACACAGCCTCAGTGGTGCGGACACCCTAGCAGCTGATCGGCACGATACGCCGAGCCACCGGTACCGCACGCGGAGCACGACACGAGCCACCTCAGCGTCCATCTGGCTCGGAGACAGCCTGGAGACTCCGCCTTGAGCCTCCCCATTTATTATATTTAGTTAGACTTTATGTGTGTTTAATTTGTGTTTATTTCGTTGCATTCGGTTTGCCATTTTGATTGTAATAGGGGCTTAGGTGCAATTCGGACCCCGTGGGCCCCACGGGCCCCCCCAGGCCCCACCCCATTGGGCCACCTCAGCCTAGAGTCCCACGTGGGGTCAGTCAACATGCCACATGGGGCATCTAGAAGTTTGAATGGACAATTATCCACATGGGGGACAAGGGACCAAAATAGTCAACATTTCCAACCAACACCCACCTACCATGTCAAGCTTGTTCCCCCCCTAGTCAATAGGCTGTCCCCCCCTTATTTTTTTAATTGTATTTTTATGGAATGGTCACAAGCCATCCCAACCCTCCATCTCACACCCCTAGATCCAACGGTGGAGGATGGATTAGATGGGTGACCTATATATGCTTGTATTTTCCCATTTTGATGAATTAATGCCATTTGGAATCAAAGAAATTGTTGGAGCTCCGGCTTGGTGCGCCCCTCTCTCCCCCCTTGCAGCTGTGAAGGTTGCCTCTGGAGGTGTCACTCCTCCCCTATCAGTTCCGGTCATCCTCGCCGCCGCCACGAGCCGCCACCGCACGGCCATCGTCTTCATCGGAGTTCTGCCCGCGTAGTACCACAGCAACTCCCACGAAATTCCCAACTCAGCCAAGAGCTCTGATCGACCTGGGGATTTTACTGGAGGTTCCATAGGTGTCAAGGATGTCCCCAAAAAATTGGCTTGTCATTCAGATCCCGTTTCATAATTTTTGATTTTCGTTCCCTCTTTCATTCCAGTTCTTCCAGCAGTCTGTCCAGATTCATCTCCGCCCTAAGTTATAGGTCTTAGGTCCACTTTTTGATTTTCTTTAGTCCCATAAATGTAAATGGAGTTTCCTTCCATCCACCCATTCATCCAAATTTTTTTTAATTTCTAGTTCATCAATTTCATATTTTCTAAAAATCATTCTCCGTCCCAGCTACAGTTCTGTTCCCCAGTTCCCAGATCCGACCACCCGACACTCCAAAAATCCTATCAAATCACCAAACCTCCAAATCCAATTCTAAAAATTGTCCCAATTGTTTGGTTTGATGATCTACAACTTTGAATAAGAGCTCGAAGTCTGAATCCCACTGTAAGTAGGCGGTCAATGGCCGTTTACAGGGAACTGATGTGCTGATCTGAGAGTTCTGGAACTGTGTAGCAGAGAATTGAAAATTAGTTAAGGTCCAGGTCCGCGCAGGTTCAGAGGAATCCACTAGCCCTAGATTGGAGGATTTTGAGTTCTCTTTCCAACGGCGCTGGTTTCATCCCATTCCGGTGACGGGGCTGATCACAGCGGCCATTTTCGTCGGAGCGCGCACCTGAAAACAGCAAGCAGAAATCCGTGGGCAGCATTCCAAAAGCTTGGAGATCGGAGTTGTTCGGCCACCGGTAAGTGTTCCCGGACGACCGCCTTTCGTGGAGGCGTGCCACCAGGGGTCCCCATCACAGTGGGACCCACTCCTGCAGATCCGGAGGCCAGCGCCACCCGTGGGCCCCACGGGCCCGCAGAACCCGCCGTTCGGAAAGCACTAAAATGCGGAGTTCGGCACCGCCGGGCGACATCAAGATGCTGCCCGTCAACCCAATTAGCGTGATTCCCGGGCCCTGCATGTGACCTTTTACCTCCCTGCGTGGAGTGGGTCAAATTGTTGTATTTCTGTAAAATTGTGTTAACCGGGAGTCCGTGATTGGCCGGGGTTGTCTTCGCCACGCCGGGTGCGTGGAGGTAATGATCCGAACTTCTTGGCGTTACATTGCTTAGCTAGTATACGGTCTTAGGCCGCTGCCGAGAGTGTAGGTACTAGCCCGTGTGTCCATGTCACCACTGTGAGAGTGAGAGTCACCCGTCCCGCGACTCGATCCGAGTCCGGAAGTTGAGTCGGACTACCCTTGACCTCCGCCGGTTTCTTAACCGCGCACGGTCCACGCTTTCCCTCGCTTGGGACGATGAGTGAGCTTCTACTTCTGTTAGCGACGTTTTGCCACTAGGAGCTCGTAGTGTCGGGCTTAGTGTCTCCCTGGTGTGTATTGCTGGTCGCGTCTTCATCTAGAGTCCGAGGGTGGCACCTAATAGTGTCGTCTCCCGTGTCCGTCCCGCATCAGTTTGGTATCAGAGCGAGTTGAGTCTAGGGTAGTCTTGCATAGTCTTGCATGCATCATGGTCTAAGTCAAGTCTAGGACCATCATTATTTTCAAAACAAAAAAAAGAGTGTTTTAAAATTGCATTTCATCCCGATAGTTCGGTATCTTAAAAGGTGTTGTCCGAACGGTAGGCTACGCCTATCGGGAAGGTCGCACACTTGCGGGAGTGATCTTCGGATCGGTTAACTCCGCCTCGTACCGGATATTTGTTTAGGTCTAAGTGCATTGTCTAGTGTGTGTTTGCATTAGTCGGTTTGTCTTGTCTCTTGCCATCATGCCCATCTTGTAGTTCCGAGTTTCTCATGGAGTCCCAATCACTCGGGCAATATGGCCGTTGGTCTACCCATGGGCTTGGCAACCATCCTCTCCCCTTCCGTAGGCCCGAAGCCTCAGATTTTTATGGCTCTAATGACCCGGGCGACTACCTCAATTGGGAGGCCACCATGGACAAATATTTTGAATGTTACACCATGTCCGATGCCATGCAAGTTAGTTTTGCCCGAGAGAGGCTTGTCCACAAAGCCGCCTGGAAATGGGAGAGCATTGAGCGCATGAGAGAGGTTAGGAGGCAAAGGCCCATCGAGTCGTGGCATGACATGAAGGATGAACTTAGGAAGGTCTACCTACCCGGTCCGGTCACCTCCAACCGACCCCACCCAATCACATCCACCCAAGGGGGCCATAATCGGAGGCAACGCGCCGCGCATGTAGAAGAGCCTAGGTCCACAACTAAGCCGAGTTCATATGGGAGAGTCCACCACATTACTCCTACTCCACACCCCACCATTGCCGAACTCTTCCAAATGATTTTGGATAAAGTGGATAGGAAGTGTGATTATATTGAATCCCTGCTTCCCCCTTGCCTACCTCCTAGCCGAGATAGAACCAAGCATGAGCCTAAGGAGGTAGCCGCCGGTAGTCCCAACCCAGTGCCATCTATGGCTCCATCCCAAGGTCCTCTCCCCATCGTAGTGGATCCTCTTTCCCTACCCACGAGAGCTCCATTGCCTACACCCCATGTCCGTCAGGAGGATAAGGGTAAGGGTCTGCTTATGAAGGAGCGAAGAGGATCACGACAGCAGTGTTATCGCTGCCAAGGGTTTGGCCACTTTGCCGGACAGTGTCCCACTCGGACATCTTTAGCCCTAGGGGACAAAAGGGTTGGAGAAGCCTCACTCTCCGATATTTATTTGGAGCCTTCTCAGCCAGAGCTACCCGTGTTTCTAACGGGAAAGCTACTCATAGCCGAGCCACTCTTTAGTTGGCTTAGGATAGGTTTGGTCCCATCTCCCCTCCCATCTATGGACCCTATCCTACCTCTGGTGCCAATCCATTCATTTCACACAACTTTCCGGTCTAGTCACTATGTGGATACATTAGATGACCTTCTCAAAGGGTTAGACCGGCAATTAACTTTTATGCACTTGTTGGCTCCAGGCTTTGACCAACCTATAGGTCGTAGCTTCACACATCCATCCTTAGGGTCTATCACCTCCGTGTACACCGTGGGTCATGTTACCACGGAGGTTCTTCTACTCCTCCCTATGCCGGCCGAGCCCGACTTCATTCCCATTTGCCCAAGGGAGGAATCTTACTTTCTACCTATGACTGTCGTCCCACCTCTCACAATGAATGAAGGTGATCATTTACACCTCTAAGATTTCCAAATGTGGGACATCGATTTGTGGAATCCTAGTCCGAGGGGTCATACGTTCTTTGATCCCTTCGACCCATTCTTTTGTGGACCCCGTGACCCACCATATTTACTCCACCCCTTTGAGAGAGTCCACCATCATACCCCCACCGTCTCATCTCCCTTCATGGATGAAGGAGATCAACAACACCGTCTAGACTTCCACACCTGGGATCTTGAGATTAGGGAATCCATATCAAGGGGTCACACATTCTTTAATCCCTTCGATCCCTTTCTTCATGGGCCCCTTGGCCCACAATCTCCATTCCACTTCTTTAGGGGAGGTCACCATTATACCCCTCCCCCATGGGCCGGGCCATCGGCACCCACCGAGTCCGTTCACGGGCAAGAGACACCCGACCCTCCTATCCCACCCAAACCTCCCAAATCCAAAGGACCGTCTTATGGTTGTACCGACATTCGGTCACACTTAGGGTATGCATGGCACACATTCGGATGTCCTGGACCACCTTGCATATGATTGGGTCGGACTAACTGTAGGGTTGTTTAGGGTCGTGTGTGCATCTGTGTGTTTTTTTCTTTTGGTTAGGCATGTTAGGAGTCTACATGACGACGTCCGTCGTCACAGTAAGGCCAGCAATGCACGGTACAAGGAGTTAGCCGGTGCCCATAGACACCACCGAGAGTTCCAAGAGGGCGAATATGTCATGATCAGGGTAAGACCTGAACGGTTTCCCTCTGGAACCGTTAAGAAGTTGCAAGCTCATGGAGTCGGTCCCTTTAGAGTGTTGAAACGCGTTGCATCCAATGCGCATGTTGTGGACCTGCCCGAGGAATATGGTATAAGCTCTACCTTCAATGTATCGGATCTTGTTGCATATAGGGACCCAGTGGTGATCCCTAGTGAGCCTTTTGAGCCATCTCCTCCCCTTGAGAGTGATCCCACACATGAGTGTCCACTTCCACCTCCAGCCCCTTTTTCACGGCAGCGTGAGCATATAGATCGTATATTGGACGAGCAAGTGACAGTTACCAGGAGTGGATCTTACCCGCGCTACCTAGTGCGATGGAGAGGACGGCCCGCTACTGAGGACACATGGATCACACATGGCGAGTTGCAGCGGATTGATCCAGACCTTTTGGAGCGATACAGGAGCGATGCAGACCCTTACTCGACAGGGTCGAGTTTCTCCCACCCGGGGAGAATTGGTGCGGACACCCGAGCAGCTGATCGGCACGATACGCCGAGCCACCGGTACCGCACGCGGAGCACGACACGAGCCACCTCAGCGTCCATCTGGCTCGGAGACAGCCTGGAGACTCCACCTTGAGCCTCCCCATTTATTATATTTAGTTAGACTTTATGTGTGTTTAATTTGTGTTTATTTCGTTGCATTCGGTTTGCCATTTTAATTGTAATAGGGGCTTAGGTGCAATTCGGACCCCGTGGGCCCCACGGGCCCCCCAGGCCCCACCCCATTGGGCCACCTCAGCCTAGGGTCCCACGTGGGGTCAGTCAACATGCCACATGGGGCATCTAGAAGTTTGAATGGTCAATTATCCACATGGCGGACAAGGGACCAAAATAGTCAACATTTCCAACCAACAGCCACCTATCATGTCAAGCTTGTTCCCCCCTAGTCAATAGGCTGTCCCCCCCTTATTTTTTTAATTGTATTTTTGTGGAATGGTCACAAGCCATCCCAACCCTCCATCTCACACCCCTAGATCCAACGGTGGAGGATGGATTAGATGGGTGACCTATATATGCTTGTATTTTCCCATTTTGATGAATTAATGCCATTTGGAATCAAAGAAATTGTTGGAGCTCCAGCTTGGTGCGCCCCTCTCTCCCCCCTTGCAGCTGTGAAGGTTGCCTCTGGAGGTGTGACTCCTCCCCTATCAGTTCCGGTCATCCTCGCCGCCGCCACGAGCCGCCACCGCACCGCCATCGTCTTCATCGGAGTTCTGCCCGCGCAGTACCACAGCAACTCCCACGAAATTACCAACTCAGCCAAGAGCTCTGATCGACCTGGGGATTTTACGGAAGGTTCCATAGGTGTCAAGGATGTCCCAACAACATTGGTTTGCCTTTCTGATCCCGTTTCATAATTTTTGATTTTTGTTCCCTCTTTCATTCCAGTTCTGCCAGCAGTCTGTCCAGATTCATCTCCGCCCTAAGTTATAGGTCTTAGGTCCACTTTTTGATTTTTTTTTGTCCCAAAATTTTAACTGGAGTTTCCTTCCATCCACCCATTCATCCAAATTTTTTTTTAATTTCTAGTTCGTCCATTTCATATTTTCTAAAAATCGTTCTCAGTCCCAGCTACAGTTCTGTTCCCCAGTTCCTAGATCCGACCACCCGAAACTCCAAAAATCCTATCAAATCACCACGACCTCCAAATCCAATTCTAAAAATTGTCCCAATTTTTTGGTTTGATGATCTACAACTTTGAAGAAGAGCTTGAAGTCTGAATCCAACCGTAAGTAGGCAGTCAATGGCCGTTTACAGGGAACTGATGTGCTGATCTGAGAGTTCTCGAACTGTGTAGCAGAGAATTGAAAATTAGTTAAGGTCCAGGTCCACGTAGGTTCAGAGGAATCCGCTGGCCCTAGGTTGGAGGATTTTGAGTCCTCTTTCCAACGGCGCTGGTTTCATCCCATTCCGGTGACAGGGCTGATCACAGCGGCCATTTTCATCGGAGCGCGCACCTGAAAACAGCAAGCAGAAATCCGTGGGCAGCATTCCAAAAGCTTGGATATCGGAGTTGTTCGGCCACCGGTCGGTGTTCCCGGACGACCGCCTTCCGTGGAGGCGTGTCACCAGGGGTCCCCATCACAGTAGGACCCACTCCTGTAGATCCGGAGGCCAGCGCCACCCGTGGGCCCCACGGGCCCGCAGAACCCGCCGTTCGGAAAGCACTAAAACGCAGAGTTCGGCACCGCCGGGCGACATCAAGATGCTGCCCGTCAACCCAATTAGCGTGATTCCTGGGCCCTGCATGTGACCTTTTACCTCCCTGCGTGGATTGGGTCAAATTGTTGTATTTCTGTAAAATTGTGTTAACTGGGAGTCCGTGATTGGCCGGGGTTGTCTTCGCCACGCCGGGTGCGTGGAGGTAATGATCCGAACTTCTTGGCGTTACATTGCTTAGCTAGTATACGGTCTTAGGCTGCTGCCGAGAGTGTAGGTACTAGCCCGTGTGTCCATGTCACCGCTGTGAGAGTGAGAGTCACCCGTCCCGCGACTCGATCCGAGTCCGGAAGTTGAGTCGGACTACCCTTGACCTCCGCCGATTTCTTAACCGCGCACGGTCCGCGCTTTCCCTCGCTTGGGACGACGAGTGAGCTTCTACTTCTGTTAGCGACGTTTTGCCACTAGGAGCTCGTAGTGTCGGGCTTAGTGTCTCCCTGGTGTGTATTGCTGGTCGCGTCTTCATCTAGAGTCCGAGGGTGGCACCTAATAGTGTCGTCTCCCGTGTCCGTCCCGCATCACTCAGCCTGTTCGTTGGTTATGTCATTCAGATAATATGTTCAATGAAACATGCATATGCAACACAATGCAACACAAACAGATTTATATGCAGATTCCAACAGTTGATGACTTATAGTGTTTGCTATCATCAAAATCACAGGGACACAACAATCTCCCCCTTTTTGATGATGGCAACACTGTGAGTCATATTATTTCTCCCCCTTTGACTTCAGCAAAAAGACATGAATTGAAGAGGGAAGATTAAGATTGCATAAGATGAGTGAATTACAAACTCCCCCTTTGAGTAAGCTCCCCCTTATCAGAAATGATTTGATGGATAGAACCAATTGTGATGAAGGGAGAATATCAACAAAAGCACAGGGACACTCAAAACTGCTAACTAGATCTCCCTCTTTATGAAAAACACTCAGCATGACATGGAAACTCCTCCTGATTAGATGGAGTGAAAGTGGTGAAGAGCATCTATCAGCAAAACACATGGGTATCCAAGAATTACCACAGACTGTAATCTCAGTGAAAAAGTGAGGAGGATAGATTTTCATTAGCACACTACAAGGATGAACTCTGGTCATCCAAAGAACTGCAAGTACACAAGTTAAACTGAGAGAAGTGCCTCTCATATATGACAACCAGTCTGAATCAAAACACAGTGATAAAGAGCCATAGGATGAGCAGATTCAACAATTAGTGATAATTGAGATAATGAACTTTTCAGCAAGATACCAACTTCATAAAGCATAATTTTCAGTTCTAGATTCCTCCATTATAGAAGCTTATGAAACCTTGATTGTCAGATGTGGTTTAAGAATTATATGAACCGAAATTTTTCAAAGAGAAATTGTACTCATATCTGAATCAACTCTTAATAAAAAGGAACTACAAGCTCATATAAGATTCTAGTTCAACCAACATCCATCTTACTTAGTTTACTTTCCATGAAAGCTTTAAGAGAAACATAAGTGAATGCACCTGAATTTTAATTGTTCTTTCAGAAATTGATTTACACATATTCAAAAAAAAATTTAATAAACAAGTTTGGTTCATCAGCACCTTTTGACGTGGGAAAACACCTAGATCAGAGGCCAGAATCCCCTTACTCAGTGTGACAACCGTATTGCTTCTTCCATTTTAGAGAACAGAGGTAGCATTAAAAGTATCTTTGGCATGAGGATACACCTTGATCAGAGGCCATAATCCCCAGTTACTCAATACACCTTTGCCATTGCTCTGCCATATTTTACAATAATTTCCAATCATCTCTTTAAACAGAGTTAACCATGGTACTTCATGACTCAATCCTTTGGACAGGTTTCTCAGTAACCACAGTCATTACTCTGTCCATACTTTTACTCAAAATGGATTCAGAACAAATTAGATATTTAGGAACAACCACATACACTATATATCTCAGTCAGCGTAGACATTGATATCAACTTTTCAGATTTCAGAAAGTCTTACATGAATTTACATGAAGCAGATAGTTAAAGTTTATTAAGAGGTTGAAACAGATATTTTCAAGTTCCTTGTGTCCAAACAAGAGTACATAAGACTTAAACCAATTCTAGTTAACAAATGTTCTTAAGCATGTATAATGGAAGGTTCCTCATTAAAGATGTTTTAACTTTTATGAAGCAGTATTCAGGCTGAAGGTTTACTTCATATCTCAGCACAGTAATTCAAGTGAGAATATTCAACAGACAGCATGGATTCTGAGGAATTGTAGCAAAGGAGCTGCTCTTGAGCATAGAAGTTCAAGGATGATTGAATAGAGGTGAAGCTCTCCTTCAGCAGATTTAGGAGAGGCAGACAGATACCAACAAGGTATAAATTCAGAGTATGAACAACTTCAGAAGCAGTCAAGAAAGATCATTTGATACCACTTTGATGATGGAATCACTGACACTACAGAATTGACAGGATGAATCAAGTAGGTGGATAGGAAGAGTTCAGATATAGACATAACTGAACGAATTAAGTATGCTCCCCCTATCTATATGCAGTGAGACACTACCTTCCCCCCCTTTTTTTGATTTTTCAAAAATAAGTGATATGCTATGCTATGACTCCCTCTAACTAAAAACAATGAATCATCCTATATGTCATGAAGACAATGCAGATGATGAATGACTATGCAAGACCAGATTTAACATGCTATGCAGTAAATCTAAAAACAGTTGTGTGATTTCAAGAGTATGAGAAATGCTCCCCCTAAATGTATGCATTTAATCTATCTTTTTGGCATTTTCAATGTAATGCAATGCAATGCAATTAACTGCATGTATGCACGAGCATGAAGTAAAATATTCACATGAAGATGCAGACATTCTCTGATATGCAAATTTGACCCTTGGTACTTGACGGAGAACTTGGTCTAAAAGACCATCTCACACGAAGTAAGAACCTCCAGATAGATTTCCTCTGCCATTTAGTAGCTTACCATTTGATATACCAAAGTGGTCATGCATGATAATGCAATACCAATAGTCCTATATGCATCAGATTTTCAAAGATTGTATGTCAAGTGCATGATTATGCAATACTCATATATGCACTCAGCTCAAGGTATAAACAAGAAAGCCCACAAAGCTCAATGCAAGAGTCAAATCAAACAAAAAGCATGTATGCATGAAACTATGACTTATCAGATCAACCATAAATTTTATTTGAACAGATGTGAAGAATTTACCTGAATGGGGTTTTATCAAATTGGGTGCCTTGGTTTATTTCCCCCCCTTTTTTTTATTCTTCAGCTTCCAAGGCACACCTGCAAGTTAGCACACTATGTTGCATTGGCAGGTACCCAAACAGTCTTGGGTCCTGCATGGTTAATAGTGACACCTTGGGTAGGTGTTCTAAATAACTTTTTAGCATGTAGGTCATCAGATCTCATCAAATAGCAATTATTCATTGAATGACCTAATGTACCACAATAATAGCAAGATGGAGCAGATTTCAGATTTGATTTATGCACATTCTTATTAGCATGATTTCTATGTGCATATGCATGAAAATTTCTGTTAACAGAATTAAGATTCTGTTTACCAAAGTAAGCCAGCCAACAGTCAGTAGCTCTATGGCCTGGCTTCCCACATTCAGAACATGCAAGTGTTTTTCTTTCAAACACAAATCCATTTCTACCAGAAATATTTCTATTGACAGGGAATTTACCAGATTTATAGTTAAACTTCCTTCCCTGAGCATGCCAACATTGGGCTGTAGTGTGGCCCATCTTGCCACAGTGAGGACATGAGTTAGAATTTCTTCCAACAGCCCTCAGCCAGCATTCAGATCTCTTATGACCCAATTTTCCACAATTGAAGCATGTCATATGCTGGTTTATTGAATCAAATTTGTTCTTGTTAACAACATGACTGTTTGCATGAAATTTAGCATGATATGAATGTGATTTTTCTTTATTACTTGCAAACCAGCACTGTGCAATTGTGTGTCCTAATTTACCACAGTGGAAGCATTCAATTTTCTTTTTCTGAATTGAAGGATTTCTATCATGAAGTTTCCTAGCAGTCATATCATCCTTCTCCATCAATTTACATTCATGCATCAGATGACCAAATTTATGACAATAATGGCATGACATTATCTTTTTAGATGCATGTGAATGTGTGTGAGAACTGTGATCAACATGCCCTAGTGAACCCTTTTTATTTATTTCTTGTTTTCCAATCTTTTTCTGATTTTTGTTCTATTTTTCAATTTTCTGAACAATGGGCTGTTTATTTTTTGAAGTGGTGGCTACATTTGAGGCTTTTACAAAAGATGTCATCAACTTGCTCTGAAATTCTGTCTTGTTAGCATTATTGTAGCCCAGCCCTTCCTTCCTAGTGTTGATTTTTACACCTAGTAGCTTGTCTAGGTTTTTCTGCCCACTTACGAATTTTGACAAAGAATTGTTCAGATCATTTATTTCAGATTGAAGAGAAGAGACCTGATGTTCATAGTTGACTATATCTTCTTCACATACCAGAATTTGTTGATGCATCACATCATTCAAAGTTTTAAGGGTATCAATTTCTGATTTCAGTTTGAGCTCAATTTGATTTTCATCAACAGATTTTCCTTTTTCAAATGTCAGCAATCTCTCTGACATGGTGGAGTTCAACTGTTTTAGTTTCTCAATTTCATCCTTTAGACTAGTGTTCTCCTGCTCAAGTTTATCATCATCAAACAAAACATCAGTTAGGAAACTTGGATATTCTGAATTACAGTTTTCAAAGTTTTCCTGAAACTTTAAGTTCGCAACATTAACAACCTTGAACTCTTCATTGATCAATCTATTTTCATTCTCAAGACTGATTAGTTTTTGTTCAGATTCCTGACATTGTTTTCTGAGTTTAGTGTTTTCAGATTTAACATGATCAAGTTCTGATTGGATTCCATCTAATTTTGACACTTATCTTCTGAGTATTTCATTTTCAGTTTTCAGAATTTCAGGATTTTCAAGATTTTCAGTTCCAGAAATAGGATCCCCTTGACTTGTTAACTTCTTTATCAGACTTTTATTCTTCTTCCTCAATTTTTCATGGGAGTGTAACAGATTAGCATTGGCATCTTCCCAGTCATCTAAAGTGTAACTATCGAAAGGGTTGATTACCTCCTCAGCATCTTCAAATTCATCTTGATCAGTGCTATGGTCGCTCTTATCAGCCATCAGGCAGCTGTCCTCATTCATCCTCTGAGCTAGCTTCAACTGATCCAGAATGTCCTTTGCTGACCTGCAGTCATAAAAACAAGAATGTAGAGCCTTGTCAGTAGCCTCTTTCATTAATCTCAAAACTTTCTGATTCTCTCCATTTCTTGATCTGTCACTTTTAGTCCATTTGGACTCTTCCTGTGGCAGTCTATGAGGACCATGTGAAATTAACTTCCACAGATCCGGATCCATTAAGTTCACATAGTTATATAGACTGCTAACCCATGAGTTAAAGTTAGAGCCATTGAAAACCGGTGGGGAACTCATTGATTAAATCGGCAAGCAGATTAATGCAACAGAGAGAAAATTCAGAAATGCACCAAAGGCAATAGGATCCTCTGCAGATCGTTGGATCTGATCAGACAGAGAACCTCTCTGATACCAATTGATAAGATGCAAGGCCTGGATACAAAGGGGGGGGGGTGAATGTATCCTGCTCCAAATATCACCCAATTAAAACTCTAATGCTCAAGTATGCGGAATTAAAAGCAGTTGATGAAATGTGCTGAAAATACTTAGAAGGAACTCAGCAAGACAACACAAATCTATTAGCCCTCACACGCTCCTAAGCAAACATCTAAAGATCGCAGCAGAGAAAATAACATGTAAGGAAAAACAAACCACAAGAGAACACCAAGATTTTTTAGGTGGTTCGGTCCAAAGACCTACGTCCACCCCTCACTCCAAACCGGAGTGATGCTTCCACTAGCTAGGCTAGAAACTATAGACTCAGTCTGCAACAAATTGCTGCCACACAGCTTGACTAGGGGAACATCCTCCCCTCTTCCTCCCAACCGGAGGGACACCCCAAGTGACTCCCAGCCACTTGGAAACCAGAGACGCAAGTCTCTCTTCCTCCAGACCAGGAGGGAACATCTAGTCTTGCAACCACAAGACCAGAACCGGAGGACCAATCCTCCCTTCCTCCAAACCGGAGGGAAACCTAGAGACCTAAGTCTCTCTTCCTCTGAAACCCAGAGGGAAGCACAGGTGACACCAAGGCACCTGCTAACTAGAGGTCTTGGACCTCTCTTCCTCCCAACCGGAGGGAACACCTAATCTTGCAACCACAAGACCAGAACCGGAGGACCAATCCTCCCTTCCTCCAAACCGGAGGGAAACCTAGAGACCTAAGTCTCTCTTCCTCTGAAACCCAGAGGGAAGCACAGGTGACACCAAGGCACCTGCTAACTAGAGGTCTCGGACCTCTCTTCCTCCCAACCGGAGGGAACCCGACCTCACACAAGAGAGTTGGAAGAACAACTGTTGAAGGTTTAAAAGGAAAAACAAAAACGCAACAACAGAAAGCTGGAAGAATAAAATGCACAAAGGCTCTCGCAGGAGCTAGCTGGCCTGGATTTGATCCACGGTCCAGCAGGAACTGATCTTCAGTTGAAGCTTCCTTTCCTCTAGCTCTCTCTTCTTCTCACTCTTCTTTTTCTTCTCTTTCGCAGGCTCTCTCTCTGTCTATTCTTTCTTCTTTCTTCTTCTTCTGCTCACTACCGTTCTACAACTCTATCTCGATCACTCTCTTCCTCTTTCTTATCTGATCTTCCTTTCTTATCTTCTCTTTTTATCTCTTATCGGTCTTCTTCAGATGGAGGCGGCTGTGTATTTATAGCTATAGCATTTAGGGCGTTATCCTCGAATCACGTGCCAGGTGCCAACCTCGGATCACGTGCACTTCATAGTCTTTACGAACAGTACCTATCACACAAACATCAGAAGATATCAGTTGAATGTATATACATGGTTCAGGCTGTTAACAAAGTGTGTACAAGCAAGATGCAGCTTGAGTGTATAGACTTAAGGCTAACAATCGAGTGTATAGGGTTGAAGGCCTAACAATCGAATGTATAGACTTGAAGGTTAACTGAGTGTGCAGACTTCGTGTGAAGGATATGAGCATGTGCTTAAGTGTGTACAGTCTTCACAGAAGGATGTTCAGACTTTAACTTCTGAAGAGTATATACTCTGCTGAAGATCGTTCAGTTGATGAACAAGCCACAGGCTGTATAGACTTCCTACAAGACACATGCTGTATAGACTTCGATGCAAAGGCTTAACAACGAGTGTGTAGACTTGAATGCTTGGAAGGATGTATACACTTCATCTTTGAAGGTGATGCACACATGCTGAAGTGTGTATAGACTTGCTGGTCAAAGGAACAGAATGTATAGACTTGGTTGAAGACAATGCAATGTATGGACTTTGATGAACCTATGCATTGTATGGACTTAACGACCCAACCGATGTTTAGACTTAGAAACAGCAATGAAGCAAGTGTGTACAATGTGAGAGAGTGTATAGACTTAGCGAACTTGAGACACTGTACAGACTATGATGCACAAGCAATGTATAGGCTTCGTGATGCCAACAGACAATGACTGTGCAGACTTGATTTGAACAATGCACGATGTATAGACTTGTAATGCAAAGGCTGATGTATGGACTTGGTAGTCTGGGGGCGTCGACGCATCAAAGAAAGGGGTCGACGCATGATGCATTGATGTATGGACTTGAAGATTCGAAGCCCCACAATGTTTAGACTTTAAGGCTGTACATACTTGCAGCTTGAGACGCTTACAGAGACAGACCACTGTATAGACTTCAAGTCCAAGTGAGACAGTGGTTGTACAGACTTGGGCTGTACAAACTTGGAAGGCTTGACACAGCGATGTACAGACATTGTGATGTATCGACTTAGGAGCATTTGCCAAGGCTGTACAGACTTGGGCAATGCAAAGCCAATCGGATGTATAGACTTCATGATGAGTAGACATGCCAAAACAACTGAACCGTGTACAGATTTGAACAAGCAAAGTCTGTACAGACTTGAAGATTCACGATGTATAGACTTTGGCAAGAGACTGGCTGTACAGACTTCAACATAGCTGCGATGTACAGGCTTTGACAAAGCAGCGTTGTACAGACTTGATGAAGCTTCAGATGAAAGAATGTATAGACTTCCCAAACGAATGTACAGACTTCAGAAGATGAAGACTCTGTATAGACATGAAGAAGCTGAGTGAACAATGTATAGGCTTTGAACTCTGTACAGACTTGAAGACCCTGAGCCAATGTGTAGACTTTGCCTTAGAAACGAATGTATAGACTTGAAACAGAAGTCAGGCAAGCGTTGTGTAGACTTGGCCAGACCGTAGGGAAAGGTATGAATGTATAGACTTGGCCAGAGCGTAGGGAAAGCCGCAAATGTTCAGACTTGATCATCCAGCCGTGTATAAACTTTGTTTCGAGCAACGTAGGTAAAAGATACAATGTATAGACTTTGCACAGGAGTGCCTGAAGTGATGTACAGACTTGGAGTGCCAAAGCCATTGTATAGACTTGGCGTGCCGAAGCCATTGTATAGACTTGGCGAATGGCATGAAACACAAGGACGCTGCTCGCTGTACAGACTTGAGGTTTTAACAGTATGATGTACAGACTTGGAGAATGGCTTGAGACACATAAACGCTGCTCGCTGTACAGACTTGATCAAGGCAGCTGAACAATGTACACACTTCCAATGTATAGACTTATCATGAACAGTCCGATGTGCATACTTCCCTTCGATGCATCTACAGTGCAATGTATTGACTTTGAAGAATATGTACATGGCACTATACAGACTTTGAATGAAGAGCCCAATGTACAGACTTGAGCTATGCAAGCTACAGTGCCGATGTATAGACTTTGGCTAGACAATGCTACAGGGCCGATATGTAGACTTTGTGAATGTTCAGACTTAAATGCTCGACCAGTGTACAGACTTGCCACCGACCAATGCATGGACTTGAAAGGCTTGAACACGATGATGTGTAGACTTTGGCCAGAACGATGATGTGTAGACTTTGGCCAAATGCAGTGTGTAGACATGGAGATATGATGCATGAACAGAATGGCGTTGTATAGACTTGCAGATCTGGGGGGTCGACCCATCAGGAAAGGGGGGTCGACCCACTACTGTCCAGACAATGCTAAAAGGGTATAGCAGCATCTAACATCAAACAATCCAGATTAAATGCAATTATGAAATGCATCAACAACTATGAAATGCACCAATGCACATACCACACAGCCTCAGCCTGTTCGTTGGTTATGTCATTTAGATAATATGTTCAATGAAACATGCATATGCAACACAATGCAACACAAACAGATTTATATGCAGATTCCAACAGTTGATGACTTATAGTGTTTGCTATCATCAAAATCACAGGGACACAACAAATGGTGTTGTCGAGAGGAGGAACAGAACTCTAGTGGAGATGGGCCGAACACTTCTAGTTGAAGGTGAACTGCCAAGAAAATTCTGGGCTGAAGCAGTCAACACAGCCTGTTATGTAATTAATAGGGCAATGGTAAGACCTTCTACCCAGAAAACCCCCTATGAGATTTTGAAAGGTAAGAAACCTTCAATTGCCCATTTCAAGGTCTTTGGTTGTAAATGTTTTATACATATAAATGATAAGAGGGACCTTGATAAATTTGAGCCAAAAGGTGAACCAGGACTTTTTCTTGGTTATTCTGAAAACACCCGAGCTTATAGAGTGTTCAACTTAAACACAAAAATTGTTGAAGAATCTCCACACATTATCTTTGATGAATCCTTGATGGAAACTAATCATGGTCATTACAGGAATGAAGATGGGAACATTTTAAAAGATGATAACTCCGCAGACCAGTCTGATGGTGAGGAAGAAAAAGAAGAGCAGAATCTGAAGTTCAGGGGGAGGTAAGTGAAATTCCTGAAACTCAGATTGTTAATATCATATATCTTAAAGATCACCCTGTGAATAATGTCATTGGCAATCTGAATGATCCCTCTAGGACTAAAGGTCACTTTAGAATTCAGGATGAATTAAATACATATGCTCTTGTCTCTCAAATTGAACCCAAGTCCATTGACTGTGCCCTCAAGGATGTGCATTGGATTAATGCCATGCATGAGGAGCTTAATCAGTTCGACAGGAACAAGGTGTGGCACTTGGTCCCACCTCCTGATCATGGAACAGTCATAGGGACTAAGTGGGTATTCAGGAATAAATATGATGAATTAGGGAATATTGTTAAAAATAAAGCCAGACTTGTTGCTCAGGGGTATAACCAGGAGTTTGGTATTGACTTTGAAGAGTCATTTGACCCTGTAGCCAGATTAGAAGCTGTTAGGATTTTATTGGCTTATGCATGCTCCCTAGGAATAATCCTCCAGTAGATGGATGTAAAATCTGCATTCTTGAATGGGGAAATTAGTGAGGATGTCTATGTAAGACAGCCCCCTGGGTTTGAATGTCTAGATTTCCCTAATCATGTTTACAAATTAAATAAAGCTCTCTATGGTCTTAAGCAAGCTCCAGAGCTTAGTATGACAGGTTGAGCAAGTTCCTTACTGATCAAAATTTCACTAGAGGAGTAGTTGATCAGACTTTGTTTACAAAGATGAGTCATTCTGACATTCTTATTGTACAAATTTATGTGGATGACATTATTTTTGGGTCAACTAACCCTAAATTGTGTGAGGAATTTTCTAAAACAATGACTAATGAGTTTGAAATGAGCTCAATGGGTGAGCTCAAATTGTTTCTTGGACTGCAGGTTACACAAATAAAGGATGGAATATTTATCACTTAGTCCAAGTACACAAGGGATCTACTCAAGAAATACAAGATGGAAAACCTCAATGAGATAGCTGCTCCAATGGGTACCTCTACAAGCTTGGATGAAGACACTAAAGGTAAACCTGTTGATCAAAAGCTATACAGAGGTATGATCAGATCCCTTCTCTACTTAACAACATCTAGGCCTGATATTCAATTTGCTATAGGATTAAGTGCTAGGCTTCAGGCCAGTCCTAAAGAAACTCATCTTAAAGCAGTAAAAAGGATTTTTAGATATCTGCTAGGCACCCAAGAGCTAGGATTATGGTATCCTGCTAGGTGTGAGTTAGAGCTTCTAGCTTACACTGATGCTGATTATGTTGGGTGTCGAGTAGATAGAAAAAGCACTAGTGGCTATTGTCAATTCCTTGGTGACTGTCTAGTATCTTGAGCATCTAAGAAGCAACACACTGTAGCCTTGTCTACAGCTGAGGCTGAATATGTTGCAGCTGGTAATTGTGCTGCCCAAGTACTATGGATCAAGCACCAACTAGATGATTATCAGATAAAACTGGAATGTATTCCAATTTTATGTGATAATACTAGTGCCATATGCCTTGCTAAAAATCCTGTTCATCATTCTAGGACTAAACACATAGAGATAAAACACCACTTTCTTAGAGATGCTGTGAATAAAAAGGAAATCGAACTGAATTTCATTGAAACAGATAACCAAATTGCTGATATCTTTACTAAGCCACTTGGAAATGAAAAGTTTAAATTCCTTAGAAGAGAACTTGGCTTGTGTAAGTTTCAGCATGATGAATAAAATTTTCAGCTGTTTTGAATAAAATTTTTGATTTGGACTTGCATCTGACAGCTTGTATAAAACTCTGTGAATGTTGAATGGTGCAACAGATTCATGATCATGCATGACACTCATATTATTTTCTCATGATCATCACTGCATATCATTTAGTCATGAATGTGTCTAAAATCACATGCACATAGAACTGTTTTACACTACATTTCTCTGCATAACCCTGGTATTTCAAATGGTATTTCTCCGCCTAGTACCATGGGTCATATTGCCTGATAGTGCAGTCTGAATAAGCATGAACTTCAAAATCATTTGTTCAGTCATCATTTGCAAAACCACATGCACATAGACAGGGGGAGTATTGCATATGATTCAGAGTTGAGTCTGACAGTATGGCAATCTTTTAGTCAGTTCTAATATTAAGCAATAGAAAACAGACTTCTTCCCTCATAAGAACTTTAATTACTTAAAGACTGACTTAATGGTTTAAATTTTATAATCTTTAGAGTTGAAAGACTACAATCAGTAAATAAGGATGCTGAAAATTGATAAAGCACTCAACCCTCATCTTATTTCATGTCAGACAAAGCTAATTATATCTGAAATCTGAAAACTCATATGAAATCATGTTAGAGAAACTAAGTATGTGTATTGTCCTTAAACAAGTCATTCTGAAACAAATAAAGGACATCTAAGAAAGATATTGAAAAATATTGAAAATTAATTGAAAAATAGCATTGGCACAGCAATGACTGGTAAATCACTAAGAAACTGAGTGATCCATCAAAGAAGTGGACAACACTCATGTCATGAGGTGTATCAACTATCTCTGTATAAAATGATCAAAACAGTAGGTTGGTTTCACTGAGTACCTGGGGGTAACTGGCGTCTGATAAACGTGTACCCTTACACAAAAAGGTGTAAATCAGTTCTATTGAGTTTGATCATAGGCAAAATGGTCCATCATGTTGAGTATCTTGGGGTATTGGCTTCTGATAAACATATACTCTTACGCAAAAAGACTTATGGTACCTGAATGCCCTAAATAAAATAATATTGAAAATACTGTTCCTTCAAAAAAAATTTCATGGATGTCAATTTGTTTAATTTCAATACATGACCTGGTATCTCTTAGCACATTCTACTGAGTCTATGAAAGTAAGATATTCTGAAACTGAATCTCTCATGTAAATATGATTCTGGTTTATTGTTTTATCATGCACAGCTACCTTATCCAATGAATGTAGTGCATGAACTCTCATTTGTATAACCTTTAAACCAGAACTTCACTTTCTAAGCAGTTTCTCAATTCATATGACTGAAGGTTCTGTGCTTTAGCTGCTTAATTTCTGAACTACCTGCTAAGAATGTCAGTCAGCTGATTCTTCTTATTTTTTCCCTTGCATCTTCTTTCCCTCCTCTTTGTTGATGGCAAAGGGGGAGAATATATTGTCTATTTGATGAATTCATTCCAGGGAAGTGTATGCATCATGTCTATGGCAAAGGGGGAGATCTTATGAGCAGAGAGTTGTGTTCATGTCTCAGCATGTCATTCATAGCATCTGAATGACAAATCTGAATAACAAATCATGTCCTTCATCAAAAATGCATCTGCATAACATGATGTTACTATTCTATATAATAGGGTGTTGCCATCATCAAAAAGGGGGAGATTGTTGTGACCCCTCTGTGTTGATGATGTTGACAATAAGTTTTACTTCATTGGCAATAGCTTGTTTTGATTGATTGACAACTGTTCTTATTTTGATGGAATTGTTTTTATCAGGTTGTCTGTGTATCTAATGCAGTCAGAGTCTATATATTGTTATGCACATACTCACAGGTCTACACAGTGCATTGCAGCATGAACATACAGCATATACATTTCATTGTGTAGTCTGGACAGTAGTGGGTCGACCCCCTTCTCAGATGGGTCGACACCCCCAGAGTGCAAGTCTATACATTGTCTGTCTGTCTTGTGTCTCATGCAGCGTCTTAGGCATTTTGTTAAAGTCTATACAGTGCAGCTCACATGAACACTCAAGTCCATACATCGTGAAGTCTGCACATTGTGGCACCCAATGTCCATACATTGCTCATTCGTTCATTCAGCATTGTCAAGTCTATACTTTGGTCGGTGCCAAGTCTGTACATCGCTTGGGGCTTACCAAGTCCGTACATCCTTCGCTGAGCCTTCCAAGTCTGTACAGTCACTAAGTCTGTACATCCTCTAGGCGCTCACGAAGTCTATACATTGATTTTCATTTCAAGTCTGTACAGACTTTGGTTTGTGCAAGTCTATACAACCGACTGTTCAGTTTGTGACCAAGTCTGTACAGCCAAGGCGACTGTTAAGTCTATACATTGATTATTACCTACGTTCTGAACTGAACCGAGTAAGTCTATACATTCCTCATATCTTTTACCTACGCTCAGTTCAGTAAGCCTGTACATTGGTTGCTTTACCGACGTTGCCTTGCCAAAGTCTATACATTGAAAGTCTGTACATCATTCGTAAAGACTGAACAACGAGCAAGTGTATACATTGGACGAGTCTGCATCGTGCATCAGTCCTGAAGTCTATACATCGTCTGTCTTCATTAGAGTCTCATGAAGTCTGTACATCGTGCATCAGTCCTGAAGTCTATACATCGTCTGTCTTCATTAGAGTCTCATGAAGTCTGTACATTGTGCATCAGTCCTGAAGTCTATACATCGTCTATCTTCATTAGAGTCTCATGAAGTTTGTACATCGTGCATCAGTCCTGAAGTCTATACATCGTCTATCTTCATTAGAGTCTCATGGAGTCTGTACATTGCACACGCCTTCGCATAGTCTATACACTGAAGTCTATACATTACATTCACGTTTCACAAAGTCTATACATCATGAAGTCTACACAAGGCATTTCATCTTACAAAGTCTGTACAGAGTTCTTCACTTAACCTGATAATCTGATACTCTATCTGACAGGGATTTGTTACTGAGATTGCTGACATGGCTCGTGATCCCAGGAGGACGAGGTGACCAGATGCTGCCACGTGGATGAAAGCACCTCGGATCTGGCGAATTCCTTGGGCGAGAAAACGTGGAAGCCACGTGCCCTTATCTAATATGTTGCTGGTATATATAGAAGTCTTCATCTTCTGTTAAAGGCTGATCGACCAGTGGCAAGTCTATACAGTGAGACAAACCTGAGGCAACAGAGAGCCACCGAGATCCAAAGAGAAGAAAAGTAGAGAAGAAGAAAAGGAGAGAAGAAGAAAGTGAGAGAGATGAGTTGAGAGAGTTATATGAGAGCTTGTGAATCAGTCTCTTGGTTCAGATACCAGAGCTGATATTGCTCAATTTGAGCTACAGTCATTTTGGTTTTCATTCCATTCGATTCTGCATTTCTTGCTTTTCAGTCTTTGTTATTTTTCTTTTGAAAACTCTTGTTCGATCAAGCTGTTAGTCAGTGGTGTCAAGCTGTGAGGAAGTAGTGTGCAGAGGTGTTACCTCTGGTCGGCTAAGCTATAGAGCCCAGCAGAGCAAGCTGTGAAGCTCAGCTGTTGTAGAGGAGGTTCCTCTGGTCGGGATAAGCTGTAAGCCCCAGCCGTTGTTGGCAAGCTGTAGTGCCCAGCAGATTGAAGCTGTGTATCAGCAGTAATCCACATTCGAGTTGAATGTGGGGTGGACGTAGGTCGGATTGACCGAACCACCTAAAATTATTTGTGCCTCTCGTGTGCTTGCTTATCTGTCTAGCAGATTTTATCTCTATTATCCGGTGCATTGACTGTGTTTGATCAGTGTTCTTTTAATTCCGCATCTAAATCTAGGCATAATTTTTTATTGGCCAGCCGATCTATTCACCCCCCCCCCTCTAGATCCACATTTTGTGGTGAAAGAGCCTTCCATCTAATTTCAACAAGATTCACAAAGAGCGGGCAAAGGCTCGCGAGCGCCACTTGGAATTCCAAGTAGACAACCTATCGATGGTGGCATTGGAGTGGCTCTACCCTAGAGTCACCTCCAACTTGAGGGCACGATGACTTGGACCTTGCCAAGTTCCGAGTGACTTTGACAACCTGGCTTACGGGTTGGACTTGCTAATGGGTTTTGGGATACACCCCACTTTCGGCGCGGCGGATCTAGCACCCTATATGGGCACCGCGGGGGAACCCAGTGAGCACCTTGAGCCTACCTCCACCTTTGTGAGTGATACCCTCGGAGAGCCTCCATATATCAGCCTGAGAGTCCGACGTGTGCATACGGAAGCAATACTAGGCAAGCAGGGTACCATCACCAGTAAGAGGGTGTGCCTGAGCCACCTTGAGAGGCTGAAGAGCCATCCCCCTGCTAGGACACAGGGTTGAGTTTGGAGGTCGTGGTTCATCCCGAGCTGCTTTGGAAAACCACTTCCCCCCCGGTGGACCCATACTCGACGGAGTCAAGTTCTCCGCACCCCGGGGGTATGATGGGGACATCTCCGAGCACTCCATATTTTTTGAGATTCCTGATGATCACCAACAGTGCTACATCTTGTTCGCCGCTTTATTTCGAGTCATATGATGTATTTTTCATTTGCTTATTTGAGTCTTATCATGTAATTTTCCTTTTATTTGAGTCCAATACCTAGGTTAGATAGTTATTTACCTAAGCCTTGAGTCATTGTGTTGGTTTGATAGGTTAATGGGCCCAATTATATGGGCTAGGCCCAGGGGCGCCCCCTTCCCCTTGGTTTAGTGTTAGAAGTCCAAAAGTCAGGGACTTATGTTAAAGTGTGGGAATCCTATAAATAGGACCCCACTCCCACCATTTGAAAAAAAATGAATTGTTGAATGAAAGTTTGAAATCCACCAAAATTGTGTGAGATCTCTCTCTCTCTCTCTCTCTCTCTCTAGGGGTGGATTCCCATCTCTCTCTTTCTCTCTCTCTTCTCTCTCTCTCTAAAAGGGGCAACCCCCCCTCTCTCTCTAGGGTGCATTTCTCTCCCTCTCTCCTCTTGCCACATCACTACCACTTGCCACATCACCTAGCCACATCACCCTTGTCCTTTCATATCCCCATACCCCATTACTACCCCATTAACTCCACCACAATCCCCAAGAGTCATTTCCTTCTCCCAAGGGAGAATCCCATCTCGCCAAGCACCCTTCCACCTTCCCATACAGCCCTTCCCCTTCCCAACACACCCTTTCCTCTCCCCTAGGCCTGCATTAATCCCTCTCCATTAAGGAGATTTCAAACCAGCTCCCTCCCCCTTGCCAACCTGCGCCCTCTCTCTCTCCCTCTCTTCCCCCACCCCTAGCTGCGACCCCAGCACCCCTACACCCTTACACTCCTCCATCACCCCTAGACCCCTCCAACAATCTCCCACAAGCTCCATCCCCCATCCCCCTGCCATCTGGTCGCCCCCTCCCCATCACCACAACTACCATACTCACCCTACAGTCTTCAGTTCGTAGGCAGCAGACTTGGCGCCTGTTGCAGTGCCTCTCAGCTCGTCACCTCTATTCATCTGGTGATGTATCCTACATTTCCGGAAAGCTCTTCCAGTCGACTTCGCAGGTGAGGTGATCCCGCCCCGATCCGAGTTTGGAGCTGCCCGGGAGAGCCGTTCTTCACCGACTGCGTAGAACCAGCCCGGCCTGCAACCAGAAGCAACTTTGAGAAGCTGCTGCGACCACACCCCAGCTCCCCTTTCCGCGCCACTTGACCGGGGCTAAGCTCTACCAGTCGCCTGTACAACGCAGCCAGCGGGGCATCGTTAGGAGGCCGGAGCATCCCGTTCCAATTTTTCTACCTTAGGGACGTAGGTCAGATTAGCCAGAATCAGTCCTGACCTCTCCCCACTCTTTGGGATGTAACTCTCGACCCCGACCTCCTCTGGTGCCACTTTTCATTGATGATCGAATAAGACTCGTCCACGCCCACGTCCGTCCTGGTTCTGTGTCATTTGGATCATGGGAGTGTTCGTGGGGACTTCGTCATCCTGCTGCAGCGTCTGAGAACCAGTCCGAGCTAGAACCAAACAGCACCGGTCCAGCGCCTGCCCCGGCCGTCAGCGATGACAAAAACTCACAAGAAAATTCAAGAGCCCTCCCGGCTCAGTTAGTGAAGATTCAGCGCTGGTCTAGATGAATTCCAAGTTCGGGAGAACCCGTGGCAGCGCCAACAGCGAGTACCTATCAGGCAGTTCCAGAAGCGGACAGAATCAGCGAAGTCCTCTTTCGGCGACTCCTTCAGCTCTCCGTCTGATCTCGCCTGGCCGGCTGACCGCCCCTCCCTGCATGGAGGTAGTTTTGGTTGTAATTAATCATCCCTACCCCTAGTCCACCCCCTCTGTGAGGGCGTAGTGCATGTACTAGTATGTCATCGGCTGAAGCGTCATCGGCGCGGCGTGCGGGTAGCCCACGCCTTCCCGCTCGCCCTCGTCTCCGGACGGGATCGGTGTATTCACGCCGATCAGGTGAGCTTCTGGTCACTTCCTCTACTGGTTTTAATTTTGCTTGTCTTAGTATCGTTTCTAGTTGCCTGTCGGCGGTGAGGTGAGTGCCCGATCACAAACTCCATTGAATTGTGCGACCACTGCGGAGTGAGTTGAGAGAGCGACCTTATTACCCACGCCCACGGTGTGTCGGCCGCTCATGAATTAGGCAACCCTGGTCCATTGGGGTCCTCCCCTAGCTAGCCATACCCCTGGAGCAGCAAGGTCCCACCTCGAACCCTCATCCCCATCGCCGGTCTGCCTTATGGCCCCGGGTGTGTGCGACGCGGGTGAACCCGCTTGAGTGGGTCCGCCGTTCGGTTCGGTTGCTTGCGAATCTTGGTCCGAGGGGTCGTGTCACATCATAAAGCTCTTTGGGCTTACTGCGCTTCCATTCGTACTCCTACTGGGTAAACCGCTTTCGCCCTCACTTATGGATTGGAGGTAGTAGTTCCTTATGAGATTCTTATTCCTTCTCTTAGAGTATAACTGGACAAGCAGTTCTCTATTGATGAACGCCGTGAATCCCTCCTTGCTTAGTTGGAACTCCTGGATGAGAAACGTCTGGCTGCCGCTGAGCATGCGCATGTTTATCAAAACAGGCTTTCACGTTTTTATCAAAAGAAAGTAATTGAGAGAAAATTTAAAGTCATTGAAATGGTAATCAAAAGAATCTTTGTAAAATCGGGTGGACCTCGTTCAAAACTCCAACCAAATTAGGAAGGGCCCTACGTAATAAAAGAAGTTTATCCTGGTAATGCTTATAAACTGGTTAACGCCGAAGGGGAAGAACTGGCTCACCCTTGGAATGGATTGTACCTTAAGAAATACTACCCTTAAGTTTTTAAAGAAAGAGAAAGAAAAAAAAGAAAGAAAAAAAAGGGGGAAATTGAAAAGTTGCAGGCTGGCATGGTGCATAGGCTGCGGAACTTAAAAAATCAAAATTCTTAATTCATTCTTCAGTCTTGACGGTTTAACTTGGGGTCAATACCTGCACACACTACACATTTTGCTCTTAAATTCAAGCGGTTCAAAATTCGAGGAAAGTCAGAGCCAAACTAAGAGTGTAAAAATTTTACCTATTCTTTTCTCTTCGGTTCGCGAGAGGGAGTATGAGTCAGGGAATGCCACCAAACCTACCCGTCACCCTAGTAGGTGGAAGTCAGGGCCCAAAAGGGAACAACGCTGCAAAGCCCAGCTACAATTAGGTCTTTATTTGTTTAAAAGAGAGAAAAAAAGGAAAAGAGATACAAAGTTACAAAAGGAAAAGCATGTCAAGAGGGCAAAGTCCCCGCAGGGAAAACCCTAGTCGTAAGCATGCATGAATAAGGGCAAAAGGCAACAAAAATTTCCCTAAGCCAAAGACCGAACCCCAACAGGCATTAGGGTAGGAGAGGAAAGCTTCCTAGTGCTCTGAAACCTCTCGTGAGCTTCCTCAACTTATTCTTCACTTCCCCCTCTGTGTTATGTTATAAGCTCGAAGGATGGCAAAGACCAACTAAGAAGGATGGGCCGCTAGAGGATATGAGTAAGAGCATAAGTTATTAAGCACGTTGACCCTTTGTTAAATCATTTTAGAATGATTAATGAACTTAAGATGGTGATTATGTAAGGTTTCAAGACCTTTTGTACCATGCTAAGCCTCATCATAAAAAATTGTTTTTTTAATTAGCGCCTTCATGCGAGGGCGTTATTTCAATGAGTAGCGTCAATTTTCATGTCGTCATAAAAATTAAAATAAAAAAATTGTTTTTCAATTAACGCCTTCATGCGGGGACGTTATTTTAGTGATTAGCGTCGGTCTGCATGTCGTCATTTGAAAATGAAAATATAAAAATAAAAATGGTTTTCAATTAACGCCAGCGCATTAGGGCGTCAATTCTATGGTTAACGTCTTCTGTAGAGTCGCCATTTAAAAGAAAAGAGAAAAAAAAGCAAAAATAAGAAGAATTTCCTGAATTGAGCCCACTGCTTTTCCTTTTGCCATATCATGTGCTTGGTTGCATTCGTGTGTGGGCATTCTTTATTCCAAATTTGCATTTGCTTGCTTGCATGTTGCATTTCCCTATATCTTTGTTATTTTTCCTTAATTAATTAAAGGCTTGGCCCCTTGACCCGTCATCAAGGTCAGAATAGCGACAACCCCTTGCTTATTGAGCAAGGGGCCAAGCCAAACGGATGAATTAATCTGTTTACTTTAAGAGTGAAATACAGGCACAGGGAAAAGAAGAAAGGAAAGAAACAAGTCAAGTACACAAGTGCTCACTAACGACAACTCAGGTAACATCATCTCATATATATATATATATATATATGCATAAATATCTGAGTACAAAAATATGTAGGTGAAGGAGTACAAGTCTCTCTCTCTAACTCTCACCTCCACTCTCCTCTCTCCTGCTATCCGCCTCACTGTCGTCTCGGCGACAGGCCTGTGGAGGTGGCATGGACCCCCGCGAAGCAGCAGAAGCTCGAGCCTACTCCTCTGCCTCATTCCTCTGTCGAGTTGAGGAACCTGCCAGGTAGGTCATGCTGGCAAAGGCGCTGGAGTGTCCTGCAGGTCGCGCCCGCTCTCGCCCTCTCTGGAGGCACTCCTCTATCGCTCGTAGCCGCTCCTGTGAGATGGCCAGCTGCGTCTTCAGGTCCGTGAGCTCGCGCTCGCGCTCTCGTAGGTGCTCCTCCCTCTCGCGGGCACGCTCTCTCCTCTCCATCCCTAAGAGAAGCCTCATCTCTGTCACCTCGCGAGGCAACTCTCCGTGCTGCCTTTGCACCTCCTCTAGCTCTGCAATGCGCTGGTCGCGGTTGGTGACCTCGGTGCACGCCAACGATGTCTGCCTCCTCGCCTCTGCTAGCTTTGTGACCTACATGCATCACACCATATTAACATCATTAAATTTCTTGAAAGTAAATAATGCACATGAATATTACTTTTATGAACTAACCCGTGCAGCCATGTCTCGCCGTCCTGCCTCGATACAAGTAATCGCGGCTCGAAGCTCCTCAGTCTATAAGAAATGCAAGTTTTTATGAACATAATGATATATTGAAATGCATTTATGAGTTTGGTTCTGAACTTACCTGTGTTGCAAGGTCGCGTTAAGCCACCACGGCCCGCTCCACCGCTCCTGCGAGTCGCTGCTCCAAGGAAGCGATCTCGACAGTCGAATCTCTCATCCCCGAGCTTGAGGTTCCTTCTGTACCTCCTGCCACCACCCCCTGCTGGGCACGTTGCATTCATTAAAAATTGTCAGTGGCTAAACATTAATAATAATTCAGGAATCAGTTGCATATAGATAGTTGCACTTACCAGGGTCTCTAGGTCTATCCGCGTGGCTGCAAGCTGGGCCTCCAGGCTGTGAAGATGGACTTGCATGTCCATCACCGCTGCATCTCGCGCATCCTGCATTCATCGCATATTAGTTGCATAAGACACATACATCATTTATAAAAATAAAAAAGATGCATTCATACATACCCCTGTGACCCTCATCTGGGGTCGGCCGGCGAAGACCTCCCAGTAGCACCGCAAGTACTCCGAGTTGTCTGCCGCCTGAGAAGTAACACGGGTCCCGCCACGCTGCCAGTCAGCGTACTGGTCTGGGAACCGGATCCGCCAGTCGGTGGCGACGGTACATCCGCGGGTCTTCTTGCCAATCCCGCGTGGCTCTCCAACCTATACCCACTCCTGGTGTAGGCCGAGTGTCCTCATCGCCAGTCTGAGCCGTAATGGCTCGATCTCATTCAGGCAGTGAACTCAAAGCTCACGCCCAAAATGAGGTCGGCCCGCTATGACCCAAGGCTGACCCTCCTCGGTCATACCCTGGTAGGGTCTCCAAACCACCTGCATTCACATCATATCATTTATATCATTCATATGATCATATCATATCATCATATTTCATAAAAAAAAGGGAAATAAAGGAAATTGCATCATATTTTACACACGTACCAGTAAGGCGGGGTAGTCTCAGAACTCCCACCGAAGAACACACATCTCGTAAGCGTGTGGTGCTCCGGTCAGGAGAGGCAGCCACCGCCATGCTAATGGGAAGGCCCCCTCATCTTCGGGTCGCGGGTCGGCTCGACCCATCGGCATATATAACTGGCTCCACACCTGCATCCAGCAATTGCATCAGTAAACATTCATAAATATGCATAATCATGTTCATAGCATTTAAATAAATAACCAAAAGGAAAAGCATACCTGAAGAAAAGGCGAGAAGCCACTGACAGTCGTCTCTCGGCATGTCCCCGTGGACAGATCGGCCATCAAGTGCGCAAGCAGGGCGGCTCCCCACGCGTACCTCCCAACTCCCTCCAAGTCCTCGAGGATGCCTAAGAATCGACAGTTGATCACATCCCCCTTCGTACTCAGCAATAGCCTCCCGAGCATTAGGAACAGAAACCTCCTCAAATCTCAGTCCGCTCGCTCCCTCTGAGCCGGGTCCTGGCAGTAGGCAGCCCGGGCTCTCCCAGTCAACCTCTCTGAAAGCTCTGCCATAGACTCTCTCGATCTCTGTCTAGAATCTCCTAATCCCATAGCCAGGGTCAGATCAGTACGGAAGATGGTCCTACACTCTCTCGGGGTCTCTGCAATCATCTCCAACCCTAACAACCTCTGGGCTAGCTCCCCATAATCTGGAAGGGTCACTCCACTGACAGCCTCCCCGTCTACCCTCAACCCGGTGATCCTGGCAATGTCCTCTAAACTCGACACCATGTGCCCCCAGGGCATCAAAAATGCCCGACCGGTCCAATCCCACCTCTCTCTCAGGACCTGAATCAAAGGTAGGTCGGGGCATATTGGCTCAATGTTAAGAAAGGGGCCGAACCACATTGCTTCTACCCTAGCCCTCTGAAAATCGGGTAACCCATAATATGTCGCTCGGACTTGGACCCATGAGATCCGAGTCCTCATCAATCCCTGCCAAACAAAAAGAATATATATATATATATATATATATATATATATATATATATATATATATGCCAAAAGAAAGTTCATTTGATGATCATTCCATCACTGTTTGAATTGATGACCACCTTGTGACCGTCATTTATTGAATTGATGCCCCTGTGGGAGGCGCTATTTTTGAGGGTGTTTTTGTCCCGATAGTTTTATTTTATTAATAAAAAATATAAATCAAAAAATGAATATATCAAAAAATGGCAGTTTGATGTTTGAAAGGAGAAGATAAATAAATATGGGTTTTTTAAAATAACGACATGATTCAGGGCGCTATTTCCTTATTATATATTTTCATAAAATAAAAAAATGAATTGACGACCTTCCTTAGGTCGTCATTTGAATTGACGACGCCTCAAGGGGCGTCATTTACTGGTTTTCTGGTTCAGTGGTTTCCCCTCCCCGATGGCTATGGAAAATTGAAGAACAAAAAAAAATGATGATAAATGGCAGGGAGCAAGGTACTTACCATGCTAGGCTCCGGTGCCATTAACCCTCCCCACAGTGGCCGGTGAGGAGGGGGTGGTTCATCGTCTTCCTCGTCCTCATCATCATCTTCCTCGTCATCTTCATCGTCCTCCTTGTCTCCTTCATCTCCTTCTTCGCCTTCTTCTTCGTTATCTCCATCTTCGTCTTCTCCGTCATCCTCTTCTCCTTCGTCTCTTTCTCCTCCTCCTTCTTCATTAGCTTCTTCTTCTTCTACACCGTGCTCCGCCGCCGGAGCACCTTCGGCCGCCGCGGGAGGTAGCTCCTCGCCGGCGGGTTGTTCTTCGTCTAGGTCCACAACAGGGGGGGCCGTGACCCTTTGCCGTTTTCCAGAGCCCGAGCCTCCGATGAATGCCATGGGAATAAGGATGTGAAATGAGAAATGGAAGAGGGAGATGAAATGGAAGCAAGGTCACGGTGTGGGAGAGAGTAGAGAAACGAGAGAGATGGAGGAAGAAGATGAATAACGGAAGGAAGAATAAGAAATTTGGAAAGTCAGGCGGTTGGATTCAAAAAGAATTGACACTATGAGCAGTGTCGTTATTTGAATGATTTACGCCCATGTGCAAAGGTGCTAATTGGTGGAATTTTTGAATTTTTGAAATAAATTGTAATTGACGGCTGCATCCAAGGCACTAGTTTAAGATTTGAAGACCGCGTGCTAAGTCGTCATTTCACAATGCATGGGGAATTGTAACTGTTGTCAGAATAATGATGGGACAAATCTTTATTATTTTCGGAATTGATTGACGATAATGTACGAAGGTGTCATTTTATTAAGGAACGCCTATTCTCAAGGCGTTATTTCATAAAATTAAGAGAATATTTGAAGAGAATTTAAGAGAATCAACGCCCATTTGTTGAGGCGTCAATTAATTAACGACTGTTTACGGAGGCGCTAATCATGGGTTTATTATTTATTTTAAGGAAATTGATCAAGATAATTGACGACAAGATGAAAGGCGTTATTTCATGAATTAGCGACTTAATGGCAGTCGCGTCCCAATACAGAAAGATAGAAATCAGAGAAATTGGAAGAATTGATCATTTCAAGTGCTTTCTTTGGCTCAATTAAGGAAGAATCCTTTATTTCATTAAAGAAAAGCATAATTACATTTTTAGTGAGCCACTTTGGGTCTCAATCCCCTAAGAGCTATTACATAGATCTTCCATTGCTCTCGGTCTTCTTCAAACCTTTCCATAGGCCGGTGTAGCTTGTTGATCCTCCATAGAGCTTGGATTGTCTTGATCTCCTCCTCATCATCATTGGAACCGAGATCTCGCCTGTTGGTAGGTGGGAGATGAGATGCTTCCTCAAAGTGGTGGCACTGGAAGACTTACTTATGGTAGACATCGGTGAGTGTTGTAGAGGATTAGTTCGGTCGCGCCCACTAGTCGAAGCTCCACTCTGGATGAGAGCCGTGTGCGGATGTCTTGAGTTTTAAGGAATCTCGACGTGCTTGTGAAGAGGTTTTTGGGTATAACCTTTAGGTGCTCTCTCCATTCCACTCTCTTCTTCACCTTTGGTACCCGGTTCACCACTCTCTCACATAATCCTAGTGAGCCCATGATGTAGTGGAGTGGACTTCTAGAGAAGATCCTAGATGCTTGTTGAGTTTCCTCACATGGATCAAATTTCCAGTGGAGGTCTACCTAACTAGAGAATAAAAGCATAGACCCATATAGAGGCCTCCCCATAGCCGCCGAGGTAAGCCCACTATAGAGATAGGCTAGCACCGCCTGTCCTATTCTCTCCCCTTCCCATATGCTAGCAATAGCACTTAATTGCTCTTCTTCTAAAAAATCCTCTGATGAAGGGAAGAGTAGTGCTCCCGCCAAGCATATCACAAAAGCCTTCATTACCTTTTCTAGATCATCTTCTTTGGCTTGGTCCATCCCCTTGTAGACCCATGCCGCAAGCTTCATTAGATTGATCCCCTTGGTAGCCTTGATTTGATTCACCATGTTGGAGCTTGGAATTAAGCTTGATAGTACTTCATGTGCACTCATGCTCCTTGTCATGTTTGCCATCTTCTCTTCATCTCCTTGCTTCATTCTCTTCAAGCCTAGGAGCATCTCCATTTCTTCTAGGAGTATAGTGGCTTCAAAAGTGGAAAATAGGAATGTGTGTGTGGTAGGATGCCATGTTTCTATAAGGGCTCCCATTGCGGCCCAATCTAGGTGTACATTGTCATAGTGTTTGGCATGGGTCACTAAGCCTAGAAAGTGCCATCTAGAGAGGTAAGTCCTCATGTCTAGGGAGAGTTTTGAGAGAAGGAGGGGTAGCCATTTGTTCTTGGTGAATCTTCTTGCTCCTGGGATGTTTGGATAATCCTGAGAAAAGATAAAAGAAGGAGGAAAGGAAGAAAGGAAGAAAGAAGAGCATGATCAGGATTTAGGGAGAAAAGTGATAGAATATAAGTCCAAATCTTGGTGCTTACTTGGTTCATAGAAATCCTTCTGTTGATATGGCCTTCAATTTCTGATATTCTGGGAAATCCCGCTTTGGATTTCTTCAAAGGCCGTTGCATCATTCTGTCCATTTTGAGGGAAGTTCTTGCTCTTCTCTATTAAGGGAGAGTTCCATGTTCTGCTGTTCTCTGTTGCTTCTATTGATATCTCGGCTGGTAGTTCAGTCTCGATTGGATGTGTTTTAGTGGAAGAAGACACCCTTTTATAACTATTGAGGCCCTTGCAGGAGGTCGGAGAAGAGCAGTCCAAGTTTGAGTGGAACTGGGATCTCTGGAGTTTTGTTTCCGAACAGGAAAAGGAGCTCAGAAGTTGCAGCTAATTGATGATGGAGCTATTGTTGTCATTTTCTTGAATTGCGACATAGCAGATGTCATTATTTATTTGACGTCTTCTCCCTCAGGCGTTATTTCCAGTATGATTCTGAATTAAACATTGAAAGTGATTAATGACATTATGGTTGTCGTCATTTCGATTTCCAGCGCCCCTGTGCGAAGTCGTCATTTCCTGAGATCTATATGTTTTGAATTATTTTATGGCATTGTGGTTATTGGATGAACTTATACTCTATATCTTGATGCATTGATCATATCATGAGTTTTTTGAGCTAATGATCTTTGAGCACAGAAAAGAACATGTTATGCAGGTCTTGAGATCTCTTTGGTGACATCATTCACTCCTTTGTATACTCTCTGTATGCATTGTTACTATATGGTATCTACTCTATTATAGCATATCAAGGACCTTGTGGCTCTGATGAACCTGAAATTTGAGTTCCCCTTCATCAAAAATAGTGATAGTTCCAGGGGAGTCTTGATCACACGGATAGGCCGTTGAGTCATCTAAAGCTTGGGACGACGGTTCCACTTTCCAAGTTGAAGCGTGGATAAACGAGCTTCGGCTTAGTGTCAACTTAGAGATCTGGGTTCTTGACCAAGTCTAGATGGTTTAGCAATATTATCGTTGATTATTTTTTAGTTTGTTTTAACCTTTTTCTTTTAGCCCAGCATGCATCATGTAGGATTTTGAGCATGAATGAGAACATCTTCATATTAAGCCAGTAATGAGGGCCGCTTGCTCTTAATTTGAGTTGACATGAGATATTACATTCAAAATCATGTACAATGTTCTCATTGAAACCGCTCAGGCTGGTTCCTTGAAAGTATTCATTTACTGGATTCCTACTTCAATTCACTTTATTTTTCTGCAAATTCACCTTGGTTGTAACATGTCCACATTGACTGGTAACCGCTCTCCAATGGTGTCTTTCCTTCCATGCCCGCATGCACATTTTCTTTATTAGCTTAGTTCTTTCATCCAGTTCATTATTACTTTCTCGTGATCATCCGAGGTTGTTTCATTCAGAATCGTGGAAAGATTTCCAACACTTAGTGTCGGAGGTATGTCACATCACACCTTGGCATCTACTTTTCAGTCCGTTCCTACTTCATTTCGCTTGTTGCACTTTCGCCTCATTCCATTTCACTCCCTTGAAAAGTAGACACCAAGGCGGGACAACTGTAGACACGCTAAAATCGATACTATGATGAGTAAATCTTATGTCACGACGTGACGCCCCAAAGTGGACTTCAATACTGGCTTAATATGAAGTTTTTATAATTCATTCAGAATTTTTTAGAATATTTGTAATTAGCGACTGTTAGCAGGGCGTCATTTAATAGATGACTCTATGGGTGTCGTTATTTCAATTAATTAGCGATCGTTTGCGCAGGCGTCATTTCCTGGTTTTACGAATTCCATTCAAAATCAAATAAAAGGAATTAACGTCTGCTTCAAAGGCGCTCATTAATTGACGCCATTCCACGAAGTTGTCATTTCCTATTTTTCAAATATGGAAGTCGTTTATTTCTATAAATTAAGATAGGAATTAGCGACTGCGTGCACGGTCGTCATTTTAATTAGTGACCCCAATGGAGTCATCATTTAGCTTCCGTGTTCATTCCTACTACTGCTTCTTCGTAGGGCAATCCTTCCATCTTTTGATTTCGATCCTTTCCATGCAAATAAATCCATATTTTGGAAGTTTATTCCTAGTTTTAATCCCATTAGAACTAGGTCTTAAGCTCTATAAATACCCTTCCTAGAAGGCCACCCGCGAAAAAGGAAGATTTCTATTGGAAAGAGAGAGACTTTTGCTTAAGAAGAGAGAGAGATTTCTGCTAACAAATATCTTGCAGGTTCCTTTACTGTGTTTACACGGCGGTGTTGTTCTCCCTGCGGTCTTCCTCCCGCGGACGAACTCTCTCTGTCTTTCTTCCTTTACTGCTGCTGCAATAGCAGAGAGGCTCCCTTCTTCCTCTTTAGCTTTTCCTTATTATTCATCTCACATGCATAGCTCTCTAGCCATCTTTGCTAGAGATCGTTCATCATATATCTCTGCATCACATCTCTCTGCATATCATATTTGCTTTGCATTCGTAGCACATCTCCTTACCTTTTACTCCCCTTAGGGGTTTAAAATAAAACACACAAGGTGTGTTCATGCCCATGTTGCATAATCTTATTTCTTTATAGCATTGATACTATACACTTTGGCTAATCCATATTACTTTGCTTGTTTTTGCTTGTCTTATAAGGGTAATCAAGATAAAAACCCCCTTCATCGACCGGCCGGTAGAAGGAGGAAGAAAAGGATTCACAATCACCCCCCCGCTTCTTCACAAGGTACATGCGATCATCCTTTTATTTTTGAGGTAACCCCTCTGGCGATCACACTCCTCTAGTGCATCACATGCTCCTTTCTCTTTCTTTATTTCCCACCACATATCACATATCATATCTATCTCTTTTTTCTTTCTTTTAAAGAAATTAAATCTTCTTTCTTTTTAATGTCTATGTGGCACATTCACAATTGGGTCATGCCGTACCCAAAGAAGGCGATCCTTACCTTATGCTGCACCGTTGACTGGGGTATTTCTTCATGCTAGAGTTGGTTTGGCCGGGGAAGTTCAAGTTCCCGTTAGGTTTGATAATATATACAATAAGCACAAACTCCTCACATCCTTTGGCTATGAGGAGGGTCCCGATGGAGAACTATGCAGAAATGTGTGAATTTATGGCGAAAAATCTGAAAATGAGGAAGAGGAAGACGAGCCACAATAGCATCAGGATCAAGCACAAGTCCCCCCTCCTGCTCAAGACGAGGAGCAGCCTCCTCCACCACAGTTCTTTCACGGGGAGTCCTCTACTCAGGGCGCTAGACAGCCTTCTTGGGCAGATTATGAGGTTTTTGACAAGTGCTCTTCTGGAATAGAAACTCGTATGTGTTCATATGTTTTTCACCCTCCTCTCCCTTACCTTTCCATATCAAGATATAAAAATCGAAGTAAAGGCTAAAAGGGTGGAGAGATGTATGCATGATCGTGATCTCCACCAAGACACGAGGTACCAAAGAATAATACGTACCTTGGAAAGGGGGAAGACACTCGCCCAAAGTGCAACATTGGCAGTTGTACACGGTTCAGTGAAGATCGCTCAAAGACGTGGACTGTTGCTCGATAGGCCGCATACAGCGTTGGAGAGAGAATGCGGGATGAAGACTGGTTGGCTTCAAATGGTCTGCAGCTGGCCGCAAGAAGGCTTGCACGGTCCTAGATAAGCCGTGTACACCTGCCAATGGATGGAAAACGACCGCGCTATGCCACCAGACCCCAAGTTGTTGTGACCCCTCTGTGTTGATGATGTTGACAATAAGTTTTATTTCATTAGAAACAGCTTGTTTTGATTGATTGGCAATTGCTCTTATTTTGATGAAATTGTTTTTATCAGGTTGTCTGTGTACCTAATGCAGTCAGAGTCTATACTGTCATGCACACACCCACAGGTCTACATTGCACTGCAGCATGAACATAGAGTCCATACATTTCATTGTGTAGTCTGGACAGTTCTGATGGGTCGACGCTCCCTTCTGATGGGTCGACGCCCCCTTTGTTTTCCAAGTCCACACATTGTGCATTCTGACTTGAAGTCTATACAACGCTGCTTTGGCCAAGTCTATACACGGCATTGTTGATTGTTGGCAAAGTCTGCACATTCTGCAGCTTAACGTCTGCATGCATGAAGTCTATACACTGCATGGCTCGCACAGCTGCAAGTCCACACATTGCATTCCTAGCAGATCAGCAAGTCTATACACTACATGGTAAAGCCCAAAGTCTAGACATTGCTGCATTGCTTGCATTTCAGAGTCTTTACATCGTTCATGCATGTGCACAGTTCGTGGACAAAGTCTGTACATCGCAGCATGTATTCATTGTTAAAGTCTATACAGACTTCAGCGTCTAGTTCATGCATTATTTGTGAAGTCTGTACATTAGTCTGTGTCTCATGCATCGTCTATGCAAAGTCCATACATTGCATTCAAAGTCTGTACAGTGTTCGTCTAAGCCAGCGTCTCATGCTGCGTCTTAGGCATGTCTGTACATTGCACTATAGCTGCATTGTTTCACCTGAAGTCTGTGCATTGTCTCAGCCACCGTCTCATTCAGCGTCTCACGTTTGCAAAGTCTATACACTGGTCGGTGGAAGCATGTCTATACATTCGACTGTTCAGCCTGTGACTAAGTCTATACAGCCAGGGAGACTGTTAAGTCTATACATTCATTCACTGTAGCTTGCACTAGGTAAAGTCTATACATCCTCTAGCTGGAACTGTGCAAGTCTGTACATCGCTTCTTTGCCAAAGTCTGTACATTGGCATCTTTTCTTCGTTGCACTTCCAAGTCTATACATTGGGACTTTTACCTACGCTCTGTTTAGCAAGTCTATACAGTGGTTGCTTTACCGACGTTGCCTTGCCAAAGTCTACACATTGTGAATCTCCAAGTCTGTACAGACTTTACCTTGTTCAAGTCTGTACATTGTCCAGTTATCTTTGGCATGTCTACACACTGGAAGTCCATACAGTCAACTGCTTTGCTTTGAGCTAGTGTGTACAGAGTTTCTCTTGGCATGAAGTCTGTACATCGTCTTAGCATTATAAAGTCTGTACATTGTGGATGTCCTTACACTCGATTGCCTTGCCTTGGTCAAGCCTGTACAGAGTTTCGTTAGCTAAGTATATACATTGCTTCACGACGTGAAGTCTATACATGTTTTGTTGGCAAGTCTTCACATCGTGAAGTCTATACACTCAACTCCTTCACACTTCACGAAGTCTGTACATCCTCCAATGCATTGCATGCATCGTTCGTGGAGTCTGTACATTGAGTGAAGTCTGGTGAAGTCTGGTGAAGTCTGTACAGCGGCTGCTTCACATATGAAGTCTGTACAGTGGATGCTTCACATAGATAAAGTCTATACATTGAGCAGAGTCTATACACTGCATTCGAATTCACAAGTCCATACAATGCAGTTCATCTTATAAGTCTGTACAGAGTTCTTCACTTAATCTGATAATCCTATAATTTGTCTGACAGGGATCTGCTACTGAGATTGCTGACATGGCTCGTGATCCCAGGAGGACGAGGTGATCAAGTGCTGCCATGTGGATAGAATTGCCTCGATTCTGGTGAATTCTCTGGGCGGGAAATGTGGAAGCCACGCGCCCTCATCCACCTGCTGATAGTATATAATGAAGCCTTCATCTTCAGATGGAGGTAGATCGACTGAAGAGAAGAAAAGTATATACATCAGAGAGCCATCAATCCACAGTGAGAAAAAGGAAAATAGAGAAGAAGAAAAAGAGAGAAGAGAAGAGAGAAGAGATGTGTTGAGAGAGTGAAATTGAGAGAGTTTAGATTGAGAGCTGCTTTTATTGTAACTCAGTCTCTTGGTTCAGAAACCAGAGCTGAGGCTTGCTCATTCCGAGCTACATTCCCATTTGGGTTTTCTTTTTCATTTTGCTTCTGCATTTTTATTTCTGAACTCTTGTTTCTTCAAGCTGTGAGGCAACATTGCAGTGGAGGTCTCCACTGGACAGGAGAAGCTATAATCCTCAGCAGGCGAGACTTGGTCTCGGACGGCTAAGCTGTATTGCCCAACTGTTGCAGAGGGTGTTCCTCTGGTCGGGATAAGCTGTAAGCCCCAGCCGTTGTTGGCAAGCTGTAGTGCCCAGCAGATTGAAGCTGTGTATCACCAGTAATCCACATTCGAGTTGAATGTGGGGTGGACGTAGGTCGGATTGACCGAACCACCTAAAAGTCTTTGTGCCTCTCGTGTGTTTGCTTGTCTGTTTAGCAGATATTGTTTCCATCATTCGGTGCTTTGACTGTGGTTGTCCAGTGTTCTTTTAATTCCGCATTTGAATCTAGGCATAATTTTTAAAGTAGCCTGTTGATCTATTCACCCCCCCTCTAGATCCACATTCTGTGGTGAAAGAGCCTTCCATCTAACTCCAACAATTGGTATCAGAGCCATACTCTTCTACAAGGACTCATCGCCCGAAGAGGATAGGCAGAGATGGATGCTCGAGGGATGATAGCTGAAGGTCACTCAACCACCAAGCCCCCATTCTTCGATGGATCTAACTACGCATACTGGAAGAATCGTATGCAAGTGTTTCTGAGTGCTAAAGATTACGAGATCTGGAAGGTTGTTAGCAAGGGACCTTATGAGCTGTCCCCGAATGAAGATGTCTAGACCAAGGAGGAGATCAGAAGGTCCATGCTGAATTAGAGTGCCATAAACGCCATCCAGTGCTCTCTGCACCCTACTGAATTCTCCTGCGTGTCAGCGTACACTTCAGCCAAGGAGATGTGGGATGCACTGGAAGTTATCCATGAGGGGACTTCTCAAGTCAGGGAGACGAAGGCTAATTTCCTAGTGTCTGAGTATGAAGCCTTCAAGATGAAGCCAAACGAGACCATCAAAGAAATGTATGCTCGACTGACAATCATCACCAATGGTCTAAGAGGTCTCGGGAAACCTCTGACAGAATATGATTTAGTAAGGAAGATACTTCGGTCCTTGACTCATGCCTGGCATACGAAAGCTACTGTGATGGAGGAGTCAAGGGACTTGCGCAATACAAGAGCTGATGAGCTAATTGGCTCGCTGATGGCATATGAAATTAATATGCCAAGGATAGAAGAAGTTGAAAGGAAGAAGAAGCCGATAGCGCTGAAGGCTGGTTCCAGCAAATCCAACAAATCCAGCTCCAGTAGTTCTTCATCATCAGAGGAGAGCCCGAATGAAGAAGAAGATATGACTCGTTCTGAGATGGCCATGATGACCAGAGAGTTCAGGTGATTTCTCAAAAAAGGAGCAGGACGATTCGGTCAAAAGAAATACAGTGGTGGCCGAAGGGACAAAAGGTATAAACACAACCCTGCAAAGTAAACTGAAACTAACACTTGTTATCAATGCAGGAAACCAGGCCATCTGAAAGTTGACTGTCCAGATAATCAAAAATATAAGGACAAGTCAAAGAGAAGGAACACGAAAGGGAAAGCAATGGTGAGTACCTGGAGTGATGAAGATGAAGGCTCCCTGAGCAACACTTCAGACAGTGAAGCCGAATCTGAGAAGCCCATTTGCCTTATGGCAACAAGCTCAGAAGATAGAGAAGAGGACTCAGATGAGGTAATCTCTAGATTTGAAAATTTTACTATCGCTGATTGGGTAGATGCCTACCATGATATAGCTGACAGAGCTGATGATATTAGAAAAGAAAACAGGCATCTGAGAAGAAAGATCAATTCCATGCAAAATGATAAAACTCTAACTGATAAAATTGCATGTTTAGAATCTGAGAATAAAAATCTGAAACTCACATGTTCTGAAGTAGATGAAATCAAAAATGAGTTAAAAGCTTCTAGGGAAGAAAATGTGAGGCTTGAAAATGAAATTGATGAATGGAAGCTGAAAATTCAGAAATGTGAGAGTGAAGTAAAAATTGTTTCTGAAAAATATGAAGCTGTCCTCAATGTAAATAATGAACTGAAAAAGTCTATTGATGAAATTCAGAAAGACAATGAGGATAAACTGAGAACCATTGAGAAAATGACCCAAGGAACAGATAACTTAAATGCTTTGTTAGGGTCAAAGGTAAATTTCATTAAAGAGGGTCTAGGATTTAATTCAAGTGCAACGAAAACCTTTGGAAAGAAAACTATTTCATTTGTTGCACAAAAAGAAAAAGGACCTCTAATTAGCATGAATCCAAACAATTCAATGAACAAAAATGCTAATCTGAAAAAGACCAGTGCTGAGGAGAAGGGCAAACAAAAAGTCAGTGAGCCTAGTAGAGCTAGCACATCCAAGCAAAATCCAAAGGGTCAATCTCAGGTTAGGGGTCAAGCTACCCAGTCTTATAAACACCAGGACAAGGTAACCAAGTCTCCACCATCACCTCCACCTCTGAAGAAAACCCAAAACAAACCTATGAATAGGTCAGCAGGGTCCAAGGTGCAGGGGAGACAGAATGCTGCTAAGAGTCAACCCAATCATTTCTACCAACCCAGAGTTTAGACCCATTACAATGCACAGTCAACCTATTTCAATAGGTCAGGTTGGACTAGAACTCCGGGGAGGCATACAGGTCTTGCATATCAGGCTGCTCAATATCAAAGACCTTACACTAGAAATTGGGTTAATGGGTATGGTTATTGGACACCTAGGAACCAACATTTCCACAGCCAGCCCAGGAACTATTATGGCCACAATTCCATGAATGCAACCTGGCCAAGGCACTGGCAAAGAAACAACAATGTCAATAATCATGTTGGTGCAAATAAGAAGAAAAATAACAAAAAGAAGAGGAACAACAACAGAAGAAAACCTGTAGGATCCACTGAAAAAAATACATTTAAACAAATGTGGATTCCGAAAAGCCTGCTTTCTTGCTTTGCTTCTACCTCTTCTGTTATGGAGCCCAATCAGTCTTGGGTTCCAAACCTCTCTACCTAATTGTGTATGCAGGTATGCCTGGCAGCCAAGAGCAACTTTTGGTACTTGGATAGTGGCTGCTCCAGGCATATGACAGGAGATAAGGCCAAGTTCTGCATGCTGACCGAGAAGCTAGGAGGCCTTGTCACCTTTGGAAGCAACACAAAGGGTAGGATTATTGGATCAGGTAAGGTAGGTAAGTGTTCCACCTGCTGCATTGATGATGTTATGCTGGTTGAAGGGTTAGCTTACAATTTACTTAGTATCAGCCAGTTGTGTGATAAAGGATATAAGGTTTTATTTGATTCTCAATGCTGCAAGGTTTTTGAACCTGATTCTGAAATTGTCAAATTTTCTGGAAAAAGAATAAATAATACATACATGATAGATTTAGATGACATTCAACATACTAACCTTTGCCTTACTGCCAGTAGAGAAGACTTATCATTTTTATGGCATCGTAGGTTAGGTCATGCTAGTTACACTATTTTGCATAAACTGAATAAGCATGGCATGGTTAGAGGACTTCCTGAAGTTTCCTTCAAAAAGGAAAATAAAATCTGTGATGCATGCACTCAATCAAAGATAACTAGAAAGTCATTTAAGTCTAGAACTGAAAATCTGTCTTCTAAACCCTATGAGCTGATACACATGGACCTTTTTGGGCCAACCAGATCTGTTAGCTTATCAGGGAGGAAGTATGGGTTTGTCATGGTAGATGACTTTTCTAGGTATACCTGGGTCTATTTCTTATCTCATAAGAGTGATGCATTTTCAGAATTTCAGGAGTTCTATGTTAAAATAAATCAGAAAATTGAAAACATTTTGACTGATCATGGAGGTGAGTTTGAAAACTCACAGTTTGATGAATTCTGCAGGTCAAATGGTATCAACCATAGGTACTCCTCACCAAGGACACCTGAGCAGAATGGAGTTGTGGAGAGAAGGAATAGAACCCTAGTGGAGATGGGTCGTACACTCCTTGTTGAAGGTGGTCTACCTAGGAAATTCTGGGCTGAAGCAGTGAACACTGCTTGTTATGTAATTAACAGAGCCATGGTAAGACCTTCTACCTAGCAAACATCATATGAGATCTTAAAGGGTAAGAAACCTTCTATTGCTCACTTAAAGGTTTTTGGATGTAAATGTTTCATTCATATAAATAATAAAAGAGACCTTGATAAATTTGAACCTAAAGGTGAACCAGGAATCTTTCTTGGTTATTCTGAAAACACCCGAGCATATAGAGTTTACAATCTGAATTCTAAAACTGTTGAAGAATCTCCACATATAGTTTTTGATGAATCCTTGATAAATACTAATGTTGGTCAATGCAGGAATGAAGAAGGTAGTGATATTCTGATAGAAGGAGATCCTGCAGATAAATCCGAGGATGAAGAAGGACATAAAGAGCTTGATGAAGAAGAGCCTACAGTTCAGGGGGAGGTAAATCAAACTCATGATAATCCAATTGTAAACATAAGATATCTTAAGGATCATCCTGTAGATAATGTAATTGGAAATCTTCATGACCCCCCTAGGACTAGAGGCCACTTGAGAATTCAACATGAATTGAATGCTTATGCTTTTGTTTCAAATATAGAACCCAAGTCCATTGACTGTGCTCTCCAAGATATGCATTGGATTAATGCCATGCATGAGGAGCTTAATCAATTTGACAGGAATAAGGTGTGGCAATTGGTTCCACCTCCTGATCATGAAACAGTCATAGGGACTAAATTGGTGTTTAGAAATAAAACTGATGAATCAGGGAATGTCATTAAAAATAAAGCCAGACTTGTAGCTCAGGGGTACAATCAGGAATTTAGAATAGAATTTGAAGAGTCTTTTACCCCTGTAGCTAGGTTAGAAGCTATCAGAATATTATTGGCTTATGCATGCTCCCTAGGTATAAATCTTCAGCAGATGGATGTGAAATCTGCTTTTCTAAATGGGGAAATTAGTGAGGATGTCTATGTGAGACAGCCTCCTGGGTTTAAATATTTAGATTTCCCTAATCATGTCTACAAACTCAATAAATCTCTTTATGGTTTAAAGCAAGCTCCTAGAGCTTGGTATGACAGGTTGAGTAAGTTCCTCACCAACAAGAATTTCACAAGAGGTATAGTTGATCAAACATTATTTACCAAAGTGAGTCATTCAGATATTCTTATTATTCAGATTTATGTGGATGACATTGTGTTTGGGTCAACTAACCCCAAATTATGTGAGGAATTCTCTCAGATAATGACTAATGAGTTTGAAATGAGCTCAATGGGCGAGCTCAAACTATTTCTTGGACTGCATGTTACACAATCAGAGGATGGTACTTTCATCTCTCAGTCCAAGTACGTAAAGAATTTATTGAAGAAGTACAAAATGGACAACCTCAAGGAAATAGCTGCTCCAATGGGTACCTCAACCAGTTTGGATGAAAATCCTAAAGGTAAACCAGTGGACCAAAGGCTATATAGAGGTATGATCGGATCCCTTCTTTATCTTACAGCATCTAGGCCTGATATACAATTTGCAGTGTGTTTATGCTCTAGGTTTCAAGCTAGTCCTAAAGAATCTCATCTTAAGGTTGTGAAGAGGATTTTTAGTTATTTACTAGGCACCCAATAGTTAGGTCTTTGGTATCCTGCTAAGTGTGAGTTAGATCTTCTAGCCTACACTGATGAAGACTATGCAGGGTGTCGAGTAGATAGAAAGAGCGCTAGTGGCTATTGCCAATTCCTTGGTGGCTGTCTAGTATCTTGGGCATCTAAAAAGCAACACACTGTAGCCTTGTCTACAGCTGAAGCTGAATATGTTGCTGCAGGTAATTGTGCTGCCCAAGTACTATGGATCAAGCACCAACTAGATGATTATCAGATAAAACTGGAATGCATTCCAATTTTATGTGATAATACTAGTGCCATATGCCTTGCTAAAAATCCTGTTCATCATTCAAGGACTAAGCATATAGAGATAAAACACCATTTTCTGAGAGTTGCTGTGAATAAAAAGGAAATCGAACTGAATTTCATTGAAACAGACAAACAAATTGTTGATATCTTTACTAAGCCACTTGGAAATGAAAAGTTTAAATTTCTTAGAAGAGAACTTGGCTTGTGTAAGTTTCAGCATGATGAATAAAATTTTCAGCTGTTTTGAATACAATCTCTGATTTGGACCTACATCTGATAGACTGTATAAAACTTTGTGAAGGTTGATTGGTGCAACAGACTCATGATCATGGATGACACTCATATTGTTTTCTCATGATCATCACTGCATATCATTTAGTCAGTAATGTGTCTAAAATCACATGCATATAGAAATGTTTTACACTACAATTCTCTGCATAACCCTGGTGGTCACATTGCATGATAGTACAGTCTGAATAAGCATGAACTTCAAAAATCATTTGATCAGTCATCTTTTGCAAAACTGCATGCATATAGACAGGGGGAGTCTTGTCAGAATTTCAGGGTGAACTGCTGCGTCGACGCTGCTATACTGTGGCGTTGACGCAGTGAACTAGATCTGTGAATGTCTCTGTTTCATAATTCTGATGAGTTGACGTTGCAATAGCGTGGAGTCGACGCACTGACACTATCTCAGTATTTTATACTGTTACCTCTTCAACTGATGCGTGGACGCCTTGAACTCCCAGCGTCGACGCTGTCTATTCATCCTTGACTCTGAATGATTGAGTCTGATAGTATGGCAATCTTTTAATCAGTTATAAAATTAAGCTATAGAAAATTGACCTCTTCCCTCATAAGAACTTTAATTGCTTAAAGACTGACTTAATGGTTTAAATTTTATAATCTTTAGAGTTGAAAGCCTACAATCAGTAAATAAGGATGCTGAAAATTGATAAAGCACTCAACCCTCATCTTATTTCATGTCAGACAAAGTTAATTATATCTGAAATCTGAAAACTCATCTGAAATCATGTTAGAGAAACTAAGTATGTGTATTGTCCTTAAACAAGTCATTCTGAAACAAATAAAGGACAGCTAAGAAAGATATTGAAAAATATTGAAAATAAATTAAAATATAGCATTGGCAGAGCAATGACTGGTAAATCACTGAGAAACTGAGTGATCCATCAAAGAAGTGGACAACACTCATGTCATGAGGTGTATCAGCTATCTCTGTATAAAATGATCAAAACAGTAGGGTGGTTTCATTGAGTACCTGGGGGTAACTGGCGTCTGATAAACGTGTACCCTCAAGCAAAAAGATGTAAATCACTTATATTGAGTTTGATCATAGCAGAATGGTCCATCATGTTGAGTATCTAGGGGTATTGGCGTCTGATAAACATATACCCTTAAGCAAAAAGACAAATGGTACCTGACTGCCCAAAATGAACTCATATTGATAAATGCTGTTTCTTCAAAAGTAATTTTATGAATGTCAATTTGTTCAGTTTCAATACATGACTTGGTATCTCTCAATTAGTTTTGTTGAGTATATGACAGTAAGATATTTTTGAAACTGACTCTCTCATGCAAATGTGATTCTGGTTTATTGTTTTATCCTGCACAGCTACCCTATCCAATGAATGTAGTGCATGAACTCTTATTTTTATAACCTTTAAACCAGAACCTCACTTTCTAAGCAGTTTCTCAATTCATATGACTGAAGGTTTTGTGCTTTAGCCGCTTAATTTCTGAACTACTTGCTAAGAATGCCAGTCAGCTGAGTCTTCTTGTTCCTTCCATTGCATCTTATTTCCCTCCTCTTTGTTGATGGCAAAGGGGGAGAATATATTGTCTACTTTATGAGTTCATTCCAGGGAAGTGTTTGAATCATGTCTATGGCATAGGGGGAGAATATATTGTCTACTTGATGAGTTCATTCCAGGGAAGTGTTTGCATCATGTCTATGGCATAGGGGGAGATTTTGTGAGCAGAAAGTTGTGTTCATGTCTCAGCATGTCATTCATAGCATCTGCATGACAATCTTAATAACGAATCATGTCCTTCATCAAAAATACATCTGTTTGACAGGATGTTGCTATTCTATATAATAGGGTGTTTCCATCATCAACAAGGGGAAGATTGTTATGACCCCTCTATGTTGATGATGTTGACAATAAGCTTTATTTCATTGGCAACAGCTTGTTTTGATTGATTGGCAACTGCTCTTATTTTGATGAAATTGTTTTTATCAGGTTATCTGTGTACCTAATGCAGTCAGAGTCTATACTGTCATGCACACACCCACAGGTCTACATTGCATTGCAGCATGAACATAGAGTCCATACATTTCATTGTGTAGTCTGGACAGTTCTGATGGGTCGACGCTCCCTTCTGATGGGTCGACGCCCCCTTTATTTTCCAAGTCCACACATTGTGCATTCTAACTTGAAGTCTATACAACGCTGCTTTGGCCAAGTCTATACACTGCATTATTGATTGTTGGCAAAGTCTGCACATTCTGCAGCTTAACGTCTGCATGCATGAAGTCTATACACTGCATGGCTCGCACAGCTGCAAGTCCACACATTGCATTCCTAGCAGATCAGCAAGTCTATACACTGCAGGGTAAAGCCCAAAGTCTAGACATTGCTGCATTGCTTGCATTTCAGAGTCTTTACATCGTTCATGCATGTGCATAGTTCGTGGACAAAGTCTGTACATTGCAGCATGTATTCATTGTTAAAGTCTATATAGACTTCAGCGTCTCGTTAATGCATTGTTTGTGAAGTCTGTACATTAGTCTGTGTCTCATGCATCGTCTATGCAAAGTCCATACATTGCATTCAAAGTCTGTACAGCGTTCGTCTAAGCCAACGTCTCATGCTGCGTCTTAGGCATGTCTATACATTGCACTATAGCTGCATTGTTTCACCTAAAGTCTGTGCATTGTCTCAGCCACCGTCTCATTCAGCGTCTCACGTTTGCAAAGTCTATACACTGGTCGGTGGAAGCATGTCTATACATTCGACTGTTCAGCCTGTGACTAAGTCTGTACAGCCAGGGAGACTGTTAAGTCTATACATTCATTCACTGTAGCTTGCACTGGGTAAAGTCTATACATCCTCTAGCTAGAACTATGCAAGTCTGTACATCGCTGCTTTGCCAAAGTCTGTACATTGGCATCTTCTCTTCGTTGCACTTCCAAGTCTATACATTGGGACTTTTACCTACGCTCTGTTTAGCAAGTCTATACAGTGGTTGCTTTACCGACGTTGCCTTGCCAAAGTGTACACATTGTGAATCTCCAAGTCTGTACAGACTTTACCTTGTTCAAGTCTGTACATCATCCAGTTATCTTTGGCATGTCTACACACTGGAAGTCCATACAGTCAACTGCTTTGCTTTGAGCTAGTGTGTACAGAGTTTCTCTTGGCATGAAGTCTGTACATCGTCTTAGCATTATAAAGTCTGTACATTGTGGATGTCCTTACACTCGATTGCCTTGCCTTGGTCAAGCCTGTACAGAGTTTCGTCAGCTCAGTATATACATTGCTTCACGACGTGAAGTGTATACATGTTTTGTTGGCAAGTCTTCACATCGTGAAGTCTATACACTCAACTCCTTCACACTTCACGAAGTATGTACATCCTCCAATGCATTGCATGCATCGTTCGTGGAGTCTATACATTGAGTGAAGTCTGGTGAAGTATGTACAGCGGCTGCTTCACATATGAAGTCTGTACAGCGGATGCTTCACATAGATAAAGTCTATACATTGAGCAGAGTCTGTACACTGCATTCGAATTCACAAGTCCATACAATGCATTCTATACAATGCAGTTCATCTTATAAGTCTGTACAGAGTTCTTCACTTAATCTAATAATCCTATAATTTGTCTGACAGGGATCTGCTACTGAGATTGCTGACATGGCTCGTGATCCCAGGAGGACGAGGTGATCAGGTGCTGCCATGTGGATGGAATTGCCTCGGTTCTGGTGAATTCTCTGGGCAGGAAATGTGGAAGCCACGCGCCCTCATCCACCTGCTGATAGTATATAATGAAGCCTTCATCTTCAGATGGAGGTAGATCGACTGAAGAGAAGAAAAGTATATACAGCAGAGAGCCATCGATCCACAGTGAGAAAAAGAAAACAGAGAAGAAGAAAAAGAGAGAAGAGAAGAGAGAAGAGATGTGTTGAGAGAGTGAAATTGAGAGAGTTTAGATTGAGAGCTACTCTTATTGTAACTCAGTCTCTTGGTTCAGAAACCAGAGCTGAGGCTTGCTCATTCCGAGCTACATTCCCATTTGGGCTTTCTTTTTCATTTTGCTTCTGCATTTTTATTTCCGAACTCTTGTTTCTTCAAGCTGTGAGGCAGCATTGCAGTGGAGGTCTCCACTAGACAGGAGAAGCGGTAATCCTCAGCAGGCGAGACTTGGTCTCGGACGGCTAAGCTGTATTGCCCAGCTGTTGTAGAGGGTGTTCCTCTGGTCGGGATAAGCTGTAAGCCCCAGCCGTTGTTGGCAAGCTGTAGTGCCCAGCAGATTGAAGCTGTGTATCAGCAGTAATCCAAATTCGAGTTGAATGTGGGGTGGACATAGGTCGGATTGACCGAATCACCTAAAAGTCTTTGTGCCTCTCGTGTGTTTGCTTATCTGTTTAGCAGATATTGTTTCCATCATTCGGTGCTTTGACTGTGGTTGTCAGTGTTCTTTTAATTCCGCATTTGAATCTAGGCATAATTTTTAAAGTAGCCTGTTGGTCTATTCACCCCCCCTCTAGATCCACATTCTGTGGTGAAAGAGCCTTCCGTCTAACTCCAACACAAGTTGTTGAACTTGATCCTCCACCCCTTCCGGCCGACCAGAGGGGATGGGCCTCGTGCTGACCTGCAAAACAACGTAGGCAACGAGAAAACAAAGCCAAAATCAATCCTGGAATGTGTAGTAACTATAAAAGAATGAAAGAACACCCATGTAATTGGAATTGGGAATACCTAGGGGTTGGGTTTTTAACCCCTATAGGGCGTGAAAAGCAATCGGAAGGTGTGAAAAATGAGAATGATGGTGAAAAACGTGGATGCAAGGGGAAAAAATGAGCATGCAAGGGATGAGAGAATGACTTAAACACTTAGACCAAAACATGAAATAAACACTACTCCCTGAACTCGAGGCTCAAATGGATGTAGAGAGCCTCCCTCCCTGACTATAGTTCGCTCAAGAATTCGGCAGCACTTCGTCATGAACGCTGAATCTCCCCCCTCTCTAAGCCTGGACTAAAGGTTCCATTTATAAACCCCTCAAAGTCCAGCCCCGAAATGGGATTTTCCACTGAAAATTAGGGCTTGATAATAAAAGATAAACCGTAGATAATATAACCAGCTCTCACCAGGATAAAATGGGGTCCCATTTAGTTGAGGTTCCGTGGAGAAAATGGTGGAAGAAGTCATGGATTTAACCATGGGTGGAGAGAGAAAAGCTAGCTTGCCCACAAATATCGACCCGTTACACGGTCGTTCGATAGCCCGCCCAGCCCAGTACACGGTCCATTGCTAGACCGCCTACCGCTGTCGGTGGTAAATAGATAAATCATTAAATTATTCAATTATCCCATCGAACCGACCAGCTATCACGGCGTCGGACTCTTTAGGATAAAACGGTCTAATGCTAGACCACTCAATAAATGGCACGGTCAATGCTAGGCCGTGCAAAACGTGTCGGTGATAAATCCAATAAAATAGAATAAATAGATAATTATCTGAAAAATCAACCGACTTAGGACTCTGGGAGCTGAACGGTCTAAAGACAGGCCATTTAAGGGGAGTAAACGGCTGAACTCAGAAAATGGGATAAACAAGCCCATTTACCCAAAAACCAAGTGAAGTCAAGGCCCATTAAGCCCGATTCCCAGAGCAGACCTAGCCAGGGAGGGAGATGCCTATAGAATAAGCCCAAAGACGTGCCTGGAAATGGCCCAATGAGTAATGGACAACTCGAGACATCAAACTTGATGGTAAGATGAATGACCCAACTCATAGGTAAAAAATGGGTGTCAACAGATGCCCCTCTTTAACGTCCTCTTTGCAGGGGAGCGGGCGGAGGTGAAGCGAAAGCGAAATGGAACATGGAGATGAAGCGGAGATGAAGTGAAGCGAACTGAAAAGCGGGCGTTAAGGTAAAAGACACCCGTTTCATCGCCAATTAGCTACAAGAATCTTCCGAAAAACTCCGAACCAAACACAAGGAAAGATCAGACCAAAATGACGCCAGTTTGGAGAAACTAACTAAATAAAAGGAAAATACACGATCAACCTCATGGGAGACACAATCTCTCGGACCAATGAGGGGACCGGAGCAAGCGGCAAAATGCAAAGAAGTAGACTAAAAACTCCAGACGGGGACCCTTAGTCAATTAAACCAGGTGAACAGACTAGAGAAAACCCTCCAACTCTAAGTGGAATAGTCCCTCCTACTCGAAACCATGAACGCACAATCATCCATCACAAATGAGACACTTTCTGACAGACCATGGGTCATGAATGCTCAAAAAGATGCATATGATGAATGCTGGGCTAAAATAAAGGAAATCATTAAAATAAATGCAAAGAACGCCATAAAATAGAAAATACTCGAGAATAATATTGCTAGACTAGAACGACTAGGGTCAGGACACTATCTGCAACCACAGCGTGCAAGATAGAACCGTCGTCCCCCAATTTTTCCAACCAAACGGCCTATCCGATGATTAAACACGCAAACCTAGATCATCATCATTTTTGTTATAGGGGAACATCAGATCCTGGAACACGTGAGCAACCAACTGGTTCTCGAGGTAATATAGCATAGATATCATATAGTAGTGCAATAAGGGATATAGGGTACGAGATACTTACCTGACTTACCTGTCCGGTAGCGGAAATGAGGTGATGCTGCAAAAAAGATCATGAACAAGGTTTTGTAATTGATATATCATGAAATAAGCAAATTGAGCCAAGGATTCATTAACGTAAGCAGGCAATGCATCGAAAACAAATCCCAAAAAGTCATTCAATACTTCAGCATATACACGGTCTAGATCAGACCGCCAAATATTCTACACGGCCCATAAAGAACCGCCCAAGCCGTGAGAATTTGAATTACGATCATAACGAATAAATGGCCAACTAGGAGACTGCCCAAAACATAAACGGTCTATCGAGGGGCCGTCTTAGATAATAGAATGGTTAGTGATGAACTGTGTAGGAATAAGCGGTCAGAATCAGACCACCGAAATCTGGACGCAAAGAAGGGCCACTGGACTTGTGAGATGTAATGAAGGCGGCCTTATGAAGGCCGTCTAGAAAACTGAAGTGGTCACATTGTGACCGCTTGAAAGAGTGAAACGGTCTTTAAAAGACCGCATACATGTAGATACCAGCACGATTTGCAACACATGCCCCTGCACACACACTCAGATAGAAAAAATAGGTTAAATCTGTTTTAGGCTTAACCCCTTGCCTGTAGCAAGTTAGGGAATGACCCATCCTTGATTTTTGGTCAAGGGGGTAAGCCTTATTAAACAGGTAAAATGACAAAAGAAAAAAGGATGCAATGCATGCCATGAAATGCAAGTAATGATTTTTGGAAATATTTTTATAGTTTTAAAGATATTTGATTTTTTTTGTTTTTTGAAACATTTGAATTGTTTTTGTCGGATTTTGAAATATTTGATTTTTTTGAGTTTTAAAATATTTGATTTTTTTTAGTTTTGAAATATTTTATTTTTTTAGATTTTGAAATATTTGATTTTTTTTTATTTTAAGTTTTGAAATATTTGATTTTTTTTTTAGTTTCAAAATATTTTATTTTTTTTGAGTTTTGAAATATTTGATTTTTTTGGATTTTGATTTTGAACCAGTTCAGACCCGACGACGGGAGACCCACACATCTCATTATGGGCTCCCCAAGTACAACGTGCATTATAGGTGATCATCCCTGGCCAGGGGTCCAATTTCACTTAACGATGCCTCTGCTGAGGCCATACCGGGGTACGATCCAATCCTCGGGAAAATAAAAGAGAATTTGATGGGAAAGCCGGTAATAGGTATAGGGGTTTTTAGGGCTTGAGTTCTTCTCACGACAATCCCTCTTTAAGAGGTTTGGTCTGTTGCGCCGGGGCTTTGCATTCGTCATCGAACCTTCATCCGCTCTAGGCACGCATACGACCGGGCTCATAACGTCCCGCGGGGAAACTGTACTGCCACTCTTGTCATGCCTAGTTTCATTCTTTGGAGCAGTCTAGCATTTTGAGCTTCGAGCACTTACATGAGCTTTTAGCTTTTGCCTTGGTTTTGCCCCTTTTCCTTTTTTTCTTTTCCTTTCTTTTTCTTTAGTGAATGCGGAATTAGGTCATAACGAATTGCCCCTATTTGAGACCTCTCTTTCATCGGGGTGTCTAGATCAGTTCTCGTCCCCTTATTCACCACTTGCCCATACAATCGGCCGAAGAAGTGAAAAAAATAAGGGTTATCTCTTTCCCCCTAAGCATGGCCAAAGGAGAAACGGTGCTGCATAAAAGAGGAAAACCCAAGCTTGGAGATCGTGTAGTGTGTGAATGTCGTGCTGGGGATCCCTTCATGATCAAGAGGAGGGACACCCCGCCACCGTGCCATTGCTAGTTCGACTCTAAGGATAAAAATGATTGAGATACAACCCGTTCCACGGATTTGACAATTCTTCACCCTCTACGTTGACGAGACGGTACGGGTTCCCAAGATAAACCTCCTTGATTACGAACGGGCCTTCCCAGTTGGGTTGCAGCTTAGACCTAGGACCTGCTGATCTAATGAATTTGCGTTTTAAAACCATATTACCTACTTAAAATTTCCTTTCGATGACCTTCTTTTGAAAATGACGCGAGACACGCTTTTGATAAACCGAGACTTGATTGGCCGCATTAAGCCTCTTCTCGTCCAAGAGTTCCAGCTGGACCAGCAACGCCTCTCGACGTTCCTCGAGATTAAGTTCTTTGTCGAGCTGCACTCTTAGGGAAGGGATCAAAATCTCATACGGGAGTACCACTTCCATCTCATAAGTGAGAGAAAAAGGAGTTTGCTCCGTGGGAGTACGGACGGAGGTGCGATAAGCCCATAGAGCTTCTACTAATTTATCGGCCCAATCAGCAAATTTATGCGACTCCCAAGTTTTGTTGATAATTTTCAAAAGTGTCTTGTTGGTGGCCTCGGCCTGGCCGTTGCCCTGGGGGTAGTATGGTGATGAATGATGCAATGAAATGTTGAATTTCTTACAGAGCTCATGGAGTTCCTGTGACATGAACTATGGTCTGTTGTCGGTGACGATGTCGCTTGGCACTCCAAACCATGAAATGATGTTCTTGAGGATGAAGCAGCAAACTGTGGTGGCTTTGATTTCTACATATGCTTCAGCTTCGGCCCACTTGGTGAAATACTCCGTAGTTGTAAGGATGAAGGATTTCTGTTTAATCTGGGAGTTGGGATCACCTAGCGGGCCTACAATGTCAAAGGCCCACATGGAGAATGGTCAAGGAGCAGAAAGAGGATGGAGAGATGAAGCAGGAGCGTGAATCTTATCAGCATGGAGTTGGCACTGAAGACACCTACGGACATAGGTGGAACAATCTTCTTCTAAGGTTGGCCAATAATAGCCCTGCCTAAGAATCTTCTTTGCCAAGGCCTGACCATTGACATGCCCTCCACATTCACTCGAGTGAGATGCTTCAACAACTTTTCAGGCCTCATCATTGTCTAAGCATCTCATGAGAACTCCATTAAGAGCCTGCCTATACAACTCTCCCGCGATGATGGTGTATCTAGAGGTGACTCTTCTGATGGCCTTGCGTTGCGCGACATTGGCTGATTCTAGGAACGATCCATCCCAGCAATACTGCTCAATCTCATGATACCAAGGTAATTCTTCTTCTTCTAAGATTTCCTCGAGCTTAGTTAAAGACACTTCTTTCAAATCCTCCTTCTCAGTCTTCTTCTCTACAGATTTCCTAAGGCTATCGAACTAGGGATCCTGAAGGGAAGGAGCATCTAACCGCTGGACCACAATGGTCACAGTGGCGCGACTAAGAGGAAAGGAAAGGGAAGAAGCAAGCGATGCGAGAGCATCGGCAAGAATATTCTGAGACCGAGGGGTGTGAATGTAAATCAACTTATGAAATTGTTTGGCCAAGAGCGTGACCAAATCTTGATAAAGTTTGAGCTTTGGGTCACGGGTGCGATAGGTGGAAAGAACCTAGCGTAGCACCAATTGAGAATCTCCTATGACATTTAAGCAATGCTCACCCCATGATGTAGGCGTGCTTCAATCCGGCAAGGAGAGCCTCATATTCGGCTATGTTATTGGTAGCAGGAAAAGTGAGTTGATATGCAATGGGGATGGTCACTCCCTCTGGAGTGAGGAGGATGGTGCCGATCCCTCGGCCCTGAGAATTGAGTGCACCATCAAAGTGCAATGACCAAAAAGGGTGATGAGTGAACTCAGGCAGGTGTTCATCAAGAAACTAATCCTGGATCGCATCAGTGCAAGGGATAGAGGAATGATCAAGATGTTCAGCAATATCGTATCCCTTGATCACTTTCTGAACGATGAAGGTGATATCAAATTGAGAGAGAAAGCTCTGCCAGCAACCTAATCTGCTAGAAAGGACGGGTTTTCTAAGAGGTAACGGATTGAGTCCATTCTAGAGATCAACTTAACTTCATGGGTGAGAAAATAATGTTTTAATTTCTGGGCTACCCAAACTAAGGTTGCGCAGGTCTTCTCCATAGCAGTATACTTAGATTCAGCAGGATTGAACAACTTAGAGAGGTAGTAGGCTGCCCTTTCCTTCCCTTCGTCGTCCACTTGTGCCAGGACAGCTCCTAGGGAGTCATCAATAACTGAAATGTATAAAATCAGGGGTTTCCCAGGAATAGGGGGTTGCAAAACCGGGGGATTGGACAAATAAACCTTAAGATCCTCATAGGTCTTTTGACATTGTTCGTTCCATTCAAATTTGGCCCCCGCTTTCAGCAGTTCATAGAATGGGTGGCACCTTTGCGAATGTTGAGATATGAACCTTCAGATGAACTGTAAACGCCCAATCAATCCTCTAAGCTCAGTGATATTCTTAGGCGGTGGCATCTCCATAACGACCTTTGCTTTGTTTGGATCAATTTGAATCCCCCGTTTACTAACTATAAAGCCTAACAATTTCCCTGATGCTACCCCAAACACACATTTCTTTGGATTCATCTTCAGCTTATACTCCCTAGCCCTTTGCAACACCTTGGCTAAGATAGCAGGGTGCTCTTCTTTCGACCTCGATTTCACCAGAATGTCATCCACGTAGGCTTCCATATAGACATGCATCATATCGTGGAAGATGGCCATCATTGCCCGTTGGTATGTGGCACCCACATTCTTCAGTCCAAACGTCATAACCACGTAGCAGTAGGTGCCCCAGGGCGTGGTGAATGAGGTCTTTTCTTGATCTTCGGGAGCAAGACGGATTTGATTATAGACAGAATATCCATCCATAAATGAGAGGGCTTCATACCCAGCCGTGTTCTCCACCAACACGTCGACGTGAGGAAGCGAAAAATCATCTTTAGGACATGCCTTATTCAAGTCCCTAAAATCAATGCAAATCCAAATTTTCCCATCCTTTTTCATCACAGGGACTATGTTTGCCACCCATTAAGGATATAACACAACTCTAATGAACTTGGCCTTATGTAATTTATCAACTTCTTCTTTTATTCTTAAGTCCATTTGAGGGTGGAATCTTCTTGATTTTTGCTTAACGGGGGTTGCCCCTGGTTTAAGTACCAATCTATGTTCTACCAGAGTGGGGTCAAGGCCCGACATGTCCTCGTAGGACTAGGCAAATGAATCGTTATACTCCCTCAAAACCTTGATTAGCTCCTCTTCAACCTGAGGAGGGAGATTAGCAGAAATAATTATGTGCATGGGATCCTCTTCAGTTCCAAGGTTAATTTCTTTCGTGGGTTCATCCACTGCTGACGACAGTTCATCAAATCTCTTTAATCCTTGTGCGTACAAATTGGCAGTGTCATCCACGTCACTATCCTCACAATCGATAGGGTCCTTCTCATCTATGATATCATAAACACCCAATCCATCATCGCTCCAAACCCCCTCTAACTCATCATCATCCTCCAAGACGATGGCTGTCTCTACAAACTCAGGGCACTTAAGGAGGGAGTGACAACGTTGAACAAGGTCTTGAAGGAATCGATCAGGAACGACTTTAGCATGACGCGTCACTGGACGAGTGGCCAGCGTGGAAGGGTTGGAGACATTGGAATAAGACCCTAATTCACTAGACTCAACCGACTCTACTTCTCTAAGCTCAACAAGTCCTATATCTAACCTAGGGGACAGAAAATCTATGGGAAGGGAAATAGGGGTCTCGTGCCCCTGGGAAGAATGCGGACAAAACATAGCATAATCCTCCATTGAAACCTCAGTTTTAAAGTTGGCATTTTTTTTAGAAATCGGAGGAAATCACGCAACAAGAGGGGTTAGAGGAGGAAGGAGGAGGAAGTTGGAGGGGGAAGAGAGATGGGAAAAGAACATCAAAGAATGGATCAGATGACGAAAATCACATTTGAGAAAGATCAGAGGAGGGAGTAAACATGGTTGAGAAATCAATGGGTGGGCAGCGCCTACATGCACATGGCACAAACAAAACTTCGAAGGGCCTTCCTGTGAAAAATGGATCGACCATGATAGGAGGCGAGCGGGGTATGGATTCCAGCTCATGAAAAAGGGAGGCAAGGCGGGAAGGAGACCAAGAGAAGGTGACAAGGGAGCTCCCCCTTTCCCGTAGACTTGGGTAAACTGGCTCCACTGGATCATACCTCACCAGCTGCATCTCTGGCTTCTTCGGACAAACTTCTTCTTCATAAAATAATTTTTCAAAACATTCACAAAAATCTTCCATATCACCCACCAGCCCCTTCGGTGGCGGCGGTGGGTCAACAACTGTACAAGTGGCATCACTTCCCGTAGCAGAACAAGGTGCCATCGGCATCTTCAATGTGTCAGGCTGTAATGGTCCTTTCACAAAATGTTGATGGTAGTCCCACATCAGCGGCCCGGAATCTCCCAGAATTGACAATGCCGACTCTCGGTAGCCGAGGCCTCTTCTGCTCATCTTCCTGCCCCTTGGGATGGGTGTAGTTTGCCCCTGTAACTAGGCTTCGAGACCCATGCCTGGTTGGTAACCTAGCTTCAGAATCATGTTCCAGCCCTTGGGGTCTCGTATCTTGGACTTGGCTCTGACGTTAATAGGTGTAGTGGCGAGCTTGTGTGACGCATATGCCCATGGAAAATCCAAGTCCATCACATAAAGGACCAGCTTATTGCTCGGCCAGAGAGTCGGAAGAATCTTGTCGGTAATAGCTTCAATTGTTTGTACTGTAGAGATACTTTTAACCTTGACCACCAGCCCTTGAAATAGAAATTTGAGGCATTGGTGGGCGGTTGAAGGAACAGCATGCAGGTTGTCAATCCAAGGACAGCCTAGAATAGCTTTACACATTGGATCAATATCCAATACATAGAATTCCACTGCCATTGTGAGAGGCCCAAGCTCGGCCTGAATAGTCACGACCCCGTGGCATACTCTCCTGGAGTTGTCGTAGGTAGCAATAGTTGTCGGAGTTGGCTTTAGCATGTCTTCAAAAATATTGTAGGCACGCAGAGTGCTCAAGGGACATACATTTATCGACGCTCCCATGTCCACTAGAGCTACGTCGACTGCCACCTTATTTAATGTGATTAAAATGCAAAGTGGCATCTGGCATGCCTCAGGGGGTGCTAACTCTGACTCAGAAAAGGAAATAGACGGCCCCTTTGTGATAGTGGCCAATACCGACGGTAAACTGTCTACCGCCACATCCTTGCTAACCGTGACTTTCTGTAGAAAAGCCCTTAGGGCATCTTGGTGTAGCGTGGACCTCTTGATTAACTCCAGGACTGAGATCTTGGCCGGCATTCGGTCCAAGTGTTGTAACAAATCATATTTCATGCCAGGTAAGGGGTCTGACTCTTCTGCTTCAACTGTTGAGGAAGGAATTGGAGGATTGGGTGCAGGTGCACCAGTAGAGGGGTAATTTCTCTGAAACAAGCGTCCGCTCCTAAGGGCAAGATTTTGTGCCGACACGGCACTAGATGGACTCCCAATTGGCCCGGTGGGGTGAGTAGAAGGGATAGAAATGGAGGTGATGATGGCGGAGGCGGGTCAGATGGGCCCTGGCGGAGGGATGACGGGTGAAAGGTTAAATGGCGGGGTGACGATGGAGGGTATGGCGGGTGATGCTGCGAGGATTGGTGGAATGGTGGGTAATGTGGTGGGTGTAATAGGTGACCTGGAGAAAATAGTGGGTGTGATGGGAGTTAGAGTGGCGGGTCGGATTATGGAAGGAACATAAGGCGAAGGGGAGTTGGTGTATGTGTGGTGGAAGGCCAGAAGATGAGCGGGAGTCTCATCGTCGTAAGACCACCCAGCATTGGGAGCTGGGCGATGAACCACATTTACTTGGGCCGGTGCCAGCGGCTGCTGTTGCGGAGCGGGCTGGTGATTTGGCATGGGATTTTGGTGAATCCCGAGTTCAGGTGCAGGCTGCTGCTGCTGAGGTTGATGTTGGGGTTGCTGAAGTTGCTGCTATTGTGGCGTCGGCTGCTGCGGCCTGGGCACCTATCTTCTTCTCTCCTTGATGTCTTCTATCAACTTATGCATCTGGGCCCAGTCAATCCTTTGCCCTTCATGTAAATCATACACTAAATCATGGAATTGATAGCACCTTTCTATAGTGTGCCCGGGCTGCCGATGATATAGGCAATACCGGGATTGATCGACGGCCGGGTTCCAATTTTGACGTTCCGGAGGGAGCTGAATGTCACCAGTGTACATTAAGGCCAAGGAAATATCTGGGAGAGTTTCGAAAAGTGGAGGGTAATGAACTCTCTTGGGACCCGGCCGAGCAGGTGCGTAACCATTGGGTGGCGGGACGTTATGGTACTACGGCGGCTGTTGTGGCTACTGTGGTGTTGGTTGTTGTGGACGAGGAGCAGGAAATGATGGTTGGGTATTTGATGGAGCGGTGAACTGGGGATTGTGGGGAGGTTGCTGGAAGCGTGGTGGAGCGGGTTGGTTGGGGAATTGGATAGAATGTACCTGCTCATTTGTCTGGACTCCTTCAGTGACTGGGCCTTGAGGCTTTCTGGTGGTTTTGGGCTTTTGGGCCTCAAACAAGGAATGAATGGGAGAGTCCTTAAATTGGGTTTGGATAAAACGGGCCCTACTGTACAACTGGTGCATATTTGATATATCATTCATTGCCAGAATGTTCCGGAACGTAGGTGTAGCATTTGAAATCAACAATTTTACCTTCTCTTCTTCCGAGATTTGCCCGAGAACACGGGAGGCCATCTGCCTCCATCTATCTGCATAAGTTGCAAAGTCTTCATCGGCCTTCATCTTTTCGGCCACTAAGTCGGTGAATGAATATTCCGGGCCCACCCGATCTTTTTTTTTTAAAAGCCAATAACTGTTAGGCCGGAGGAGGTAGACCGTTCCTCCCTACGAGAGGGGAAGGGACGCTCCACCCCCAGCCACCGTCCAGGGAAATTTTATAAATAAGAAGGCAAAGTACAAAAGGAAACTAGGGCCTGAAAGAGGGGCACCCTATCTTATCCAGACGATAGGGACCCTTTACAGAAGTTGGGAGCTCGGCCCAAGAACACCAAGAAGAAGGAGATGACAAGGAACATCCATGGCCAGCCAACATGTCCGCCACATGATTAGCTTCCCTAAACACATGGGAGATGGCCACCTACACTAGGTGAGAAATAGAATGCACGTCCAGCATGATAAGGTGCAGCCGCCACGTACACTCGAACCACCGGTTAGCAACATGCGCAACCACAAGAGAGTCGGTCTCGACCTCAACCGCATGGACTCCCCGATCAAGGCAGAGAGAGGGCCCACCCGATCTTGAAATCGCTGTATAAACTTCTCCTTGACAATCTTGAAACTCTCCGCCTCCTCCAATGGCAGAGTGTAGAACCATTGTAATGCAACCCGTCCAACGACTGGCGGAAGAGATACGTCATAAGGTGGTCGTCATGCTGGAACTACGCCGATTCGTATAGAAACTCCCTTACATGAATGAACGGGTTGTCATTCCCATCGTACTTTCGGTATGTAGGGAGCTCAGACTGCAGAGGGAAACGAATGTCCCGGAAGTTAGGAACGGGGACATCAGCGAGAGACTGTGGGCCGACCCGCTTATGAAGGAGGTCAATCTATTGCTGCATGGCAGCCCACTTATCAAGAAATTCTTATTCCCGGGATGGGGGAGGCAAAGACGGGAGGGCAGACCCGACATATGGGGCCGAAGGATAGACCGACGGAGGGGGAAGCCCGTAAGAAGGATAGTGAGCCAAGGAAGGGACCATATCCGCATGAGCTAGCTGGGCACCCCTGGATTGAAGACGAACAAAATTAGCCGAGGCCACGAGAGCCTGCGGCGCTGGAGAGATGGTGGTATAAGCTTTAGAATAAGACGACAAGGGGATCTGGGTCTTCCCCTTGTCAAAAGCCTGATGGGCCGAGGTAGAAGCCCGGCCCACTTCCATACTGGGAAATCGGAGGGTCCGGGGATGGACCAGAGTGAGATCGATGGGCGTAGCTGTGGTGGCCCCTAACCCAACAACTGGAGATGAAGTGCCTGCAGTAGACACGCCATGAGGAGAAACATAAGATGAGGCATCCTACCCCTGCAAAGCCTGACGAAGAAGGTGGAGCTGGGTCGGATGTAACTGGGCCATCATGTGAAGAACATGATTGGCCGAATTATGAGAAGAGGAATCGGAATGAGAGGGTTGGCCACCCTCAACAACAATAGTCGGAAGAGGAGGGGCGGACCCCTCTCTCCCCAGCACAGTGGTGACCCTAGGTGGGTCCTCCAAGAGTCCCTGAGGAAGAGAGTCCTCACGGGAGTGAGAGAAATTAGGGAAAGACATGTTGGAAGGAGAATCAAATAATGGATTGATGTAGGAAATGAATAGGGAATTGCCCCTAGGAGAAGATCCTGAGGGTGTGAAGCAACTCCACATACAACGGACACCCTGAAACTAGAGGACAACACCTAATAGACACCTAAATGGAGACGGCTAACAAACAAGCACAATCAAAGAGGGGATGAGAGGCAACCAATTATCAACCAAGTTATGATGATGCGCGAAAGTTTCTTTATGTTCCCATTTTAGAACCTTAATGAATTGAATTAAATGAGGTCCTCTCAATAATAAGGTTCCTAGTAGGAGTGGAATGGGGACCTGGTTGACTCTAAGTGTACTCTCTCTCTCGCGGATGCAATCCTAGACTCGGTGTGATAAGGTACAACATGCTCGGCGTCCATGTGGGAATCCACGGCTCACGGGGACTTACGGAGGTCCTGGGTAAGGTCACCTAATCGGCTCCAAGGAATATGGAGACGAGAGGATCCCCTACCAAGGTAGGAATGTAACTACTATGGAAAGATGTATGGTCCTATGTGCACCGGAGTGCATGCAGAGTCTAGCCTAAATCTGACAACAATGATCAAACAATGATGACAAGTATGGCAATAATCATGTAGAGATAAATGACAACCATGGGAGATAAATGGCACCAAGAATAAGTGTAAAATGATATGAATCAACACACAAAATAGCAATCCCGGGTGCATTGTAGCACAACCACAGCCTGATGGTGTTGACACCCACTTTTAGCCCGCAAGTTGCGTCGTTTCTCTTGTTCATCATTTTTTGATGTCCCAAATTAATCGTTATTTTGGAGAGTTCCTTGGATGGATTTTGAGCCCATTTCATTGTTCCATTCCCTTTGAGTATTGAAGATCAGGATTTCTTAGAGTCCTGGAGTTTATCTTATCACATGTCAGCCTTCCAAGTCAACTTACGACCCATTTAGGCCGGCTTCCCTCAAGCATTCAGCCCCCTTTCGTTACGCAATCTTGAAAAATGGTCCCTTTTCACCCACTTCCTTTCCTCTATTCATTAAGTGTCCTTCATCAAACTTGTTCCATTTTTAAATCCCTACATTTTGTTCTCCTACGCCATTATCCAGTTCTCCACCGTTTTCAAGCCTTAGTGTATTTTTCTCTGTTCCCACCCCATTTTCTCTCTCCTCTGATCGTTTTTTCATCTTATTCTCTTCATGAAAGTTGTTCATCTTTTAGTTATCTACAATTTCTTTTTCTACCTTGTTTTCTAATTCTACACCGTTTTCAAGATATCACTGATTTCTAAAGTCACGCGAGCTTGGCAACAAAATGGTCAACAGTTGACCGTCCCAAGGATAAACGGTCACTAGTGGACTGTCCAATGCATAAAACGGTCAACAGTTGACCGTGTGAATAGTAACTATTTTTAATTTTTTAATTTTTATTTTATTTTTATTAATTTTCAAATGTCAATAAATGGTCTTCTTCAGACCGCTTATGTCAAAAAACGGTCTGTGGATGACCGTTTATTCATTTTTTGTGCCAAAAGTCACCCGATTGCCCCCTGGTTCATTGAGCGGTCTACCCCTAGACCGCGCCATTCATAGAACGGTCTATCGTGCGACCGTTTATACCCCAGAGAGTCCAGATGTTCCTAAACTCCGTTTTCTTCGCCGCTGGACTCCAAGGTTGATTTCTATTCGTCGGGGTCACCTTTCTATGACTCTATCTTCTCGAATATTCTGCCAAATCACTTCCCGTTTGTTTCTACCTCTTGCCACCACTATTATCTCGAGTTTAAACCATATAACTCAAAATTTAGTGGAATATATTCGTGGGAATCTTGGCCGCAATATCAGGTTTTATGCATTTTCGTGTCACACAAACTCTTCCAGATTAGGCTCCGGGGCCACCTTCCAAGGACTCTATCTTCCATATCCTTCCACCAAAAAGAGTACCATTTGTTCCTAGCTCATATCCTATCTATTATCTAGAGAATGATTGAGAGATCTCAAGATTTGGTGGACTCTATCTTCTGGAATCGTGGGAGAAAGTTGGGGGTTTCACCACTTTTCTATATAAACCTGCCCAGATTTCCTGTGCGACGGGGGGCGTGTTTTCAAGGCGACGGCGAAGCCATGCCGGATTTTCTACTCAACCCTTTGACCCTAGCCTGAAGAGGGAAGTATTATCTTTCCATTGATTCATTATTTGCTTGATTTCATCATCGTTTGCCCTCCTAACTTCGCCCCTACTTTTGGCAAATCATCATAGTTTACTAATTTTCTGCTACAACTTCGTGACGGGGGCCTGTTCCTCAAGCCGGGGTGGAGTCATGCTTCATCCATTTTATCCTCCTTTGACTCCATCTTGAAGAGGGGACTATTAGCTTCACGTTGATTATATGTTTGCCTTATTTCTTATATCTTTTCCCCCTCTTCCAAGCCCCAACTTTTGAGGTTTCGCCACACTGTTCTACACTTTGCTGAAACTCAGATTTCTTACGACGGGGGCATGTTTGCGTCACCCGTGCGAGGCCGTGGGGCACTCTTGATCTGTCCTTTCAACTCCAGGCTCTAGAGGGAAGTATAATCTTTGTATTCCTTGGTTTTGGGCTCATTATCTCGTCATCTTCATGCATATTTTTGTCTATGAGTTTTGCACTTTCATTCTGTTTTTACACAGTCATTTTTCTCCCATGTTCTGCACCCTTCTATTTTCTTGAGTTTTCCATCCCATTTTTCACTGTTGTCCTCCCCGTTTTAAACTCTCCTTTCTGCCCTAGTTTCACCACAACATTCCTACCTTTTCATAGCATCCACTCTTTCCTCTTTTGGTGTTCTATCGTGTGAGATATTCATCATTCTTTGAGTCCACTTTGTGCACTGTTCTATATTTTCTGCACAGTCTACATTTTTCGCCAAATCTCCGGTGTCATAACTTTCCATCCCGACCTCCTTTTGGAGTGATTCTTGTTCCTACTTCTTCACAACACTCAAGTCGTCTGCCATCGCAATTTTCTCTTTATTTGGACATCGTTTGCCTCTCTGTTTGCATCAGTCTTTGCACCCACTTTACACTATTTGCATAATTTTTCTTGTGACTTGCACTTTTACACCTTGTTTATCTATGTTCATCATGACATATTAAATCAATCTCTTCATGTTAATCTCATCACAATATACACACCTATTGTTTGCACCCTTCCATAGGGGTTAAAAACTCACACCCGGTAAGTTTGCCCTCAATCTTTCATGCTACTTTATGCACTTGGGCAGATTTGTACACTTAGCATTTTCTAATGTGTTTTGCCTCTTGTTTTGTGTTTGTTTCCTAGGAAAGCATGGAAAGTGAGGCCCTTACCTTCTAGCCGACTGGAAGGCAAGGAGAGGTAATCCACATAGTCCCCGCATCCTTAATATTAAGCGCGATCATCTTCTTTTTCCAAGGTACACAACACACTTAGTTTCCTCTTTTATATTCTTTTGGCGTTGTCATTCCTTGGTGGCGATCACTGTATTCTTTTACATCTTTTATCACCTTTGTCTTGCTGTATGATCATGCTACCATGTTTACATAGTCACATGTTCATGATGTTCACTTGATATGCATATTATGTTATCACTTATGCACATATGCTTGTCTATGTGACTTGTGACACCACGCTCCACATTTTCCACATCTACACCCCTTTTTTGGCGATCATGGTGGGACCTCTAGTGCCCATCACTTTGTCCATGGTTTCTTGCGATCTTGGTGTGTATATTCATGTTTAGATAACATTTCATATCTTCATATTGTTCATCTTTTTTGCATCCATCTTGTTATGTTTGCTTGTGTTCAGTATATCTTGATTTGCTAGTTTTAGGCTAGAAATTGCATGCACTCCGGTGCACATAGGATCATGCATATTTACATATTGTAGTTGCATTCCCCTCGGTAAGTGACCCTCTCGCTCCCATATTCCTTGGGCTCGACTAGGTGATCTTATCTGGGACCTCCATAAGTCCCCGCGAGCCGTGGATTCCCACACGGACGCCGGGCCGGTTGTACCATTCCACCCCTTAGGCTTGCATTTACATATGTTGTGAAGGAGTCAACCCTAGTCAACCCAAAGTTTGGACCTTATTCCCTATAGGATACCTATCTTGAGAGAACTAATCTTAATTTAAAGACATTTAAAGGCCCACCAAAACTTTGACAATGAAATATCTCCCATCATATTAACTTGGCTGACTTGGGTGAAATCCTGCATATTGTTTGTGTTGTTTGGGCTTGTCCAAGCCCATTTGTGTCATTTTGTGTTGCATCCCCACTATCCATATAGGTTTTGTCATTAGGCCCACTTAGGCTAGTCCATTCTGTGTGTCCATTTGTCTAGTCACATTGTCCTGGGTCCTTTTTTTCCTTTGCATTATTGAGTCAGCCCCCTCTCTGATTCTCGAGCCCTTTTACTGCCCTCACTGTATTCCCTTGATTTTTCCTGTATAAAGTCTCCATTTACCTTCATGGAGCGCCATTTTTCTCCTGTATATTACTCTTCTTCATCCCCATCTTCCTATTCCCGCGTGGATTCCTCTTTCCACGCGGGCCCATCTCCTCATGGCCCTTCTGACTCACAAGCGAATCTCATGGCCCACTCATCACCTCTTGTTAGCCAAATGGACCCGGTCTAGGCCCAAAAACTCACTGCTAATCATCTTAATGGGCTTCATCCTCATAACGGGCCCCATTCATCTAATGGGCCTCATTCCTTTGATGGGTCATCTTTCTTAAGTGACCCATCTTCCTTTACTAGGTCCCAGTCTCTTAGTGGGCCTTATTCCTTCAATGGGCCTCGCTATCTTAATGGGCCCCCTTCCTTTAGTGGGCCTTCTTATTCCCTTAATGGGCCTACTTCTCTTTAAAGGCCCATTCCTTCTACCCATGTTGCTGCTGGCCCAATCAGTTCTTATTCCCACATTCATGTTCCCTCCAGGCCCACATATCCTTCCACTCCTGGAATCGGCTTTCCTTCTTCTCAGTCCGGATCTCTTTATCCGGCCCAATATCATAACCCTGGTCCAAATCCATAATCTCTTGCTCAGGCTGGCTTGCATCCTTCCCGATCCCTCCCCATTGAGGAGATGATTGCTCAAGCCCAATGTCAGCTTGATGAACTTCAACGTCGAATTGATCCCCAATCTTGGTTCAATGTTCCATTTGTATTCCAAGGTCTTCAGCTTCCACCGCGTTCACAAATTCCTACTTATCGTCGCTATGGTATAGTTGGTAACCCCTATGTGCACTTGAAGGAGTTCATTTATAAGTCGGCCCAATTCTGACATGACCAACGCTTGATGTCCTATTTATTCGGTCTTTCATTGGAAGGCACGGCTTGAGATTGGTTCTTTTCTCTTCCGCAAGAGCAAGTTGTGGATTTTCAAGTCGTCCAAGAGAGATTTCTTCAACAGTATCAAGACCAGGTTAGGTCCAAGTATTCTATGGTTGATCTGTCCCATGAGAAGATGAATCCCAACGCGGAATTCTCTACCTTCGCTGACCGCTGGCGTCGCCTGGCCGTGCAAGTCTCGAGACATATTCCAGAGGGAGAATAAATCAAAATGATCATTTCTAATGCAACACCCGAGTACCGCTTTATCTTAGCCTTGAATGATATCACTTCCTAGGAACAGCTTTATAGTCGAGCCCGCTTCATCCGCCAACAACTCCTAAGTTTCTTTGACCCCGAGTCTCCTCCACCTTCTACGCCCACATACGCCTCCTATCCATCACCTTCCATGAGTCAGCCATCCACCGCATACTCTTCCGCCAGTCAGCCTTCCGCTCCCACATACCCATATGCCTCCACGTGTCAACCCTCCATGAGTCAACCTACCGCCATCCACAATCAGCCCTCCACCCCCACATATGTGTCTCCGCCTGTGTCTTCCCCTCCGGTCAATGGAACATCACACCCCGAGCAGGTAGATGCGGTTCACATACCTCCCACCTCCCTTTTCGCTCCATATATGCCTCCACCGAGTCATTCCACTAGTTGCCATGCGCCTTTGCCTTCGCAACCCCCGCTTCCTTCTCCAGTTCCATCTCCATTACCTTCTCATACCCCTCGGCATCCACCTTGCCCAAAGCAGGCTCCTCATCGTCCTCCATTGCCGGAGTGTTTTTTAGATATTTTCAGGACTTTGATGGCTACTCATGCGTTGTCGCCCCCTCCAATTGTACCCTGTCGACCCGCGGTCGGGGATATGCTTCAATTTTGTGATTACCATCGCCAGCAGGGGCATTTGGTTGAGGACTGCCCTGAATTTCGAGAGTATGTTTATGGCCTGGAAGATAATAAGAGGATCGATTGGGCCGCCATGCATGAAGCTATTCTAAATCTCCGCAGCAAGTAGCAGGAGCAGTCGCCGCCCAAGCAGTCGTCTCTACTACAAGACCAGGGGCACCCCTGTGATCCCTCATCTAGTGATGCACCTGCTCCATCACCTGTTCGTTATCTATACCACCTTCTTCATCTCCACAAACTCCGCCTACCCTGTACCTTGCTCAGGCTAGTGCCTCCACTTCTGCCACTTCCACCGCCACTACTCCTACCCCCAATGCCGCTCGGCATGTCGTGTTAATACGTCGATGTTGGCTCCCTCAGCCTTTCATTTCCCCTTTACCTCCTTCCTTACCCTCTCCATCTCCACCTCCATTACCTTCATTGCCCGCATCACCATCTCCACTACCCCTACCGCCATCACCACCGCCTTCATCGCCTCCTCCAAAGAAGACTCCTATTCCATCACTTCCACCATCTCCACCGCCTTTGACATCCCCTTCGACATTGTTGCCCGAGCCTGAGCAAGCTATACCTACACCTCCATCTTCGCCTTTACCCCCTCCTACGCCTCTACATTTGCCCTTACCTCCACTTGAGCCTATCATTGCCGCTATCCCTCCACCACTCGCATTGCCCTTACCCCCACTTACGCCTTCTAAACCTTCACCTCCGCCTTCCAAACCTATTACTTCCATTTCTTCCCCATCCATTTCCACCCCACGGAGCGGGTGTGTGCTACCTTTGGTGCCCCTCGGGTCTGGTCCCCAGGGAAATGACAAGCCAAGTCAGGACAGTTCAGTGCCGGTTCTGCACTATAAGATTCAAGATTTTATTTGCCGCATGCTAGTCCGAGTCCTGGTCCCCGATCATCTTTGGGATAATGAGCCTGCATTTCCTATGGAGACGGTTGCTAAGAAGAGCTCCCTTTCACTAGTGCCAGTGTCTTCACAAGCGAGGCCGGTGGCAATCTCATTGCTTGTCAGAGGTTCGATTATTAATGTTGTTATTACCTCTCGCGTGATTGCCATTCAGATTACTGGTCAGGAAGGGTTCTCTACTCAGATTTTTCTAACTCATACGGCCGCCAAGAGCTTGATGGATTCCCTATTCAAGGGGCAATTGGCCATATCTTCTACATTTTCCAAGAACATTCTGCACTTGTTATGCAATCTCCCTTGGTTTATTGGTAAGTCGGCCACGTCAACGCCACGCATTACTCTCCCTCAGTTTTGTCCTGCTCTTATGGTAAGGGAGTTACGCTTCATGCCCGATTGCTGAGTGGAGTTGCCAAATCTCATGCTGCTAGTGCCAAGTGACAAAACTCCATGGTTTTTTGATATTCATTCATTTGAGGAGTTATCTGTTCAAGAATGTCCACCTATTGTTAGCACTGGGTGTCTAGGGGCAACCGCCCCGATGAGACTTCATGCTCATGACTGGGCCAGGCCATCTGCCAGATGGGCTCGTTATTTAAGAAGACATTACAGATCAAGAAGGTCGAAGGTCCAAGTCCGCACTAGGTGGGTTCGGGTTCAAAAAGTTTCTGCTAAGAAGAGGCGGCAGCGCAAGTATAACAGCCACGTGGTGTGCACTCAAGGGGGCACTTCTCCGTCTTCCCCTCCTCTCCATTCATCCTTTCTTCTACTCAGCTCCCACCCCTGGGTGGTGTACCTCCCTTCCTCTAATCCAATTTCTATGATCTTCTCCTCTCTTTTCGGGTCCGCAAACCCCCATTCTTCTTTCTCCACTCATTCGGAGTCTCCAGATCCTCCATTCTCTCATGATTTTAGGCCTCGGCCTATGTCATCCTTTCATCCAACTTTTGGGACTTCTTCTGATCCTTCTCTTCTGGTATCCCCAGGCTCTACTTCTGATCCTTCCCCGACCATGTCGGGTGATTACCCTTTTCTTTCTCCGACCCTGTCGGGTGACCATCATTCTTCTTCCCCAACCCTATCGGGTGTCTATCATTTTCTTTCCCCGTCGTTGGTGGGTGATTCTCATTCTCCTTCCCCGACCCTGTCGGGTGATTCTAACTCCTTTTCTACGACCACGTCAGATGATCACTCCTCATCCCCCTTATCTTTGTCACAATCTTCTTATGGTTCGTCTATTATTTCTATCTCACCCTTTCGGGGTCATTACCCGTTTTCATGCTATTTTCGAGGCTTTAGTCCGCATTGATCTCAGTTAATCTCTGTTCATTCTGTATTCAATTCCTTGTTATCAGGGCCTCTGTCCCTTAACGAGGGAGTTCTAGCCCTCGTCTCTCTTCCTTTTATTCTTCTTCGTCCAGTTTGGTGTCTGCCGCTTCTCCATCTAGAGGAATCTTCAAGCCCTTGTTATCCTCTCCCTTTTACCCTGACAAGCGAGGAATACAAAGCTCGTGCTGATCAAAGCTCAATGATCAAGATCGCTTCAGGATGCCGCTTTTTTATTCCATGGATTCGCAAGGTATCTTTATTTTGTGCAAGAACATGCTATTATTTCTATCATTTCTATTTCTCCTGCGCATAGTTATAATGTGGTTTCCTCAACACGTTTTGAGCGGCTTTAGTTCATTAAGTTTGGTTAGTTCAAGTCGAGTTACTTCTGCAGCATCCTTAGGCTGGTAATAACTCCGCGCTGGGAGTCTGAGTTCTTTCGCGATTGTTAAGGGTGACCTTTTGAATATGGGTTTTTCACACACTACACGGCGAGCCGTAGCCTATCTCTCTAAGGCACACCGTTGCTGCTTTAGCCATACTTTGGGTATGCATGAAGGCCTTTTCTCTTCTCTGTTCGGCCAAATGCAGGGGCAAGAGATTGATAGATAAGATGACTAACCTATGCGCTCCCTAATACGAGAGACGTCTCAAATAGGGGCAGTCTTGACCCTCAAAAGTGAGCTTTCATGCTATATCTGGCCAAAAAGGGCTACCAAACTGAGAAAATGAATCAATGCAAAATTATGAATCAAAGGCATGGCAAGAGTGGCAGTACGGTTCAGTGCGGGACGTCGTGAGCCCGGTCGCATGCGTGCCTGATAAATATGGGTCTAAAAATCAAAGACACAAAGCCCCGACACAACAGGATATCTCTTTGAGGGGTAGTGCCCTGGAAGGAATTCGAGCCTTGATATCTCACATCCTGCATGAAGCTTGTCTCCAATTTTTCTTCTGCTTCTCCCTCTTAGGTTGGGTTGTATCCCGGGTATGACCTTAGTGTTGATCTAGAGGGGAGGGGTGAATAGATCTGCCCCTCTTTTCGCAATGTAACCCTCTATATAGCTAGATAAAATAAATCGCAGCGGAATATAACTAGCTTATCGAAGAACACTATGATTCGCTTGACAAGATGAGCAAGTAATATATCGATTTGAACCTAAGCATGCATCTAGAACGAAGCAATCACATAAACAAACCACAACACAAAGGATTTTAAGGTGGTTCGGACTGAATCCCCAGTCCTACATCCACCCCTCAGCAAATCCGGTCAGGCTCCACTAGTGCCACGCACTGAACCGCAAATCGGAAGAACCTCCGATTACCTTCCTACTAACCACCTGTAGGGACGTCAACACCGCAGATCGAAAAACTTCCGACTGCCTTCCTACTAACCACCAGTAGGGACGTCAATCACCGCAAATCAGAGAACTTCCGATTGCCTTCCTACTAACCACCGGTAGAGACGATCTTCAGTTTCGATTGTTTGAAAGAAATGGAAAGAGAACAAATAGCAATCACTCAAACAAGATATAGAATATGCTCAAAGTAAAAAGATCTTATCTGAGTTACAGGAGCTTGAATCTGATGCTTCGATGGTGTCTTCTTCTTTGAGAGATGATCTTCCTTGAGTTGATGAAGAAGACTATGGTTGTAGCTTTGATCTTCCCTTTGATCTCTTTGACTTGATGAAGAGTTTGATGTAGTTTAGATCACCCTTGAGAGTCTTGATTGCTTTTTGCTTCCTTGCAGGTTGAGATAGCTTCAGATCTAGGCTTGAATCCCTTAGAATGGATGAAGATCTCTTCACGAAGTACTGTTCACGGCTATAGTACCATCTCCTTTGAACAGCCTCCACAAGCCTCCCTTGATCTCCTTTGATCCAAATGAAGCATTAGGGTTTCTAACCCTCTTGTATGTGTTTTGTAGACTTTGGATGGTCAATAGAAGCCCCCCAGACCAGATCCACATTTTGTGGGTGATTGGGTGACTTTAGGATTAAAGAAATCCATGGAGAATGGCTCTTCTCGAAGTGGAAAATAAAGTCAACAATGAAGGCTCGGGGCTGGCGGTCGACCTGTGGCTTCTGGCGGTCGACCGCTACTGAGAAAACTGTAGACGAATGATCCCTGGAATTTTTGGTCGACCGCTACTGGGCTGGCGGTCGACCGCCACTGAGAGAGCTGCAGCCTGGAGGTTGCTAGCAGGGGCGGTCGACCGCCCCTGTGCTGGCGGTCGACCGCCCCTGTGTTGGCGGTCGACCGCCAGCTGGGCAGACCCCGGGTTTTCCTGGGTCGGTCTATTAATTGCTTTAGCTCCGTCGCTTAAGTTCTTTAGCACCCCATTCATGTCTGTAGCATCACCCTTGACATTCTAGAAGGTGTCAACTGAGTCTTTGACTTTAGGTTCTCTTGGTTATGCTTCTTTGTGCATCCACCTTAACTGTCATTGAGCTTTCACTTTTGCCAACTCCACTCCATTCCTTGTCCATTCATTTGCATATCTGTCATGAACAAAACATCACGTATGTCAGTCATATAAGAGTGAAAAATAATAATGACTAATAGTGTTTAGCCATTATCAAAACTAAGAATGTCAAATAACTCAAATGACCACATGATGATGTCAAATGACCCAAGTGACCGCAAGATGACTCAAATGACCATAGCGGCATAACATTCTCCCCCTTTTTAATGATGGCAACACTGTGAGTCATTATGTGGCAGTAATATCCAAGATGGCAAAGTTTATGACATATGCAACAAGTGTACCTCAAGATCCATGATAGTAATAGCATGTGAATGCAATTATGAATGCAGATATGAGTGCTATGCAATTATGCAAACCCCATCACATACATATAAGAGAAACACAAAGCGCACAAAGGATTCTCCCCCTTTGACTCTCCCTCGTACACAATTCACTCATCCCCCAATGACAACTCACAAAGCAAAGGACGACTCACAACAAAATATTCTCCCCCTTTGACAGCAACAAAAAGGAGGGATAAGTGAGAGAAGCGACAAATGTCGGTGAGACCAGTTCTTAAAGGGGTGGAGAGCAAGTCATTATATGCAAACCTGAAACATACCGCGAGCAACATATATGGTTCAAAGCTAATGAAATCCGAGATCATCAACAGAGTTCAAAAAGCAGCTACATCCAAGATTTAATAGAAATGAACCAAAGGTGCATATCATGGCAGTGTTTAACCTTCCCTTGTCTTATACATCCATATTCAATAACGACAAAGGGAATAGCACAACAACTAGTATTGAGGCTAAACAAGCATGAGTAAAGCATGGAATTGTATGATTGCAGCATGTTTGATTTTTCAGGAACTTTTGTATTCGAAGGCACATGACTCATATTTTACGAGCAATCAGCTCTAGTACATGCCTTCTAGTCGTAAGAATACACGTTATTTAGACGCCAGTATCCCTAGGTATTTGGCAAGACTGACGGTTATGCTTCAAAATGAACAGAGATAGCAAAGTCACGTCATGACATATCCAATCTCATTTCTTTGATGAGAAGATATATTTCTCAGCAATTATGCTAGAGCTCTGCCTAGAGTCCCAATATAATTAAGACAGAGATAACAAGGGCACATCATGACATATCATTCGTCACTTGATTTGATGACGTGACATATTTCTTCGTGCAACAATATCATTGCTCTGTCAAATTGATTTCCAAGAATTCCAGCTCATCAAGATGTTTAGAAACAATACTAAGCTCTAGAGTATCACCAAGATTATCATGACGTTTGGATTTTCAGATATCAGGATAGTCATGCAAAGCACAGTATGCAATCTCTAGTTAAGGTCTATTAAAATCACAGAACATAGATGATTTCAGAATAAATATTTTTGAACTTTAAGGAAATCATTAAATCTGAACCATTTTCATTCGATGGAGAATCATCAGGGCATATAATAGAAAGCTCTTATGCCGTAGTTCTGCCAGTGAAGTGCAGATTGCAAGAGGTTAAGAGAATCAACAAAACTCCCCCTAAGGATATGCAATGAATGCACGAAGGAGTTATGTTTGTAAGCAAGTTGAATGACAAATGAGGTTGACCTAGTCACTCTGAAGGTGACAGAAATGAAATGTATGACCCAACCCATGGTTGTACACTTATTAAATGCAACAGAATGAATATGAAATATATGCAAGAATGTGTCAAAGAGATAATTCCCCCTTACTATATGGCCTATATGCGATAGTGATGCATGGTACTTGGCGGAGGTGAAACCTCACGCATATTGAGTGCTTCTAGGCAAGCATAATCTGCCCTTCCATACATCAACATTTGATATACCATGGCCATGCAAGAATGATGCTACACCAACTATGCAAGGCATCGTGAACATGAATGCAATCTTTATTATGCATCATGACTACATGCAATGCGACACCATATGCAAAATGACATATATATATATATAAACAATGCATGGACACAAATCTGCAAAAATATACAACTAAATTGAACAAAATCATCATTTCAATTTTTATTGGCCTAAGGTCGGCAAAGACCAAGCTCCCTTCTGAGTGTTGAAAATCTATCATTACACAAGGGCTTGGTGAAAATATCAGCAATTTGATTTAGAGTATCAACAAAATGCAGTTCAAAATTTTTCTTATCGACCTCATCTCTAATGAAGTGATGCCTAATCTCAATATGCTTAGTCCTAGAGTGCTGGACTAGATTTTTTGCAAGGTTGATAGCACTAGTGTTATCACACAGAATCGGGACACAACTAAGATCCACTAAGTAGTCTTGGAGTTGGTGTTTAATCCACAACACTTGGGTGCCACAGCTCCCCGCAGCAACATATTCTGCCTCTGTGGTTGAGAGGGCAACCAAGTGTTGTTTCTTGGGCCTAGTGTTGTTTCTTGGAGGCCCAAGAAACTAAACACCTGCCCAGAAACTGGCAGTAGCCACTAGTACTTTTGCGATCCAACTTGCATCCAGCATAGTCAGCATCAGAATAAGATATAAGAGATAAATCACATGATGACGGATACCACAATCCCAAATCTTGAGTGCCAGCAAGATATCTAGAGATACGTTTGACGGCAGTCAAGTGGGATTCTCTAGGACTAGCTTGAAACCTAGCACAAAGGCATACATTAAACTGGATATCTGGTCGGGATGCAGTCAAGTAAAGCAAAGAGCCGATCATACCTCTATAGATCTTTGCATCCACTAATTTACCATTTTTATCCGAATCCAGTGATGTTGTGGTGCTCATAAGAGTTGCAATGATTTTGATGTTCGTCATGTCAAATCTTTTCAGCAGCTCCTTGATGTATTTGGCTTGACTTATGAAGCACCCATCTTGTCCTTGGTTGACTTGCAAATCGAGAAAGAATTGGAGTTCTCCCATTAGGCTCATCTCAAATTCGCTAGTCATGAGGTTAGCAAATTCCTCACACATTTCAGATTTAGTAGAACCAAACACAATATCATCAACATAAATTTGAACAATCAAGATGTTCTTACCTTACTTCTTGGTGAAAAGTGCTTGATCTACCTTACCTCGTGTGTACCATTTTTCAATGAGGAACGAGCTTAGTCTCCCATACCAAGCTCTTGGTGCTTGCTTAAGTCCATAAAGCGCCCTGTCTAGCTTGTATACAAAATCTACATGGTTAGAATTCTCAAAGCCAGGGGACTGCTCAACATAGACTTCTTCTTTGATCAAGCCATTTAAGAAAGTACTTTTTACATCCATTTGATACAGCTTTATTCTAAGGGAGCATGCAAAGGTAAGTAAAATTCTGATGACTTCGAGTCTAGCAACTGGGGCATAAGATTCATCAAAGTCTATCCCAAACTCTTGATTATACCCTTGAGCCACCAATCTAGCCTTGTTTCTTATTATCTTGCCATCCTCACTGAGTTTGTTCCTAAAGACTCATTTAGTGCCAATGATAGATTGTGATGAAGGTCTAGGAACAAGATGCCAAACTTTGTTTCTTTCAAACTGGTTTAACTCGTCTTGCATTGAATTTATCCAGTTTTCATCTTTTAATGTTTCATCAATATTTTTGGGTTCAAGTTGAGAGACAAGAGCAAGTTGATCTAATTCTTCCACAATTCTAAAATGTGACCTTGTTCTAGGTGGGTCATTCAAGCTACCAATGACATTTTCTAAAGGATGATCCTTAAGAATTCTAATGTTTGTAGAATCATTACCTTCTCCTGGAGCTTGATCCCTTGCATTGTTTGATTCAGCTCGGTCACCATCTTCTTTTGTTTCTTCTTGTGGAGGATCACTCTTGTCCTTCATGCTTAGGAATTCCCCATCTTCATCATTTTTCTTGCAAGAGTTATCATTGTAAGAATCATCATGATATTCATCAAAGGAAATATGGGGTGATTCTTCCACAGTTTGACTCTTAATGTTATAAATTCTATAAGCCCTAGATCTATCAGAATATCCAAGAAATATACCTTCATCGCTCTTGGGCTAGAATTTATCTAAATCTCTTTTGTCATTATTGTGGATGAAGCATTTAGATCCAAATACTTTCATGTGTGTGAGAGAAGGCTTTTTACCTTTCAGCAACTCATAAGGAGTCTTTTTGGTGTGTGCCCTTACCATAGAGCAGTTGATAATATAACATGCCGAGTTTACTGCTTTAGCCCAAAATTTCCTTGGAAGTTACCGTTCGGCAAGTATGGTTCTTGCCATCTCTATGAGAGTTTGGTTTCTTCTTTCAACTACATTGTTTTGCTCTGGGGTTCTTGGTGAAGAAAACCGGTGTGAAATGCTTTCAGCCCTACAAAGATTATAGAAGTCAGCATTGTCAAATTCACCACCATGATCAGATTGAATGTTGGAGATTTTGAACTCACCGTCTTGCTTAATCTTCTTATAGAGTGCCTGAAACTCATCAAAAGCATCATTTTTATGTGTGAGAAAGAAAATCCATGTGAACCAAGAGTAATCATCCACCAAGACATATCCATATTTTCTACCACTTAAATTAGCAGTTCTGGTTGGACCAAACAAATCCATATGAATCAGATCAAGTGGTTTAGAAGACATGTTTGCAGATCTAGCCTTGAACGATTTTCTTGTTTGTTTACCTAGGGCACATGCATCACATAATTTATTTTCTTGTTTAAAAGAAAGTTCAGGCAACCCATTCACCATTGAATGCTTTAACAGTTTATGTAAGACATTGTAGCTAGCATGTCCTAGTCTACGATGCCATAACCATGCACGTTCAGATTTTGGTGCAGCAAGATAAAGATTTAAATGAGCAGGATCATCTAAGTCAATCATGTAAACATTGTTGACTACCAAAAAATTTTATCTTGTCAAATTTTGGTTCAAGGATTCTACATTCATGAGAGTCAAATAGCACTTTGTGACCTTTATCACACAATTGACTTATACTAAGTAGGTTGTATTTCAAACCTTCAACTAGCAGCACGTTACAAATGGAGTTGGAGAGGTTCTTACCTACATTACCTGTTCCAATAATTTTTCCCTTGTTGTTCCCTCCAAATGTGACATATCCTCCTTCCTTTTCTTCCAAGAGATAAAATTTTGATTTGTCTCCAGTCATGTGTCTTGAACAGCCGCTATCAAGGTACCACCTGTTATGCATGACTGCAAGACACTCCTGCACAAGCAATTAAGCAATGGTGTTTGGAACCCAACCAAACTTGGGTCCCATCAAACTCTTCAGATTTTCAAAACATGAAACCATTTCTTGTAGAATCCAAACCTTCCTAGCATTCATGTTTTGTTTGCTTAGAGCAGAGATTTGATTTTTCTTTTCAGCTTTGACATTCACTTTTTGTTTAGAAGCTCTTTGTTGGATTTTGTGGAAGTTTGAGGAAGTTTGCTTCTCAAACATTGAGGCCATTGGTTGGTTTTGGGTTGAAAATGATTGTTTTGCCACCTATGGGATTGAGACTTATAAGATTGGTGAACACATGAATCATAATTTCCCCAAAAGTAGGGTGGTGTTGGCCTATATGAATGTGCAATCCAGTTATGGTGATATCTGGAAGATTGAGCATGCAATGGCCAAGGAAGTGTTGACCTATGCTGCGGGGAAGGTTGACCATTCTTAAGCTTTTAGACAGACTTTTTGGGAATTTCAATGACTGTCTCTTCAATCTTTTCTTTCCCTTTCTCCTTTTGTTTTTGCTGGTTTTGTGTGGGAGTTGTGTTTGAGGTGGAAGCTTCGGAAGATGAAACAAATGTGACAGTTTTTAGCCCAAATGGCCTTTTGTTTGTTGGATCAAAACCCAACCCATCTTTGTTGTGGTTCATTCTAGTTCCTAGCAATGCATCTAGGTTTTGTCTTCCATCCATAAACTTTTCTAAAGATTGTTGTTTATCCTTCAACTCTTTTTGTAGGTTTTCAATATTTTGAAGAAGTTGAATGTTGACTTGTTTGACAGCTTCATACTTCTCATTACTCAATTTGCTGTCCTTTTCATAAGTTTGCATTTTGAGCTTCATGCTATCAATCTCATTTCTCAAATCCTCATTTTCAGTTTCCAAGTCAGCCATTTCTTTTCTTCCTTCCTCCAAATCCTCAATCATTTTCTTAAGATCTTCAATTTCAGTCTCAAGTAGAGCAGTCTTATCATTCATATCATGATCATGCACAAACAAGTTAATTTTCTTTTTCAATGATTTATTCTCCTTTTTGTACATGTCATATTTTTCCATGAGTTGTATATATGCTTCCTCCCAATCATCAATTGTGTAGTTTTCAAATGGAGAGTTTACCTCAGTTTCTTCGTCACCTTTGGCCATGAGACAAAGATGTTCTTTTTCCTTGTCCGAGGAGCTAGTTCCACCATCACTTTCTTCCTCGTCACTCCAGGTGGATACCATGGCCTTGTTCTTCTTCTTGCCCTTCCATTTGTCAGCCTTTTTGAATCTATCAAGACAATCAGTCTTAAAATGCCCTGGTTTATTGCAAGAATAACAAATGATTTTGTCAGATTTCTTAAAGTTTTCAGAATTAGATTTGAAACTATTTCTTACCTTTGACATTCCTCTCATGAAGCTCTTACCTTCCTTTCTTAGGAATTTTCTGAACTTACGTGTGAGCATGGCTACGTCATCCTCATCTCGCTCACTTGCCGAATCCTCACCTTCATCAGAAGAGCCTTGACCACTGGGTCCTGCTTTAAGAGATAGGGACTTCTTCTTAGGTGCCTCAGCCTCTTTGTGCTTGAGATTGATCTCATAGGTCATCAATGACCCAATGAGTTCATCTACCTTGGTAGTTGTGAGATCTCTCCATTCTTCAACCACGGTAGTCTTTGTGTGTCATGATGGAGTTAACGATCTGAGAATTTTTCTTACAATTTCTTGCTCTGAATATTTCTTTCCCAAATCAGTTAAACTATTAGTAAGCACCGTTAATCGAGCATACATATCTTGAATTGACTCATCAAGCTTCATGCGGAACATTTCATATTCAGACACTAATATATTGGCTTTTGTTTCTTGTACCTGAGATGTTCCTTCGTAGATTACCTCTAGCTTGTCCCACATCTGTTTTGCCGTTGCGCAGGTAGCAACTCTTGAGAATTCTACTGGATGGAGTGAGTATTGCATGATGTGTTTAGCACTCCAGTTGACAGTGGATTATCTTATTTGTTCTTTGGTCCACAAATCCTCATTATCCGTAAGCTCATACGGATCTTTGCTGATCACTCGCCAAAGCTCGTAGTCTTGGGCGCGAATGAACACCTGCATGCGATGTTTCCAATAAGGATAATTAGTTCCAGTAAAGTAAGGAGGCCTATTAACAGAATGTCCTTCAAGTAGAAAACCCTTGGACATTGATCCACTAATTCCCTCAAGGTCGTTGGACCCCATAATGAGAGATTAGGCTCTGATACCACTTGTTGAGTAGTGGACAGCGGATCTAGAGGGGAGGGGTGAATAGATCGGCCCCTCTTTTCGTAATACAACCCTCTATATAGCTAGATAAAATAAATCACAGCGGAATATAACTAGCTTATCGAAGAACACTATGATTCGCTTGGCAAGATGAGCAACTAATATATCGATTTGAACCTAAGCATGCATCTAGAACGAAGCAATCACATAAACAAACCACAACACAAAGGATTTTAAGGTGGTTCGGACTGAATCCCCAGTCCTACGTCCACCCCTCACCAAATCCGGTGAGACTCCACTAGTGCCGCGCACTGAACAGCAAATCGGAAGAACCTCCGATTGCCTTCCTACCAGCCACCGGTAGGGACGTGAACACCGTAGATCGGAAAACTTCCGATTGCCTTCCTACTAACAACTAGTAGGGACGTCAATCACCGCAGATCGGAGAACTTCCGATTGCCTTCCTACTAACCACCAGTAGGGATGATCTTCAGTTTCGATTGTTTGAAAGAAATGGAAAGAGAACAAATAGAAATCACTCAAACAAGATATAGAATATGCTCAAAGTAAAAAGATCTTGTCTGAGTTGCAGGAGCTTGAATATGATGCTTTGATGGTTTCTTCTTCCTTGAGAGATGATCTTCCTTGAGTTGATGAAGAAGACTATGGTTGTAGCTTTGATCTTCCCTTTGATCTCTTTGAGTTGATGAAGAGTTTGATGTAGTTTAGATCACCCTTGAGAGCCTTGATTGCTTCTAGCTTCCTTGCAGGTTGAGATAGCTTTAGATCTAGGCTTGAATCCCTTAGAATGGATGAAGATCTCTTCATAAAGTACTGTTCAAGGCTATAGTACCATCTCCCTTGAACAGCCTCTACAAGCCTCCCTTGATCTCCTTTGATCCAAATGAAGCATTAGGGTTTCTAACCCTCTTGTATGTGTTTTATAGACTTTGGATGGTCAATAGAAGCCCCCCAGACCAGATCCACATTTTGTGGGTGATTGGGTGACTTTAGGATTAAAGAAATCCATGGAGAATGGCCCTTCTCGAAGTGGAAAATAAAGTCAACAATGAAGGCTCGGGGCTGGCGGTCGACCGCTACTGAGAAAACTACAGATGAATAATCCCTGGAATTTCTGGTCGACCGCTACTGGGCTGGCGATCGACCGCCACTGAGAGAGCTGCAGCTTGGAGGTTGCTGGCAGGGGCGGTCGACCGCCCCTGTGCTGGCGGTCGACCGCCAGCTGGGCAGACCCCGGGTTTTCCCGGGTCAGTCCGTTAATTGCTTTAGCTCCGTCGCTTAAGTTCTTTAGCACCCCATTCATGTCTGTAGCATCACCCTTGACAGTCTAGAAGGTGTCAACTGAGTCTTTGACTTTGGGTTCTCTTGGTTATGCTTCTTTGTGCATCGACCTTAACTGTCATTGAGCTTTCACTTTTGCCAACTCCACTCCATTCCTTGTCCATTCATTTGCATATCTGTCATGAACAAAACATCACGTATGTCAGTCATATAAGAGTGAAAAACAACAATGACTAATAGTGTTTAGCCATTATCAAAACCAAGAATGTCAAATAACTCAAATGACCACATGATGATGTCGAATGACCCAAGTGACCGCAAGATGACTCAAATGACCATAGTGGCACAACACTTAGTAGGGGCACCGTTCTTTAGAAGCGGTTGGTTGTGGTAAGCCACCCTCACATGCATGCCCTGCTTAAGGGAAGTCTTTAATGAAAGGGGTAGGAACGACGATCCCTGGCCAATAGTTTGAGCCCGTCTTTAGGTGCTGCGGATTGCTATGTCAAAATCCAAAAAAAAAATTAAATATTACCAAAAGTCTAAAAAAATCAAATACTTCAAAAAATCCAAAAAAAATCAAATATTGTCGAAAATCTAAAAAAATCAAATATTTTAAAATTTCAAAAAAAATCAAATATTTCAAAACCTAAAAAATCAAATACTTCAAAAAAATGTAGAAAAATGAAATACTATTAAAAATCTAAAAAAATAAAATAATTTACAAAAATCCAAAAAATGTGTCTTTTTCATGCATTTACATTTGTTTGAAGGACAGATACATAATCCGTTTGCTAAGTGTGCAGGTTGCAAGTACTCAGGCATTCTTTGCTATATCTTTGTGCTTTGCCTCCTGTCCACATCTTTGATTTATTCTTTTCTTCTTCGATCAACTCTCTCGATCTGTTCTGAAGCTCATGTCCTTCTCAGCTTTTGTTTGCAATGAGTATATCTTTATGAGAGGGTTTTACCTCACGATTATGAACCTGGCGGTTCTGCTTCATTCTGATCTTGGGTTTTAATTGAAGGGTGTATTTATTTATGTCTTTTGTCCCGCCGTGTTTATGTCCCACCGTGTTGTCCCACACATGTTGTTTTGTCCCTCACCGAGTGTTGTTAGTTATCTTGCACATGTTGTTAGTCACCCCTTTATGTCCCATGTTCTTGTCCCAACCATGTGGTCATCCGTCATGTTCTTGTCCCAACCGTGTGTTGTCACACCGTGTTCATGCATGCATGATTGTCTGTTCATGCCATTACATATGTGCTCATTTGCCTTTGTTATGTTATGTTGCATTGTCTCCCATTTCATTTGATCGTTATGTTATGTCGTGTTGTTTGTCGTTCAGTTAATCGTTATGTTATCTACGCTATGTTTATACTTGCTTGTTTATCATATTTGTCTTATACATGAAAATCCATAAAAATTAGAAAATGAAAATCAAAAAACGTCGTTCGCTTGCGTAGGTAAGTCAGGTATGGCTCTCTATCCCTACTCATTGTTGCATTACTATATGGTATCTATATTGTTATATTATCTCGAGAACCGGCTGGTCATTCACGTGTTCCAGGATCTGATGTTCCCCTCTAACAAAAATAATGATGATCTAGGTGCACAGGTTTAATCATTGGATAGGCCGTTAGGTTGGGAAAATTAGGGGACGATGTATCTATCACGCACGCCGTGGTTGCAGATAGTGTCTTGAGCCTGATTGTTCCGATCTAGCAATACTATTCTCGAGTACTTTCTATTTTAGCTTTCTTTGCATTCGTTTTGATGATTTCTTTATTTTAGCCTAGCATGCATCATGTCACATTTTGAGCACGCACGCCTCGTGATCCGTTCAAGGTTGTTCCTCAATAATGGTTAATTGCACTTCAATTCACTTGGATAAGAGATCCATATTCCACTCTGAGTTTGAATGATTTCTCTGATCTTCCCGCTTCGTCTGGTTGGCCAGCGTAATTCCTGTTTGGAGCTTAGTCTACCTCCTTTTATTTTCGTTACTGCTTATTCCGATCTCCTCATTGGTCTGAGGGATTGTGTCCCCCATGAGGTTGATCATGTGTTTTCCTTTTCATTTAGTTTAGTTCTCCAGACATGTCTCATCCACGTCAGCCATTCCGGGTGGGTAGTTCGGCGTTTTCGGGAGAATTCCTATCGCTTGTTGGTTAAAACGGGTGTCTTTTACCTTGATGCCCGCTTATCAGTTCTCTTCGCTTCATCTCCGCGTCATTTCCATTTCACATCGCTGTCGCTTTCGCCCCATCTCCTTTCCATTTCACCTCCGTGTCGCTTTCGCTCGTTCCCTTGTAAAGCGGACATCAAGGAGGGGCATCTGTTGACACCCATTTTTAGCCCGCAAGTTACGTCGTTTCTCTTGTTCATCATTTTTTGATGTCGCAAATTAATCGTTATTTTGGAGCGTTCCTTGGATGGATTTCGAGCCCATTTCATTGTTCCATTCCCTTTGAGTATTGGAGATCATGATTTCTTATAGCCCTGGAGTTTATCTTATCCCCTGTCAGCCTTCCAAGTCAACTTAAGCCCATTTAGGCCGGCTTCCCACAAGCATTCAGCCCCCTTTTGCTGCGCAGTCTTGAAAAATGGTCCCTTTTCACCCACTTCCTTTCCTCTATTCATTAAGTGTCCTACACCAAAGTTGTTCCATTTTTAAATCCCTACATTTTATTCTTCTATGCCATTATCCAGTTCTCCATCGTTTTCAAGCCTCAGTATTTTTCTCTGTTCTTACCCCATTTTCTCTCTCCTCTGATAATTTTTTCATCTTATTCTCTTCATGAAAGCTTTTCATATTTTAGTTATCTATAATTTCTTCTTCTACCATGTTATCTACAGTACCTTTTTTGAATTTTTGAATTTTATTTTTATTAATTTTGAAATGTCAATAAACGGTCTTCTTCAGACCGCTTATGTCAAAAAATGGTCAGTGGATGACCGTTTATTCACTTTTTGTGCCAAAAGTCACTCGATCGCCCCCTGGTTCATTGAGCGGTCTACCCCTAGACCGCGCCATTCATAGAACGGCCTATCGTGCGACCGTTTATACCCCAGAGAGTCCAGATGTTCCTGAACTCCGTTTTCTTCGCCGCTGGACTCTAAGGTTGATTTCTGTTCGTCGGGGTCACCTTTCTAAGGCTCTATCTTCTCGAATATTCCGCCAAATCACTTCATGTTTGTTTCTGCCTCTTGCCACCACTATTATCTCGAGTTTAAGCCATATAACTCGAAATTTAGTGGAATATATTCATAGAAATCTTGCCCGCAATATCAGGTTTTATGCATTTTTGTGTCACACAAACTCTTCCAGATTAGGCTCCGGGGCCACCTTCCAAGGACTCTATCTTCCAGATCCTTCCACCAAAAAGAGTATCATTTGTTTCTAGCTCTTATCCTATCCATTATCTCGAGAATGATTGAGTGATCTCGAGATTTGGTGGACTCTATCTTCTGGAATCGTGGGAGAAAGTTAGGGATTTCACCACTTTTCTATATAAACCTGCCCAGATTTCCTGTGCGACGGGGGGCGTGTTTTCAAGGCGACGGTGAAGCTATGCCGAATTTTCTATTCAACCCTTCGACCCTAGCATGAAGTGGGAAGTATTTTCTTTCCATTGATTCATTATTTTCTCGATTTCATCATCATTTGCCCTCCTAACTTCGCCCCTACTTTTGGCAAATCATCATAATTTGCTAATTTTCTGCTACAACTTCACGACGGGGGCCTATTCATCAAGCCGGGGCGGAGTCATGCTTCATCCGTTTTGTCCTCCTTATACTCCATCTTGAAGATGGGAGTATGAGCTTCACGTTGATTATATGTTTGCCTTATTTCTCATATCTTTTCCCCCTCTTTCAAGCCCCAACTTTCGAGGTTTCGCCACACTGTTCTGCACTTTGCTGAAACTCAGATTTCTTACAACGGGGGCATATTTGCGTCACCGGTGCGAGGCCGTGGGGAACTCTTGGTCTATCCTTTCAACTCCAGGCTCTAGAGGGAAGTATAATCTTTATGTTCCTTGGTTTTGGGCTCATTATCTCCTCATCTTCATGCATATTTTTATCTATGAGTTTTACACTTTCATTCTGTTTTTACACTTAAGTCATTTTTCTCCCATGTTCTACACCCTTCTATTTTCTTAAGTTTTTCACCCCATTTTTCACTGCTGTCCTCCCCGTTTTAAACTCTCCTTTCTACCCTAGTTTCACCACAACATTCCCACCTTTCCATAGCATCCACTCTTTCCTCTTTTGGTTTTCTATCGTGTGAGATATTCATCATTCTTTGAGTCCACTTTGTGCACTGTTCTATATTTTCTGCACAGTCTGCATTTTTCGCCAAATCTCCGGTGTCATAACTTTCCATCCCGACCTCCTTTTGGAGTGATTCTTGTTCCTACTTCTTCACAACACTCAAGTCGTCTGCCATCGCAATTTTCTCTTTATTTGGACATCGTTTGCCTCTCTGTTTGCATCAGTCTTTGCACCCACTTTACACTATTTGCATAATTTTTCTTGTGACTTGCACTTTTACACCTTGTTTATCTATGTTCATCATGACATATTAAATCAATCTCTTCATGTTAATCTCATCACAATATACACACCTATTGTTTGCACCCTTCCATAGGGGTTAAAAACTCACACCCGGTAAGTTTGCCCTCAATCTTTCATGCTACTTTATGCACTTGGGCAGATTTGTACACTTAGCATTTTCTAATGTGTTTTACCTCTTGTTTTGTGTTTGTTTCCTAGGAAAGCATGGAAAGTGAGGCCCTTACCTTCTAGCCGACTGGAAGGCAAGGAGAGGTAATCCACATAGTCCCCGCATCCTTAATATTAAGCGCGATCATCTTCTTTTTCCAAGGTACACAACACACTTAGTTTCCTCTTTTATATTCTTTTGGCGTTGTCATTCCTTGGTGGCGATCACTGTATTCTTTTACATCTTTTATCACCTTTGTCTTGCTGTATGATCATGCTACCATGTTTACATAGTCACATGTTCATGATGTTCACTTGATATGCACATTATGTTATCACTTATGCACATATGCTTGTCTATGTGACTTGTGACACCACGCTCCACATTTTCCACATCTACAGATGGGAGACCGCTCAGGGAGATGAACGGCCCTGGGCAGAACCGTGCAGCGACAGGGAGCAGTAAAAAAACTAAAGACACAGAACTAACACGAACTGAAACAATCAGAAACTGAACATACCTGAGGGGACTGGACGGTCTATCGATCGACCGTGCAAACTTTGGAATGGCCCTGGACAGATCGCAGGAAGTCAGTAAACCCACAAGAGTTTGAAGAACATCACGTACTTGAGCCAGCAGATGTGCACGGCCTATTGACAGACCGTGGAAACCAGTGCATAGCCCAAGGAGGACCACTGAAACTATCAGGCTCACATAAACACAAACGCTTGTGAGATGGAAAGGAACAGTCTATCGTCCGACCGTGGAAACAGAGGAGCGGTCTAAAGTAGACCGCGCAATCAATAACAGCGTGATAGAAACTAGAATAGGAACGCACCTGAGACCAGACAGAGTGGCCTATCGCACGACCGTGGGAAGAGGTGAGTGGTCCTGGAAGAACTGCGTACAACTCCGGGAACAGAAACCCGTAGTGGATGAGATAGCAACATGAAAGAACTTGAAACAAAACCCTAACCAAACACAGGAACGCAGGTCAGCAAAACAGCAGCACGATGGGCACTAGGAGTCCCACCGTGATTGCCAAAAAAATGGGATGTTGATATATTTTTCCCCCTCCTCTCCCTTACCTTTCTATATCAAGATATAAAAATCAAAATAAAGGCTAAAAGGGTAGAGAGGTGTGTGCATGATTGTGATCGCCACCAAGACACGAGGTACAGAAGAATACTACGTACCTTGGAAAGGGGGAAGACACTCGCCCAAAGTGTAGCGCTGGCAGTTGTACACGGTTCAGTGAAGACCGCTCAATGACGTGGACGGCTGCTAGATAGGCCGCGTACAACGCTGGAGAGAGAATGCGGGATGAAGACTGGTTGGCTTTAAACGGTCTGCAGCTGGCTGCAAGAAGGCTTGCACGGTCCTAGATAAGCCGTGTACACCTGCCAACGGATGGAAAACGACCGCGCTATGCCGCCAGACCCCAAGTTGTGGAACTTGATCCTCCACCCCTTCCGGCCGGCCAGAGGGGATGCGCCTCGTGCTGAGCTCGTGTTGACCTATAAAACAACGTAGGCAACGAGAAAACAAAGCCTAAATCAATCCTGGAATGTGTAGTAACTATAAAAGAATGAAAGAACACCCATGTAATTGGAATGGGGAATACCTGGGGGTTGGGTTTTTAACCCCTATAGGGCGTGAAAAGCAATAGGAATGTGTGAAAAATGAGAATGATGGTGAAAAATGTGGATGCAAGGGGGAAAAATGAGCATGCAAGGGATGAGAGAATGACTTAAACACTTAGACCAAAACACGAAATAAACACTACTCCCTGAACCGGAGGCTCAAATGGATGTAGAGAGCCTCCCTCCCTGACAATAGTTCACTCAAGAATTCGGCAACACTTCGTCGCGAATGTTGAATATCCCCCCTTTCTAAGCCTGGACTAAAGGTTCCATTTATAAACCCCTCAAAGTCCAGCCCCGAAATGGGATTTTCCACTAAAAATTAGGGCCTGATAATAAAAGATAAATCGTAGATAATATAACCAGCTCTCACCATGATCAAATGGGGTCCCACTTAGTTGAGGTTCCACAGAGAAAATGGTGGGAGAAGTCAGGGATTTAACCATGGGTGGAGAGAGAAAAGCTAGCTTGCCCATAGATATCGACCTGTTACACTGTCGTTCGATAGGCCGCCCAGCCCAATACATAGTCCATTGCTAGACCGCCTACCGCTGTCGGTGGTAAATAGATAAATCATTAAATTATCCAATTATCTCATCGAACAGACCGGCTATCACGGCGTTGGACTCTTTAGGATAAAACGGTCTAATGCTAGACCACTCAATAAATGGCACGGTCAATGCTAGGCCGTGCAAAACGTGTCGGTGATAAATCCAATAAAATAGAATAAATAGATAATTATCTAAAAAATCAACCGACTTAGGACTCTGGGAGCTGAATGGTCTAAAGACAGGCCGTTTAAGGGGAGTAAATGACTAAACTCAGACCGTGCAAAGGCTTGTCGGTGAAAATTCAAGAAAATCAAATAAATATCCAATAAATCGCTTAGAGTATGTAAAATGGTTCTAAACAGACCGCTCCGGCACTGCACGGCCCATCGCTAGACCGCGTACAGGCTGGACTTTTGAAATAAATAAAATGGGATAAACAAGCCCATTTACCCAAAAACCAAGTGAAGTCAAGGCCCATGAAGCCCGATTCCAAGAGCAGACCTAGCCAGGGAGGGAGATGCCTATAGAATAAGCCCAAAGACGTGCCTGGAAATGGCCCAATGAGTAATGGATAACTTGAGCATCAAACTTGATGGTAAGATGAATGACCCAACTCATAGGCAAAAAACGGGTGTCAACAGTATGGATGCCTTTGGGGAGCAAGTCTCCAACCTTGGGAATCAGATTGGGACCTCCTTTGAGAGGATTGACACTTTTATGCACACCATGATTGGCTGGATGGATACCTTTTCCCATGCTTTAGACAGCCTTGCAACCCATATGACCACTCTCACCGCCGGGTATGAAGATACCTACTAGGCATTCCGTACCACCAACCGTAGTCTTTTCACCATTGACCGTCAACTACAACATCAGGACATCCTTTTGCACTCCATTGAAAGCCGCCTTCCTCATGATGACGGTGCTTCTGATGATGAGGCTAGCCAAGGGAATTCTGCTCCACCTTCTTAGTAGATGTCCTTACGGTCTTTCGGTGTCCCATTGGTCTACTTTTTCTTGTATCCCATCCCCTCTTTTGATGATGCCAAAGGGGGAGAAGTAGTAAGTACCTACTCTAGGCTTATATATCTTAATGTTTGTATGAATGTTTATTTGCTATTTGGCAAATGTGAGACATTGCATTTTGTGTTTCCATCCATGTGTCTTGGGTCAATGTCATGTCCTCTAGTGTCAATGTAATATGTAATGACCTTGGAATTAATGAAATGCACTCGGTATTGGACATAAATGTGTGTTCTTCATTTTCATTTCCTTCATGTGAATTTGGCCAATATGATTGAATGGATTGCGTTGGTTTGGTTTGACAGAATGTTTATTGTAAATGGGTTGATTGCCTCGCGGATAGTTTGCTTTGCCTATCATTCAATTGGTTCTATGTATATCAAATGGTGTTGGATGAAAGACAGGTCCGCCCATATGAAATCCTTCACTACGCATGAGTGTAAACTCCGCCACGTACAAGAACCATGTGGAAGCTATGCACGAATGTAATGTATTGATTTAACGTTCCAATTGGTTTTAATGGCACGCCAATGCACTCAATGTAGTGGAGTTTTGTCATCATCAAAAAGGGGGAGATTGTTACGCTTCCCTAGTTGATTTTGATGATAACAAAACCCTGATATGGCCAACGGTCTCATGCCTTCATCTTTGCATAAGAGCAAGCACAAGAAAGCCCTCAAGGCCATGTCCATCATGATCCAATGCTCAAATTAATCATGCTTCCAAGATGCCCAGAATAAGTGCAATAAACTCAAAATGAATGGAACAAGATGAGGATAAAGGGCATTTTCCATGTGGATATGTTTTATGGGTTAACGAGTTATTTTTGTAGATAAAGCAGACTTCGGTTGACCAACTCTGTTGGTTCGGTCAACCAAAAATTCCAGCATGTAGAACTCTATAAAATTATAGAGTTCGGTCGATCGACGGCCCAGGATCGGTCGAACGATTCTCCCAGCATTGAAAGTTTCAGGAACTCTTAGAGTTCGGTCGACCGAACCCTTCGAAGCAGCAACTGTTGACTTTTGAATTCATCGACGTGGGAAGCCCTCTCTTTTGGACTTTTGAGTCCCAAAGCCACCAGACATGCCAGGAATTGTGGATCTGTGTCTTGGCATGTCCCTTGACCACCCAAGTAATATAAAAACACACCTTTGGGCCAAGAAACTCTTATCACTCAAGAGGATTCAAGTGAGGCCATCAAGGGAGAAAGATGGTTACTGCAACACCTGCGTGAATAGTGATCCGTCCAGCAATCCTTCATCAAACCTCAAGCTTTTGAAGATCAATCTGAAGTCAATCAACTGGAAATCAAGTGGAGAAGCAAGCTTCATCCAAGATCTGCATCATCTACTCAGGGGGAGCCTAAATCATAAGTTTTCCATTTGTGTTTCTTCTTCTAAATTCCTTGAGCTTCAAGTGTGTGTTCTTTGTAATCTGTAAACATTTGTGTGTGTGTGGATCTACTCAGATCCGTGTGTGTGTGTGTGTGTGTGTGTGTGTGTGTGTGTGTGTGTGTGTGTGTGTGTGTGTGTGTGTGTGTGTGTGTGTGTGTGTGTGTGTGTGTGTGTGTGTGTGTGTGTGTGTGTGTGTGTGTGTGTGTGTGTGTGTCTTTTCATTCAAATCTGTGTGTGTTTTGGTGCCCTTGCACCTTCGTGGGAGTTCCGAACTCCTTACGAGTGTGTGTGTGCTTTGATCTTGTAATTCTTTACAAGATAGTGTGTGAATCCTCACAAATCGTGAGGGGTGGACGTAGGTTACCGTCGTTGCATCTGAACCACCTAAAAACCATTATTTCTTTTGTGGTTTGATCCTTTTCTTCTACCCCATTCTGTGCTAGCACACACATATATTACTCCTTTTGTATTTCATCATCCAGATCTAGCATAATTTATCATTTCGTTATCAGATCTTTGGTATATCAAAAGGTGGGTTCGAATTGACAAGACTAGTCTTGTCGGGATGATAACACTTTGCACGAGCAGTATCTTCGGATTCATACCTCCGCCATAGTACCAAGGAACTGCTGTGTGTGATAGCTTTTGATAGATCTAATCGATAATATAACAAATCTATGTTTCTAAGTTGATATTTCATCTCATTTGTTTAAATCGGGTAAAGATTTCTTAAAATTTATAATCACCCAATTCACCACCCCTCTTGCGTATCATTGATCGTCGGACTTCAGCGTCGACTCAGTTGCCAGGTGCGTCGACCTGACGGTTCATTCGATCCTTGTTGAGCATGGGTGCGTCAACCTGAGTGTTCAGTGCGTCGACCTCGCGGTTCAACATATTTCCTGTAACCAGATTGTTGGTTGCTTCTTTGATTCCTGATGTTTTGTCCTTGGTTTTGAATGTTCTATTTTTTTATTGTTTTGGGCTTAGGGGCATTCTTCCATGTTGATTCTTCGGTTATCAGTTTTCATTTCCCCTTCTTAGGACAGAATGATATAGTCTTTAGTTCAAACTTCTTTTTCACAGTGGGGTTGAACCCTAGCCCTTCTTTCCTAAAATTCACCCGAGTTCCTAAGATAGCATCTAGGTTGGACTTACCCTGCGTCATTTTTTCTAGGACATACTGCTTGTCCTTCAACTCGTTTTCAGCCTTCTCAAGATTTTTCTGCATTTGATCATTCACAGCTTTTATGGCTTCATACTTTTCAATGTTGAGTCAATTTTCTCTTTCACATTCTTGGCACCTCAATTTAACTTGGTCTAACTGTTTTATAAGATTCTCATTTTCTTCTTTCATGCTTTTCAGTTATGAACAGTTAGATCCATATTCCTCGACTTGTTTTCTCAACATTTCATTTTCAGCTTTTAGAATCTCCAGATTCTTGGTGACTAGATTATCATGAGCTAAGGCATTAATCTTCGTCTTCAACTGCTTGTTGTCTTTTTTATAGATTTCATACTTTTCAAACAGAATGGTATATGCATCCTCCCATTCTTCAATTGAAAAAAATTTAAAGAGAGAGTTTACCTGATCCTCTTCTTCATTGGCCATTAAGCATAGGTTGTCCTCATCCTCATCTGCAGAAGATCTTCCTCCTCATCGTCGCTCCAACTGCAAACCATTGCCTTGGGCTTCTTCCCCTTGGCCTTGGTCATCTTCTTAAGCAGCTCGGGGAATTTTCCTCGCATATCCCCGGGCTTCTTGCACTGGTAGCATAAAAATTTGTCAGATTTCGTTGCTTGTTCATGTTTAGGATTGGAAACTTTAATTACCTGTGGCGATCGTCTTTTCCTATGGAATTTACCGCTTGATCTCAAGAATTTTTTAAACTACTTGGTGAGTAAGGCATGATCACCTAAGCTCTCCTCTTCATCATCTTCTTCTTTTTCCTGATTGGACTCTGTTGGGTTAGGTGCGGTGGATTCAGAGGGGGGTGAATGAATCTCCCCCAAAAAAATTTCGCCCAATTAAAAATCTAGTTCGCTAACTAGACAAAACTAGATAACCTGAAGAACTAATTAAATCTCTCCTTCTTCAGAAAGACAATGAGCAATTGCGGAATAACAATATCAAAGGACACTCAATACCATAGTCAAACACACGGTGTGCAATCAAGCCATATCGCCCCTATGCATTCATCTAGCGTCAAACACATAATGAGATCAAACCACACCGTACACAAGAGATTTTTTAGGTGGTTCGGTCCTCCAGACCTACATCCACCCCACACTCAACCCAAGTGTGGATTACTGCTGACTCACAGCTTGAACGACTGGGCATCACAGCTTGCCTACATCAGCTGGGCCTCACAGCTTGCCATCCGCTGAGCATCACAGCTTGCTATCCCGCTGAGCATCACAGCTTGCTGTCCAGAGGAGTCCACCTCTGCAACGCTGAGCATTACAGCTTGGCTCTGCTGAGCAATACAGCTTAGCCGTCCGAGGTATCCACCTCGCCGCTATGCATTACATCTTGCACTGTTGACTCACAGCTTGAAGAAAGGTAAAATGGAAAACAAGAAATGCAGCACCGAAAAGCTAAAAATGAAGCACAAAACATATAGCTCTCAAAGGAGCAGGTCTGGCTTGGGTTTGATCCAAATGCCAGAGGATAGATTTCTTCTCCACGAACTCCTTCTCTCTCTCTCTTCTTTCTCTTCTGCTTCTTCTCTTACACTCTGCTCTTCTTTCTCTTTTTGCTTCTTCTCTTACACTCGGATCTTCTTTCTCTTTTTCTCTCGTTCTGCTTCACACTCGATCGTGTAGGCCCTCAGTTCCTTCTCTACTTCAGTCACACTCTCCTCTGCTCCGATCAGTCTTCTCCTGAGGAAGAAGTCTTCATATAAGTGTGTCTTCCACATTTCCCGCCCAGAAGGTTCCTCCACGTGTCATCATCATGTCAGCCCTTCCAGCCTCGGATCACGTGCTCTCATTAACATCCATGAAATAGCACCTGCCAGGGCATCAATCATAAAATGTTCTTCAGACAGTTATACAAGATGTATAGACATGTCAAAAGGGAGTGTATAGACTTAGAGAGCATGCGACAGCAATGTATATACTTTGAACGCGTGCAATGCATGCAAGACAATGTATAGACTTTGTTGAGAGAGATGCACACATAGGAAAGTATGTACATTGACGATGAGTGCACAGGCAAGTTGTCAAGCAATGTACAGACTTTGCTACCTAGCGTTAATGCATGAATGCATCATGTATAGACTTGATGAACTGGCGTGTATGGACTTTGAACGCGTGTAACAAGACAGTGTGCAGACTTGTGTTCATGCAGCAACACGCGTTGTATGGACTTGCTATCATGCGGATGTATAGACTTGGCATTATGAAGCACACAGGCTGTACAGACTTGTGCTAATGCTGCAAGTGGATAATGTACAGACTTCAAGTGCATGCAACAAGACAATGTGTAAACTTCAGCTCGTGCAATGCAGTGTACAGACTTTGAATGGCAGTCTATGCAACCAATGCAGTGTACAGACTTTACCGATGTACAAACTTGTGCAGACTTGCTAGCATGCAGATGTATAGACTTTGGTTCGTGCAACACACAGGCTGTACAGACTTTGAACGCATGCATGCTATGCGATGTACAGACTTTCCACAACGAGTGTGTGGACTTAACAGCTAGGAATGTGCAGACTTGAAGTGAATGCATGGACTATGCACAACGAATGTATAGACTTGCTCATGGACTATGCACAACGAATGTATAGACTTGCTGTAAGGAATGTGCAGACTTGGTGGAAGTGCTAAAATAGTGAGCGTAGGTAAAGATGAGGAATGTATAGACTTGCTCAGTTCAGCTGAATGAAGCAAGACAATGTATGGACTTGCCGATGTACAGACTTGCCGGTGTATGCTAATGCACAAAGGCTTGGTCCGATGTACAGGCTTGCCGATGTATAGACTTAGTGCATGAAGCAAGGCAATGTATGGACTTCGAACGTGTGTAATGCAGCGATGTAGACTTTGCATGAAGCAAGGCAAACGGATGTATAGACTTAGCATGAGACGCTAAGTGAGACAGTGCAATGTATAGACTTACCCAAGACATCGTGAGCAACTGGACGATGTACAGACTTGATATGCATGAAGCACACGATGCAGCTAGACCCTATACAGACTTATCAATGTGTAGACTTGCACATATGCATGAACAAATGAAATGTGCAAACGTTGTACAGACTTGCTAAGCTATCAACAGATGAATGTATAGACTTTGCATATGCATGATGGCGAGTGTATAGACTTCATCAATCAAGGTTCAGGCATGCTGTCAAAGCAATGTATGGACTTGACCGATGCAATGTATAGACTTTCTATGCTGACGATGTTCAGACTAGGCTGCAATGTGTAGAGTTGGCATATGCATGAAGATTACAGCAGAGAATGTACAGACTTGCTGTATGCATGAACTCTGAAGGCACTGACTTCCTATCTGCTCAAGCAGGACTTTCATTTGGATAGAGATGATCATGATATGCTATGCTGACTCATGGTGTTTGCTATCATCAAAATCACAGGGGCACAATAATCTCCCCCTTTTTGATGATGGTAACACTATGAGTCACACTGACTCATGTCAAACTATTCTCCCCCTTTGACTTCATCAAAAAGAAAATAGTTTGAGATGAGAAATACAAGTATGCATGCAATGATTGAATGAAAGTCTCCCCTTTTGACTAAGTCATGCAATGATTTAATGAAAGACTTCCCCTTTGGAAAAAAATCTCCCCCTTTGAGAATAATGATCAGAAAAGTTCTGAAGGCTGAAACCAATTATGATGAAAGGAGATATCAACAAAATCACAGGGATAATCAAGCATTACCACAATCTGCAAGCACAGTGCATTTGATTCAGAAGCCAATGAATGGATGAGGAAGAAGGATTTTCATCAGCACACCAAATTCATAAATCTTGATAAACGGATTTCAGACTCTTCAATTATAATAGATTATGAATGATCTTCAACTTACTATCATGATTTAAGAATGATGAATCCAAAGTTTATCAGGAAAATTCAATACTCATATCTGAAACATCTTTTAATAGAAATGAACCAAACAAAAACTCATCTGATATTCATGTTTAATCTCCCTCCATCTTACTCAATTGAAATTCAATGACTCCTTTAGAAGTTACACAAGATAGTATTGAGATTAAACAGAGATAAATGTGTCCGACATTGTCTTTAGTTTTTTAGAATTTTCTATTGATCAGCACTTATTTTTCCTGAGCAAGTTTGGTTCAGTCAACACTTTTTTACGTGGGGCACAACACGTCTTAGGTGAAGTGACCCAGTTACTCAGTGTGACAACCATATTACCTCTCAAAGAGAATAGAGTTAGCAATTTGGAGTGTCTTTTTACATGAGGAGACACCTTGATCAGAGGCCAGAACCCCCAGTTACTCAATACAACCATGCCATTGCTCTGCCAGATTTTCAATCATTTTTATAAGAGAGGTAACTATGGCACTTCATGACATGGGCTTGCTCTATTTCTTTGATAGAGAACCCAGTTTCTCTGTGACCAAAGTCATTGCTCTGACCAAGATTTCTTTCAAGTATTTTCAGATTATGCAGACATTTCTCAGATCACTGAAAAATTTAAGAACAATACCAACTACATGTATCTTAACCAAGGAAAGCCATGGTTTTAAAATTTTTAGATTTCAGAAGGTTTTGCATGAAATTACATGAGATAGTTGGTTAAGATTTATTAAACAAATGATTCAGATACTTTCAAGTCTTTTAGATCAAAACTGAATGAATACATTAGTCTTAAATCAATTTGATTCATCAAACATTCTTAAGCCAGTATAATAGAAGATTCTTCTTTTCAGAATATTTCTGATTTATGATTAGGGTGCACTGACAAAAATCTTTCATCATTCAGATGAATCAACATTGACATTGCAGCAAATCAGTGGAGTCAACAAAGCATTTTTATTGAGAGAATAGCAGAAAGCAATCATGATGAGACAAGGGTTGAACATTAGAACAGTGCAGTTTAGAAATCAATAGCTGAGTCTGGAGTACACACAGAACAGCTACACAAGTGGAGACAGCAGTGAATTCAGGTGAACCACACATTTGTCAAGAGAATGAATCAGATTGCTAAACAGAAGGAGTTCAAGAGATGAAGAAGTGATCAAACAGGAATGCTCCCCCTGTCTAGATGCAATGGAATGCCCTTTTAGGTTTTTCAAATTTTATGACATACACTACTCTTCAAATGCAACATCACTCAAACTCCCCCTGACAAAGTGCATGACATGCAATTAAAGCACTGCTCATGATTTTAAAGTTTATGCTCAAGGAGAATTCATGCTTGTTCAATCAGAGAGAGAAACTATCAAATGCATCAAGTTCATTTCAAATTTTCAGAAAGTTTCAATTAAACACAAATCAGATCAACATGATGCTCAACCATCTCAAACACGCAATTTTCAGATGATGGAATTTAAACAGTGTTCAGAACTGACCTGAAAAGTAGAATCCTGGGGTTTTCCCTTTTTTTTAAGTGCCTTGGCTAAATTACCCCTCTTTGTTCATTCCAAGGCACACCTGTAACATTTTGATCATTTTGATCCTGCAGGGACCCAAGCAACCTTGGGTCCTGCGTTAACCCTGACAGGTGTTCTGAACAATCTTTTAGCAAAGTTATCAGCATGATCCATCAGGTGACAATTGTCCATAGAATGTCCATATTTTCCACAATATCTACATGAAATGACTGATTTCTGGTTCTTATGATGCATAGTAACAGCAGTATGAGGTCTATAAACATGATTATAAGATTTTCTGTTGTATGCATGAACAGTTTGTTTCTTATTCTTAATCAGCCAACATTCAGCAGATTTGTGACCTTGCTTACCACAGTTGAAGCATGAAATATTTACAGGTCTTGCTCTAGGGAATTTAGCAGATTTGGAATTTATGTGATTTTCCTGAACATACCAACAGTCCCTGACTATATGCCCATACTTGCCACATTCAAAGCACCTGAGGTGCTTGCTGCTTGATTCAGAATTATTGTAGTAATTTCCTGACCAGCACTCAACAGCCTTGTGCCCAGGCTTATTGCAGTTAGAGCACACAGTGTGCTGACTGGACTTGGGTTTAATTCCGTATGAACCATGAAAATGCATGGAAGACTTAGCATGTAGTTTATTGTCTTCTTTCATGATAAAACATGCATTCATTTGATGACCATGCTTACCACAATAGTAACATGAAGCATCAGGCTTCCTAGTAGCATGGTTTCTATCAAAGGACTTTCTAGAATGCAATGCTTCACTAGCATGCTCATCCTTTAACATCAATCTGCAATGTTCCATTATGTGACCTACCATCCCACAATAATAACATGACCCTTTTTTAATATGAGTGTGTGAGAGATCATGTGTCTTGTGTGCAGCTTTCTTTGTATCAGCAGGAGTGTTTTTGTTCTTTTTCTGAAGATTTTCATTCCTTTTCAATTTCGGAATTTGTTCTGCAGATTTGGAATTGACAATGGATTTTTGATTTTTCTGAGTACTGAATTTGAAGATAGGTACACTAGATGTGCTAGTTGGCTCAGAACTATACACGAATGAAGTGTGAAGCTTACTGTCAAGGGACTTTTTATTAGCTGGGTTAAAACCCAGACCCTCACGTTTGAAATTAATTTTGCAACCAAGGAGCTTATCCAAATTATCCTTTCCACTCACAAATTTTTCAAGAGATTTGTTCAAGTCAGAGATTTCAAATTCAAGTTTTGAAACATTAAGTTCTAGGCCAACAATTTCAGTTTCATAGGAAATGACCTGGTTATGCAGTGCATCATTCAGACTTTTCAATGTTTCATTTTCCTGTTTGAGTTTGAGCTGATTTTCAAATTGATTTCCATCAACAACACATTTTCCTTTTTCTAGAGCACGCAGTCTCTCTGACATAGCAGTGTTTAACTGCTTCAACTCTTCATTCCCTTTTTGTATCAGTTTCAATTTTTTATTTTTAGATTTCAAATTTTTAATTTGTTCAGCAGAATTTTCATCATTAGTAATGGAACTTAGCTGTTCTATTAGAACTTCTTCTCTCTGTTCATCTTTCAAACTTTTATTGAGCAATTCATTATTCTCATTTCTTAATGAGGCAACTAGATCCTTATACCATTCAAGATCAAAATTAAGACTCTCGTTAACTTCTTTTAGACATGAGCAATCCTTGCAAACAAAATCTTTTACCAGTTTTTCATTCTGAACTACATTATCGTTATAAGACAGATCATCATCAATCAAGCTAAGTCTTTCCTTTAGTTCAGCAATTTCACAAGCAAGCTCTTGATTTTTCTTTTTGTGTAAACCAATTTGTTTCATAAGCATTTCTTTCTCAGATTTCAAATGATCTAGATCTGAAGTAACAGAATCAAACTCTTTTAGTTGTCTTCTGAATATCTCATTTTCTGTCTTTAGAATTTCCATATCCTCACCTCCAGAATTAGCATTCACATGATCATTCAACTTCCTTTTTAGAGATTTATTTCATTTTTTCAACTTTTCGTAAGAATCAAGTAAATCATTGTATGCTACAATCCAATCATCCATATCATAATTATCAAATTCAGAAGGTACCTTATCTTCATCTTCTTCTTCATTTTCTTCTTGCTGTCCATCATTGTCAACCATCAGACATGTGTTGCGATTCCTGGTAAGCTTCAGTTTCTCTAAAATCTCCTTGGCAGACCTGCAAGAAGAGACACATGAAATTAGAGCTCTGTCAAGTGATGCTTTCATTAAATCTAATGCTCTCAAGTTCACAGAGTCTTTCAGTCTATCCTTATCAGTCCATCTAGATTTATCTTTTGATAATTTGTGTGGACCGTGGACCATTACTTTCCAAAGATCAGAATCAATTTTCCTCACATAATAATGCAGCTTTTCCAGCCATATATCAAAGTCAACACCTCTGAAGATCGGTGGATGAGCCATCGAGAGATGATAGATGCACCGAAAATAGATTAGCAAAGCAAGACACTAAATCAGTGAAACAAAACACTGAGCACAAGAAACCCACTCTGAAATACACCACAGAAGATGCAGGATCTACTGCGGATTGTTAGATCCTATGCACAGCAACCTGTCTCTGATACCAAGTGTTGGGTTCGGTGCGGTGGATTCAGAGGGGGGTGAATGAATCTCCCCCAAAAAAATTTCGCCTAATTAAAAATCTAGTTTGCTAACTAGACAAAACTAGATAACCTGAAGAACTAATTAAATCTCTCCTTCTTCAGAAAGACAATGAGCAATTGCGGAATAACAATATCAAAGGACACTCAATACCACAGTCAAACACACGGTGTGCAATCAAGCCATATCGCCCCTATGCATTCATCTAGCGTCAAACACACAATGAGATCAAACCACACCGTACACAAGAGATTTTTTAGGTGGTTCGGTCCTCCAGACCTACATCCACCCCACACTCAACCCAAGTGTGGATTACTGCTGACTCACAGCTTGAACGGCTGGGCATCACAAGTTGCCTACATCAGCTGGGCCTCACAGCTTGCCATCCGCTGAGCATCACAGCTTGCTATCCCGCTGAGCATTACAGCTTGCTATCCAGAGGAGTCCACCTCTGCAACGCTGAGCATTACAGCTTGGCTCTGCTGAGTAATACAGCTTAGCCGTCCGAGGTATCCACCTCACCGCTGTGCATCACAGCTTGCACTGTTGACTCACAGCTTGAAGAAAGGTAAAATGGAAAACAAGAAATGCAGCACCGAAAAGCTGAAAATGAAGCACAAAACATATAGCTCTCAAAGGAGCAGGTCTGGCTTGGATTTGATCCAAATGCCAGAGGATAGATTTCTTCTCTTCGAACTCCTTCTCTCTCTCTCTCTTCTTTCTCTTCTACTTCTTCTCTTACACTCTGCTCTTCTTTCTCTTTTTGCTTCTTCTCTTACACTCTGATCTTCTTTCTCTTTTTCTCTCATTCTGCTTCACACTCGATCGTGCAAGCCCTCAGTTCCTTCTCTGCTTCAGTCACACTCTCCTCTGCTCCGATCAGTCTTCTCCTGAGGAAGAAGTCTTCATATATATAGCAGCAGCTAGGGCGTGTGTCTTCCACATTTCCCGCCCAGAAGGTTCCTCCACGTGTCATCATCCTGTCAGCCCTTCCAGCCTCGGATCACGTGCTCTCATTAACCTCCACGAAATAGCACCTGCCAGGGCATCAATCATAAAATGTTCTTCAGATAGTTATACAAGATGTATAGACATGTCACAAGGGAGTGTATAGACTTAGAGAGCATGCGACAGCAATGTATATACTTTGAACGCGTGCAATGCATGCAAGACAGTGTATAGACTTTGTTGAAAGAGATGCATGCAAGCACATAGGAAAGTATGTACATTGACGATGAGTGCACAGGCAAGTTGTCAAGCAATGTACAGACTTTGCTACCTAGCTTTAATGCATGAATGCATCATGTATAGACTTGATGAACTGGCGTGTATGGACTTTGAACGCGTGTAACAAGACAGTGTGCAGACTTGTGTTCATGCAGCAACACGCGTTGTATGGACTTGCTATCATGCGGATGTATAGACTTGGCGTTATGAAGCACACAGGCTGTACAGACTTGTGCTAATGCTGCAAGTGGACAATGTACAGACTTCAAGTGCATGCAACAAGACAATGTGTAAACTTCAGCTTGTGCAATGCAGTGTACAGACTTTGAATGGCAGTCTATGCAACCAATGCAGTGTACAGACTTTACCGATGTACAGACTTGTGCAGACTTGCTAGCATGAAGATGTATAGACTTTGGTTCATGCAACACATAGGCTGTACAGACTTTGAACGTGTGCATGCTATGCGATGTACAGACTTGCCAACAACGAGTGTATGGACTTAACAGCTAGGAATGTGCAGACTTGAAGTGAATGCATGGACTATGCACAACGAATGTATAGACTTGCTCATGGACTATGCACAGCGAATGTATAGACTTGCTGTAAGGAATGTGCAGACTTGGTGGAAGTGCTAAAACAGTGAGCGTAGGTAAAGATGAGGAATGTATAGACTTGCTCAGTTCAGCTGCATGAAGCAAGGCAATGTATGGACTTGCCGATGTACAGACTTGCCAATGTACGCTAATGCACAAAGGCTTGGTCCGATGTACAGACTTGCCGATGTACAGACTTAGTGCATGAATCAAGGCAATGTATGGACTTCGAACGTGTGTAATGCAGCGATGTAGACTTTGCATGAAGCAAGGCAAACGGATGTATAGACTTAGCATGAGACGCTAAGTGAGACAGTGCAATGTATAGACTTACCCAAGACATCGTGAGCAACTGGACGATGTACAGACTTGATATGCATGAAGCACACGATGCAGCTAGACCCTATACAGACTTATCAATGTGTATACTTGCACATATGCATAAACAAGTGAAATGTGCAAACGTTGTACAGACTTGCTAAGCTATCAACAGATGAATGTATAGACTTTGCATATGCATGATGGCGAGTGTATAGACTTCATCTATCAAGGTTCAGGCATGCTGTCAAAGCAATGTATGGACTTGACCGATGCAATGTATAGACTTTCTATGCTGACGATGTTCAGACTTGGCTGCAATGTGTAGAGTTGGCATATGCATGAAGATTACAGCAGAGAATGTACAGACTTGCTGTATGCATGAACTAGCCGAAGGCACTGACTTCCTATATGCTCAAGCAGGACTTTCATTTAGACAGAGATGATCATGATATGCTATGCTGACTCATAGTGTTTGCTATCATCAAAATCACAGGGGCACAACAGACTCATCAGTGATGTGCGAGACTCTGAGAGTAATAGTCTTCTTTTTCTTATGATCTTCTTCGTTTCTTTTCAAGTTAAGCTCATATGTCATGAGCGATCTTATTAGTCCATCAACTGCCATAGCTGACAGGTCTTTTGAGTCTCCAATCACTGTGGCTTTTGTGTGCCACACTGGTGTGACAGATCTTATGTCACGCCCCGAGACTATGCAGCGGAAAAAATCGAGAACATTAACAGCTGGTTAGTAGGCCTCAAGCGAGTAATATAATCATAGCGCTAACACATTCTCACATAAGAAATGAATGTACAATATTTGGGCAAAATCTTTGCTTTATTTAAATAATAATCAAGGTTGACTCTTTGACTAACTAAACTCAATAAAAATAGAAAATTACATAGCGACTCTTGACTATCCACTAATGATAATCTAAGGCTTCGCTCCTTCTTTAATCACTCTCGGATCCATCACTTGAATAGTCTGAATCCGACCCGCTAGAATTTTCTAAAAAAGATTGGAAAAGTAAGGAATGAGCACACATGCCCAGTAGGTATCTTCATATCAACATGAAGGTAATGTTTAAGTAATTAACATTTTATCTCTAGAGTGTAAGATAAGTCATGAAAATACGATGAGACATGCGAATAAACCAAAGTAACACAAGTAACAAGATATGATCAAGGTGAGATATGAGAATTTATGTAGACTGGAAATATGATCAAGCAATAATATAACATGAATGTAATTTGGCCTTTCATGAACAAGAATGTAATTTTTCATAACCATAAAGGCTATGCACTAGAAAGTCATGTAACGAGAATGTACTAGCAAGCATGTAATTTCACAAGATTGCCTCATGGATCTTCACATGTTTATAAAAAAAGTACTCCCGGCGCAATGCGACGCTAGTATTCATCATACCCTATGGTTTATAGTATGTTTCCGGCTATCTGCCGAGGGGACTAGAGTTGAGCCCTTGGACACTGTCTGTGCCTGCTCTTGCATCTTCAAGTTATAAATCAAGCTACTTCCACGAGAAATATAAATATGGCCAATAATGTAACCAGTTCAAACACTAGATTCATATTAACAATAATCAAGGTAAGAATGTACCAAATTGAAATTATGAGATCAAGGATGATTTAAGAACAATGTTATGCCAGGGAAGAAATCTGGCAGCATAACGGTATATTCTTAACTTTTAGAACTCATTAATAACTTCTTGAACAAGGTATTAACTTCTAGATAATCAATAAATCATCTAGGAATCATAGGAAAATCAACCCTTGGGTCAAACCCCGGGTTAAGAACATTGAAGGCACTTGCGGTCATGACTGGACCGTTTATAGACCTTAGCGATCAGTTCTGGACCGTTTAATGACAGAGTCGACGCATGAAGAAGGGAGTGTCGACACAGTGAAATCTCTAGAACCTTGCGGTCATGGCAAGGCCGCTAGGCATCTTTGGCGCTTAAGTAAATGGCCGCTAATAGACTCTTATGATCTAATGGATGGCCGCTATGATTCGGAACATAGAAAACTCCGGGAAAGTGCTTTCTAGACAATTGGTCTTAGAGGGTACAACCAGCTCAGCATCCTAGAGGGAATCCCAAGCTCGCGGAGTCTTATGGAGGCCTTGAAACAAGATCACCTAGTCCGGTGGAAGGAATATCTAATGGAGAGGATCACAAGTCCAAGATTATGTGCTTAAGTGTAAAGTGTATCTAATGGCCACGCACCGGAGTACGCACCATGTACTTAAGAAAAAGACTCTAAAGATGAGAGTGAGATCATGATAAAACAGCGATCAAAACATCATTAAGACAAGTCTACAACTCATGGAGAAATAACTTTAATACAAACTATATAAGTTTTGGCATAAAATAACATATGTTAAAAATAGATATTCAAAAACATGTAAAACATGCAATCTATCAAGGACGATGCACAATATAACCATTATTATGAATATGAAGTCAAAACAAGGAATAGGAACTCATTAACTAAGTGTATCATATAGTTAATAGGGCTATTATACATTATGTTTCGAGTTAACAATAATACAGAAACTCAGAACACTTAGCGGTCTCCTGAGGACCGTTTACCGGCTTTAGCAGTCTATCGCAGGGCCGCTAAAGAACTCTGGCTGTCTGGTGAAGACCGTTTATTCGCCTGTAACAGACAATATAAAAACCCGAAGAGCAGGCCTAGGCAAATAGGTCTATAGAAAAATATGCCAGTAGGTAAATAAGGCCTGATGCAACTATATTAAAACATGGAGATGCATGGGTTTGAATGAAGTAAGCCAAAATTATCAATTTCTTATTAAGGGTAGGATTCATCCATGCAGTTTTAACCTAGATGCGCAGTCATGATAAGAACATGAAATACTATCAGTAGAAAGTATGAAACGGAATGAAACCATAGGACATTTATTCCTAACATGTTGCTTTAGCCTTTTCATGAGATAACCTACCTTTGATTCTATCCCTAGACTTTGGATTTCTAATTAGAAGTAGACCCTAGTTCCTACACGTCCTGTGCCAAACCAGCAACTTCTCGTCCCTCTATCTCCTGATCCTCTTGACCTAAATCTGTGAAAATTGGAGGGTAGTTAGAAGATATGAAGGTGAACAAAAAGTTCTAAAGGATCAACTTGAACTAACCTCGTTTAGGGCTTCTAATCTCCTGATCTTTACTGGACCAACACACTGGTTCCTGTGCAGACTACAGCGAACTAGCAACTTGCAGATGCTCTAACTTTCCAATGGCTTGGTCTTATAGCATGAAAATTGGAGAGGAGTTAGATAAAACTAAGGAGAACGTAAAGTTCTAAAGAACTAACCTGAGATGATGTCTCCTTACCTTCGAAATACGCGATCCAACATTAGGGTTCGCATGGTCGAAGTTAGGGTCTATTTATAGGGTTTTGAGTTAAGGCTTAGGATTTGATCGAACTTAGAGTCTTGATTATGGGTAGGATCGATCCTCAAGAGTCCTGGACAACTTACATGTCCACATACTTCGATCCATGGGGATTTGGATGCCAAAGATCCAACCTTTTCACATTTTCTCCCATTCACGAAATCAGGAGGGCTTAGCAGTCATGGAGGGACCACTAGGGTGGATCTGGCGGTCGCACGATAGACCGCCAATCTCCGTTAAATCTGAAATTTTCATATTTTTGTATTATCTCCTATTTATCCCCTAATTGATGTATATATCCTATTTTAAATCCGTAAATTACCCAATTTGTGTTTCTATTAATGGGCTTGGGTCTAAAGGTTCTGGAATTGGGTCTTTGGGCTCATTTGAGTTGGGCTTAACCCTTTAGTTTATATAGGGCCTTTAAATGGATTTAATAAATCATTAATTCTTATTAATAGCCTATTAAGCCTTTTAAAATTGCTTAATAATTATACTTAAATCTAGAAAAAATTTAGAAAATTTCTTGGGCGTTACACCCTCCCCCACTTAAAAGAATTTGGTCCCCAAATTCATCGTAATAAGATTTGCTAAGGAGAGTGTACTTACATTCAAAATATCTCCAGAAATCTTTTGTGCATGGCTTCTTCTATCTCCCATGTCACCTCGTGTGGCCAAAATTTGCTCCATTGGACTTTGACCATGGGAATAGTTTTATTCCGAGGTTGACGTACTTCTCGTTCAATTATTCTGATTGGATTTTGCTCATATGTCAAATCCTTTTTAATCTCCAGGTTGTCATAAGTTATGACATGGAATGGATCGGGGACGTACCTTTTGAGCATTGAGACGTGAAATACATCATGGACTCCAGCTAATTGAGAGGGCAAAGCTATTCGATACGCGACTTCATCAACCCTTTCGAGAATTTCAAAGGGGCCAATGAATCTCGGAGTGAGCTTGCCTTTGATGCTGAATCTTCGAATACCTCGACCCGGAGAAACCTTAAGGAATACGTGGTCTCCTACTTGGAATTCCAGGTCACGCCTTCTATTTTGAGCATATGATTTTTGCCTGTCTTGAGCCATCTGGAGTATCTCCCAAATAAACTTTATCTTCTCAGTAGTATCCCTGATGATGTTGGGGCCGAGAAATTTCCTTTCTCCTACTTCATTCCAACATATAGGTGAGCGACAACTTCTTCCATACAGTGCCTCGAACGATGCCATTTGTATACTAGCTTGGTAGCTATTGTTGTAGGCGAATTCCACTAGAGGCAAGTGGTCGTGCCAACTCCTTCCAAAATCAATAGCACATGCCATGAGCATATCTTCTACTACTTGATTGGTTCTTTCAGTCTGACCATCAGTTTATGGATGGAATGTTGTGCTAAAGTTAAGTCGGGTCCCTAATGAATGATGTAGACCCTTCAAATTGTGATGTGAACTGAAGATCTCGATCAGATATAATGGTGACAAGGACACCGTGTAGTTTGACAATTTCTTTCATGTATAGTGCTGCTAATACATCCACAGACCATCGACTTTTGATTGGTAGAAAATACGCAGATTTAGTCAATCGGTCTATAATCACCCATATACCATCGTGTCCACCTCTCGTCTTAGGTAAACCCATGATGAAGTCCATCCCTATACTTTCCTAGTTCCACTCGGGAATATCCAACGGATGTAGTTTCCCAACATGTTTTAAATGTTCCGCCTTTACTTTCTGACAAGTGAGGCAGCGAGATACAAAGTTTTTTTTTTTTGGTAAATAAAGATTATGTGCTTGTATTAAATGAGAAAAGAAATGTACATCATAAGTCTGCCAAGTAGATCTACTATACTCAGGACCACACAGGTTGTGGACTCAGAGTTTATTGAGAAAATAGAATGAATCTGTTGAAAATAATTTTCTCTCTTCTAGTTAGTCTCTTCTGCCCTTGGAACTCCATGCAGCATCTTGCATCTTCAAGAATTTGGATGAAGATACATGATTTAGAGCTAGGAGAATCATCAAAGAATCTCACACATCGTTCTCTCCAGATTTTCCAAATGGCAATGCGAAATAGAATCCTAACAAACTTCATTAACTGACCAGATTTCGGAAGCTGGGCTTGCAGTTGCTGAAGTTCATGGCATATCCCAATGTTCGGCTGTCTATGGAGGTCAAATCTGGCTAGAATCTGTTTCCAAACCCACTTGGAAAATGGGCATTCGAAGAAAAGATGGTCTTGGGTATCTCTGCCTTGCTTGCATAAAGAACACATGCTAGGGAGGTAGAATCCCTTCTTTTGTAAATTTTCAGCTGTAGGTAGCTTGTTAAGGACCGCTTGCCAAGTGTAGAGGGATGCTATTTGGGTAGTAGGATTATTCCAGACCCACACATGATGGACAAAGTTTTCTACTTCTCTTTTCATATTGGGCCACCAGAAATTTCTTTTCAAATATTGATACATCTTGGTAGCACCAGGGTGAATAACATACCTTGATTTATGAGTGTTGTTCCTAGGTTCTCGTATGGACAAGAAGGGGGGATGAATTGTCCCCGCCAAACGTAGTGGTAGTTTTTAAATTTTAACGCATCTAGTTAAAATAACTACCAACGCAGAAAATGACTGCACGAAATATAAGCTATAAAGAAATTAATTCTCTCAAGCTTACCATTCTCACACGATCAACAAAAACAATATAAATATATAGGCAGACCTCAAACACACAGATACGAGACAAATTTTTTAGGTGGTTTGGGACGACGACGGGCTCCCTACGTCCACCCCTCACCAAACCGGTTAGGATCCACTCGCTTCAATGAAGTGCACGGAGCTTTCACTTCAAGAGACACGGAGACAACATCTCCTACATCATCCTACACGGATCAACAGTCACACACACACTAGTCGCAACACCTGCAGCACAAGAGTAACACGACCATTCACAGACGGTCAACAGACTTACAGAGTTGAAATTTAGAAAACAAGATATGTTCAATACAAGCATAGAAACCTGAAGCTAATGACTCCACTAAGCACAAACAAGATGTAGAATGAAATCTCCATGGATAAAAAGGGCTATAGAAATTCTCCTCTAAGGCTCAGGTCGGAGGGTAGCTGGATGTCGATGATGAGAATGTCCTCGCGTTCCCCTTCTCGTTACGCTCCTTTGATTCTTCAATCACGAACTCCAAAAACGATTGGAAGTAGATGAAAACCTTGACTCTTTCCTCAGCTCCTCTCCTTCTTCTCTTTCTTCTCCTACAAGAAAAGATAGAACATTAGAACACTTAACACTTGGAAAATTTCTCCCAAATTTGTAGGTCTTTTATAGACATAAGAGAGAATGATGAAATGACCATAAAGCCCACGCTAAAACCCCTTCAAAATGAGTCTAACATATGTGTGAATGTCCTAAGGGTATTAGGGTCAAGTTTGACTCCAAATGGATCTCATTAAGATGGGTTTCAGAGTTCACGTAATGGGTCTCCCGCCGGGTTCGGTCGACCTATGCGAAAGGGCCGGTCGACCGGAATTTTGTAGGGTCAGGGCAGATGCATTCTAGGAATTTCGGTCAACCTAAGCCACTGGGTCGGTCGATCAAAAATTCTCAGGAAACCCCCTTTTGCATTCTGTTAAAACTGGTCGACCGGACACTTTCTTCAGGTCGATCGAAAGTCTGCAGAAAGTTAATAATACATGGAAAACATGAGTGTTTGAACTCTATCAACCCAAGTACTAAAACCATGAGGTATAGACATCAAAACCATGAGGGAAAACACAGATATATGCATGAAAAGCCATTCATGACACTTGAACACATATGAGGATATGTGAATGGAAAACCATTTGAAACCCATGAATCATGTGCATGAAAGCTCAATAAGATGCTTATTTGCCACAAATGTTTATATCAACAACTTTGAACATGTTTTCATATTTTCAAATCCTTTAAAAGAGTATGCAAGAAAGCTCTTTGAAAACTTAGTTGACACACCTAACATGAATAGCCTATGACCATGAATAAGAACAAGGTGTGAGAACCAAAACTACCAATTTCAACCAATCTATACATAAACTGATTTATCAACATGTAAGCTCAAAATATCATGAAGGATATGCGTGGAATGACTCTTGCAATCACAAATATTATACATAATCACCAAACACCCATAGCTCTCCACAAATACACAAGAGTGAGCATTAGTTACCTTTACAAACCTAGTGAAGGATTTTGCAATCTAAAGTCTTACCATTCCCTTTTGATGAACATTGTATGGGATTTTCAACCTATTTGGTGTTGTGGATGACATGGTACTTATTCATTCAATCCATTGACTTCAGAAGTATATTCACTATAAATTTCAATCCTGCAAAGCAAGGTTATCATGTTTTGCATAAGATCCTTGCTGATCATTCATTCTTAAATGGATATTCTGCATACCACATGCACACAAGTTTTGTCAACATTAAAACTAAATCATCAAACACACCTAGGGGTCCAACAATCTCCCCCTTTTTGATGATGACAAAACATGCATTGTGTGCCCAAAATTTGATAACAAGCCAGAACATGTGTTTGTGCATGGTTCAAGATAGTTTGAGTGAAAGGCAATGAAAATGCACTTAGAGATGATATGAAAAGACCTATGTATCAACAAGTAAGGTGAAAATGCAAATAAATGCAACATGACATTATGCACACTCTATTCTCCCCCTTTTTGTCATCACCAAAAAAATGGTTGACAATGGGGTTATTTCAACTATTATGAACATGTATGATCTGAAATATGAAGTTATTCATGCAAGCAACCAAGCAAGCAAGAATGAAAGTCAAGCAAACATGTAATACTATAACTCCTCCTTAATGGGGTAAATGGATAAGAAGTGAACAGTTGATTCAAAATCAAATTATGTCCCATGAAGCATAATAAAAAAAGGTAGTACATTCATATGCTAGAGGTATTGCATAGACAATGATAAGAACAAATTTAAAATACACATTCATCACAATAATACCCAAAGGTGAAATATGTGAAAATGAGTAATGAACTCCAAAATTATATGGATATTGACAAAATTTCTAGAAAACACTAGAGGGATATTTCCTTTCTACACTTCCATTTCGATCCTCGACTTTTGGTAGCTTCGCACAACCCCTTTTTGTTTGTTTTCCTTTTATTGGATTTCACCGTTCGGCGTGAGTCACCTCATGTGTCTCAATGGGGTTTCCCAGCTACTAGGATCCATCGCACAATGTGGATTTTTATTTCACCTTTCGACGCGAGTTTCCTCATTTATTTCAGTGGGGATTCCCGCCTACTTGGTTAGACATCCCACTTATTGAAGCTTGCGGGGTAGGCAACTTTTTCCTCACGATTCTCTTAATTTCCATGTAGTAATTTGTTTCCCATGAAGTGTTTAAAGGAATTTTTGAAATCTTTATCAACCAAAGTTATATGCATCACTTTTGAATAAGGTATGGGTAATTGCTTTGTATGTGGAAGATGAATTTACCTACACAGTTTTGACTCCTCCTAAATGTATGCACAGTAGAAATAAATCCTCCTCCTTTGTATATGACATGATTCACAAAAGATTAAGATCACTGCATGATTATTTATCAAGGAGGTAAGGTCATAGAAAATTTTCAAGAAAAGATTTTCTATAAATATATACATGCATTCAAACAAGGATTTGAAAGTAAATTCATGCAGTTATGATTTCCGGTACATGGCGGAGGTGAAGGTCCAAAGACCCAACTCACACATCGAGAGTGTTTCCAGATGGAGTTTATCTACCCTTCCACAACTCAAGATTTGAAATACCAAAGAATCATGGAATTCAAGCAAGTAAGTATGTCAAGTATATACAAGCATATGCAAGTGAATGAAGAGATGATGAAGAATTATTTCTATTCACAAGCATGCAAAAATATATGCAATGTTAACCATGAAGTTGAATATATGCAAATCTGAAATGTTATTTACAAAATAAGTAAAAGTGTTTATTCAAGCCTAATATGTGCAATTACTCATTCAAACAGTAAATTCCTAATTCTTTTCTTATTCTTTTGAAATTTTCAGGAGTTAAGGATTTTGTAAAAATATCTATAAGTTAGTTTTCTGTATTTACATGTATAAGCACAAAATGACCCTTACTCACATGATCTCGCAAAAAGTGGTGTCTAATCTCTATGTTTTGTGCGAGAATGCAAAATAGGATTTTTGGAAATATTAATCGTAGAGGTGTTATCATAAATAATGGGTGTGTTATTTAAGGAAATCCCAAAATCAACTAACTGTTGTTGGACCCAAAGCACTTGGGCTGCACAACTACCGGTATCCATGTATTCGGCCTCGGCAGTTGATAATGCCACTGTGTTTTGTTTCCTAGAGGCCCATAAAACCATGCATCCTCCAAGAAATTGACAATAACCGCTCGTGCTCTTACGATCCACTAAACACCCAGCGTAATCAGAATCAGTATAAGCTACTAAATCAAAAGTGCAACTACGTGGAAACCAATGACCAACATCCGAGACTAAAAATTCTTTTGACGGCTAACATGTGTGCTTCTCTAGGATCGAATTGAAATCTCACACACATGCAAACACTAAACATTATATCCGGCCTACTAGCAGTCAAATACAATAAAGATCCAATCATGTCTCTAAAAAGTTTCTAATCGACAGACTTATCTTTTTCATCCTTGTTCAATTTCACCGTTGTTGACATCGGTGTCTTGTGTGGCTTTGCATTGTCGAATTTGAACTTCTTGATGAGCTCCTTTGTGTATTTCCTTTGATTTATGAAAATTCCATCCTTTTGTTGCTTCACCTGCAAACCCAAGAAGAAAGTTAACTCCCCCATCAAACTCATCTCAAACTCCCCCTGCATTAATTTAACAAAATCATCATTTAATGAATCAGAAGTGGCTCCAAAGATAATGTCATCAACGTATACCTGGACAATCAACATGTGTTCATTGTCGCTCTTAATGAAAATAGTTTGATCGATATTACCTCTTTTGAAGCCATTTTCTGAAAGGAATGTACTTAGCCTTTCATACCACGCACGGGGGGCTTGCTTCTGACCATACAACGCTTTGTCAAGTTTGTACACATGGTCCATGTGCTTCTTATCTTCAAATCCCGGTGGCTGCTCAACATAGACGTCTTCTTTCACTACACCATTCAAAAATGCACTTTTAACGTCCATTATATTCCTAGAGCATGCAAAGGATAATAATATTCTAACGGCCTCAAGCTTAGCCATGGGTGCAAATGATTCATCAAAATCAATTCTTAATTCTTCGCTATAACCTTGGGCTACAAGCCAGGATTTATTCCTAATTACCACCCCTTGATCACTAAGTTTGTTTTGAAAAACCCACTTAGTTCCTATCACCGGGTGATTCTTAGGTCTAGGCACAAGAAACCACACCTCATTCCTTTGGAATTGGTGTAATTCCTCCTACATAGCCAAGATCTAGAAATTATCATTTAATGCCTCATTTACAGATTTGGGCTCAATATCGGAAAGTAATGCAAGATTATTAAATTCTTCAACTTCCCTGATTGAAGCCCGTGTTCTTATGCCTTGTTTCACGTCTCCTATGATGTTGTCTTGTGGATGGTCCTTGTGGAACGTCCATTTTTTGGGGAGATCTTCATTTTGGGTTGGATCTTCATCATTTTTGGTGCTCGACTCCGCTTGATCCACATCATGATTTTCCTTGTCTTTCTTTTCTTCTCCATCTTCATGCCCTATATCAATAAAGTGATTATCTTTGTCAGACAGTCTTAAAGTGTATTCATCAATGATCACATGAGGGCTTTCCTTTACCACAAGAGTACGTAGGTTATATACTCGATATGCTCTAGATGATGACGAATATCCAAGGAATATACCTCTATCACTCTTTGCGACAAATTTTTCTAAATGTTCTTTAGAATTTTTCAAAATGAAACATGGAGAACCAAAAGGTTTAAGATATTCAATATTCAGCTTCTTACCTTTATACAGCTCATATGGAGTTTTCTTGAGAATAGGTCTTACCATGGCTCGATTGATGATATGGTAGGATGTGCTCACCGCCTCAGCCCAAAAATACCTTGGTAGACCATTTTCAGCAAGCATAGTTCTCGCCATCTCCACGAGCGTCCTGTTCTTTCTTTCCACGACTCCATTTTGTTGTGGGGTTCTCGGTGTTGAGAAGTTGTGTGAAAACCCTTGTTTCCTGCAAAAATCATGAAAGTCATGATTATCAAATTATCTTCCATGATCACTCCGAATAGCTTTAATTTGGTACCCCTTATCAGTTTGTAAATTCTTGCAAATATCTTCAAACTCCTGCAAAGCATCATTCTTATGGGTTAAAAATAATACCCAAGTGAATCTTGAGTAATCATCCACAATAACAAACCCATAAAATTTTCCTCCAAGACTTTGTGTCCTAGTGGGACCAAATAAATCTAGATGAAGGAGTTCAAGGGGTCTAGTGGTGGTGACAATATTTTTGGATTTAAAAGACACCCTGGTCTGTTTCCCCATAGCACATGCATCACAAATCTTATTTACATCAAAATTCAATTTTGGTAAACCTCTTACCAATTCTTTTCTATACAGTTTAGAAAGAACACTAAAGCTTGCATGACCAAGTCGTTGATGCCATAACCATGCATCATCCGACTTATTAGCAACTAAACAAAGATTGTCATTATGAGAACTTTCAAAATCAACAGAATAGATATTTCCATCTCTAAGACCAAAAAAATTTATTTCATGAGAAACTTTATCTACAATGGAGCAGTGTGTGTTTTCAAAAATGACTTTGTGACCTTTGTCACAAAGTTGAGTAATGCTAAGCAAATTATGATTCAAACCATCTACAAGTAAGACTTCTTCAATGGATTGGTTCGAATCCTTACATATTCGCCCAATTCCCATAATTTTACCTTTGTCGTTCCCGCAAAAGGTGACCAATCCGCCATCCTTTTCCTTCAGGTCTGAAAAGAGTTCCTTATTACCTGTCATATGTCTGGAGCATCCACTGTCCAGATATCATTTGTTCCACTTGACTCTTAAATAGACCTGCACAATCAAAGCAAATCTCAAGCTGATTTAGGTACCCAAGCAAGCTTGGATCCCGAAGTGTTAGTCCTACCATGAGAAAGATGAAATCTATTTTTCCTTTCAAAATACTCATCATCGGCCCTCATCAAATCACAAACATACATTGAGTGTCCGAACATTCCACAATAAAAGCATGTAACATTTGGCTTTCTAAACCGACTCCTATGCATGTATGATCTATCAACAAAAGAGTTCATGCATGAGTCAACATGATTATAGCCATATGAATCAAATGATTTTTGAAATCTATTTTTCACAAATGGATTTTTCTTAGTGGGTGAGTGTCCCACACCTCTCCTCTCATTCCTAACATTTTCATTGCTAGATTCACCACTTTCAAACATTTTCTCTTTTCCTTTCAACTCTTTTTGACCAACATCTTTCAGATTCTTTAGTTCATTTTGCATGGTATTGAAGTTGGTTTGAATATCCTTCTTGGATTTTTCACATTCACTCAACCTAGCTTTAAGCTCATCCAACTCCATAACCAATTGAGCATTCTCATTTTTCAATTTTTCAGCATTTTCATACGCATGTTGTTTTTCTACATCTAGACACTCTAGTTCATCCACATACAAGGATAACTTGGATTCAAAATCTTCTTTTTCATCCTTGAATTTCTCAATTTGCATTTCATAAAAGCTGCACCTATCACATGGATTAGTAGAGCTGATCAAATCACAAATTTTCTTTTTCAGATTTTTGACATCCGATTTAGACCTCTTATATTTCTGATATAAATATGCATAAGGTTCATGCCATTGTTCAGCAGTAAAGTTTTCAGACTCAAAATTTACCTCAGAATTATCTTCGTCCGCCATCAAGCAAAGATTCTGACTAGCTCGTCCAGTCCATTCTTCTCACCTTCGGATTTTGAGCTATCTGAATCCTCATCGCTCCATGTTGCCTTCATTGCTTTTCCTTTCATTGGCTTTTTCTTGTTCAGCTTTTTCTGGAACTCGAGGCATTGACCTCTCATATGGCCAGGCTTCTTACACTCATAGCAAATAATTTCTTTCTTCTTGCTTGGCTCGGCTTTCTTGTTGAAATTTCTCCTCATGAATCTTCTAGGAAGATTTCCATCTCTTCTAGCTCTTCTGAAATATTTTCTGACATTTCTTGTTACAAGAGCCATCAGCTCTTCCTCATCACTATCCATAGATGAGTCTCCATCGCTTTCATCAGACGATCCTGGATTGGCTTTCAATGCAATCATCTTCTTCTTCTTGCTTTCATCCTCACCTGACTTCATGATATTGATTTCATAAGTCATTAGCAACCCGATCAACTCATCCACCGTGAGTGTGGTGAGATCCTTTGAATCTTCTATGACGGTCGCCTTTGTGTGCCACAGAGGTGTGAGGGACCGCAGCACCTTTCTGACCAAGTCTTGATTTGAATATTCTTTACCCAAGGCCTTCAAGTTGTTTGTGATCTCTCTCAGCCTTGCATACATTTGAGATATATTCTCCTCGGGTTCTATTGCAAAAATCTCATACTCCCGAACCAACAGATTTGCTTTAGTCTTCCATACTTCTGAAGTACCTTCATAGATCATCTTCAGTTTGTTCCACATTTCCTGTGCTGATGAACACATAGAAATACGTGAGTATTCATTAGGGTGTATCGCGCACTGAATAATATTCATAGCTTTAAAGTTCGCACATGATTTCTTGATATGCCCTTCTTCCCATTAATCCTCATTAGGAGTTAAAATGTAAGGACCTTTGTTTATAACTTTCCACATGTTATAGTCATGTGCTCGCACGAACACAGTCATTCTGTTTTTCCAATAGGGATAGTTAGTCCCATCAAAGAAGGGTGGTCTATGTATCGAATGTCCCTCGGGGAGCATTCCCTTGTTGGCCATACCAAGAGATCTTTTCTCTACAACTATGAGGTTGTCCTAAAATCAGAGACCCGCTCTGATACCAAATTGTTTTTCCTAGGTTCTCGTATGGACAAGAAGGGGGGTTGAATTGTCCCCGCCAAGTGCAATGGTAGTTTTAAAATTTTAACGCAGCGGAATAAAATTAACTACCAACTCAAGATATGAAAGGATTAAAATATCAAACTAGTTCCCTCAACCTCTCCATTCTCACACGATCGAGACGATAATAGTAATCAAGCAGACCACAAACACACAGATGCAGGATAGATTTTTTAGGTGGTTTGGGACCACGACGAGCTCCCTACGTCCACCCCTCACCAAATCGGTGAGGATCCACTTGCTTCAAATGCAGCGCATGGAGCTTTCGCTCCAAGAGACACGGAGACGTCGTCTCCTACACTATCCTACCACGGATCAACAGTTACACACACTAGCTGCAACACCAGCGGCACAAGAATACCACAACTGTTTGCAGACAGTCAACAGACTGACAGAGTTCAAGTTCAGAAAGTAAAGATATGTTCAATACAAGCATAGAAACCTGAAGCTAATGACTCCACCAAGCACAAACAAGATGTAGAATGAAATCTCCATGGATAGAAAGGGCTATAGAAATTCTCCTCTAAGGCTCGGGTCGGAGGGTAGCCGGATGTCGACGATGAGAATGTCATCGCGTTCCCCTTCTCGTTCTGCTCCTTTGATTCTTCAATCACAAACTCCAGAAACGATTGGAAGTAGATGAAAACCTTGACTCTTTCCTCAGCTCCTCTCCTTCCCTTTATTCTCCTACAAGAAAAGATAGAACATTAGAACACTTAACACTTGGAGAATTTCTCCCAAATTCGTAGGTCTTTTATACACATAAGAGAGAATGATGAAATGACCATAAAGCCCAAGCTAAAACCCCTTCAAAATAAGTCTAACATATGTGTGAATGCCCTAAGGGTATTAGGGTCAAGTTTGACTCCAAATGGATCTCATTAAGATTGGTTTTGGAGTTCACGTAATGGGTCTCCTGCCGGGTTTGGTCGACCTATGCGAAAGGGCCAGTCGACCGGAATTTTGTAGGGCCAGGGTAGATGCATTCTAAGAATTTCGGCCAACCTAAGCCACTGGGTCGGTCGACCGAAAATTCTCAGGAAACCCCCTTTTGCATTCTGTTAAAACTGGTCGACCGGACACTTTCTTCAGGTCGATCGAAAGTCTGTAGAAAGTTAATAATACATGGAAAACATGAGTGTTTAAACTCTATCAACCCAAGTACTAAAACCATGAGGTATAGACATCAAAACCATGAGGGAAAACACACATATATATGCATGAAAAGCCATTCATGACACTTGAACACATATGAGGATATGTGAATGGAAAACCATTTGAAACCAATGAATCATGTGCATGAAAGCTCAATAAGATGCTCATTTGCCACAAATGTTTATATCAACAACTTTGAACATGTTTTCATCTTTTCAAATCCTTTAAAAGAGTATGCAAGAAAGCACTTTGAAAACTTAGTTGACACACCTAACATGAATAGCCTATGACCATGAATAAGAACAAGGTGTGAGAACCAAAACTACCAATTTCAACCAATCTATACATAAACTGATTTATCAACATGTAAGTTCAAAATATCATGAAGGATATGCGTGTAATGACTCTTGCAATCACAAATATTATACCTAATCACCAAACACCCATAGCTCTCTACAAATATAGAGTGAGCATTAGTTACCTTTACAAACCTAGTGAAGGATTTTACAATCTAAAGTCTTACCATTCCCTTTTGATGAACATTGTATGGGATTTTCAACCTGTTTGGTGTTGTGGATGACATGGTACTTATTCATTCAAACCATTGACTTCAGAAGTATATTCACCATAAATTTCAGTCCTGCAAAGCAAGGTTATCATGTTTTGCATAAGATCCTTGATGATCATTCATTCTTAAATAGATATTCTGCATACCACATGCATACAAGCATGCACACAAGTTTTATCAACATTAAAACTAAATCATCAAACACACCTAGGGGTCCAACAATGAGCCTCTTCCATGATCAATTTCTAAGTGTCGGTATGATCCGGTACACATATTCAACTTTTGAACAATAATCTTCCATCAGTTGAAATGGAGAATTCCGACCTTTGATCAATATTGGCCTTGATCTCCATCAATGTGGGGTCATTTTCTTGTAATTTGACTAGATCTTCAATCAATGTAGGTTGTGACCTTATATTAGCTATCATCCACCCTTCCTCTTCTTTATCAACATCGAGATTCAAACGAACAAAATCCTCGATAAGATAAGTCGTACCTTTCCTGAGGCTTGCTAGTGTTGCCATTGGTCTTCTACTAAGAGCGTCAGCTATAGCATTTGCTTTGCCTGGATAATATTGGATAGTAAAGTCAAAGTCTTTGAGATACTCCAACCATCTACGTTGCCTCATGTTCAATTCTTTTAACGTGAAGAGGTATTTCAGACTTTTGTGATCTGAAAATATAGTGAACTTCTCCCCATGGAGGTAGTGTCGCTAGATTTTCAAGGCGAATATAACCGCAGTTAGTTCCAGATCATGCACAGGGTAGTTTTCTTCATGACGCTTTAACTGTCTTGATGAGTAGAAAATCACCTTGCTATTTTGCATAAGAACACATCATAATCCAATGCCAGATGCATCGGTATAGACTTCAACGCCACCGCCCTCAACGGGTAGTGTCAATATAGGGGCCGTAGTGAGATGATCTTTAAGAGTTATGAAATTTTCTTCGCAATCCTTTGACCTTATAAAAGGGTTCTCCTTTCTTGTAAGTCTAGTCAAAGGGACGGCGATTTTAGAGAAATCCTTAATGAATCACCTATAATAACCAGCCAGACCCGAAAAACTTCTAACTTTGGACACGATCATCGGTCGGCTCCAATTCTTAACAGTTTCTACCTTAGAAGGATCGACAACGATTCCTTCCTTTAAAATAATATGGCCGAGGAAAGAGACCTCCTTTAGCCAGAACTCGCACTTGCTAAGCTTTGTGTAGAGTTGATGCTCTCTTAGGATTTGCAAGGCTATTCTTAAGTGTTCTTCAAGTGCCTCCTTAGTCTTTGAGTATATAAGAATATCATCAATGAAGATGACCATAAATCGGTCGAGATAAGGCCTGAAGACATTATTTATAAGTTGCATAAATGTTGTCGGGACATTAGTTAACCCGAACGGCATTACCACGAATTCGTAGTGCCCATATCTGCTCCGGAAAGCAGTCTTGTATATATCTTCATCTTTGATCTTGAGCTGATGATAACCCATGTCACGCCCCGAGCGCGGAAGATACCCGGAGATTCGCGACGTGTCTATATCAATCATGTCAATCAGAGTGGTCGTGTATTCGACACAAAGACAGAGATGCGCAAAATAGCAAGATAACCCAATCCTTTATTTCATAACGGATAGACTATTACAAATCCAATACTCTGTTTAATAAAAAGGAAAAGAATACATATTTGACTCAAGAAACTGTGGAAAAGACTAGACGACACTTTGTAGAAGCTCTATCACTTTCACTCTTGACCATTCCCATCCGATTGACTTCCATCGTCGTCGGACTTACCTGAAAAGTACAAAGGGACAAACGGAATGAGCGAACGCTCAGTAGGAAATTATATCTCAAGTACTAGCAAGGGGTTTAAGTAATTACATTTTTCATGAATGCAATAAGGCTATGCATGCTCGCACGAAACGACAAGATAGAGAGAATGTAATATCAAGGAAATAAGATGAACTTACTATGAACTTTCAACAAGATACAAGTTATTCAAGATATTCAAGCAAGTACCATTATCAAGTCATGTCAAGAACTTTGGCTATCATGTATCAAGCAAGTAAATTACCCCTTTTTCGGGCCACGCATTTCATGTAAAGTCAAGTACGATTCAAGTACAAGATGTGTGTGGAATGTCCAATCAAGCAAGTCAAGTACTCGATATAATGCCAGATACCTTATCATTTTAACTCGCATGGGCACAAGTACTTTCGGGTGCTCCTCCCAGGACCAGATCGGGCCCTATATGCGCAGGCATTTATCATGTGTTTTGACATCCACTCTTGTTTATAGCCAACATAGAATTTCAATAATCAAGCTTGTAGACACGTATGACAACTTTGATAGAATAGAGTCCAAATTATGACAAAGGACATAGAATGGCGATAATAACGGTATAATCACGATATCGATAAAACTAGGTAGAATATGGTTCCCTCAACTTAGGTACCATGACAAGTCAATATGGACATTCTTTATATAGAATTGAGGTCCACATGAACAGTATATCAAAGTAAGATACCCTCATTCTTATCATAGAATTGGGGTTTACAAGAACGACATGATATGGCATGATATCATCATCCCATTAAGAATTTTCTTATGATATACTCTTTGTACAATCATAAGGGCCGGTATACCATGTTTCTTTAGAGTGACATGGCATCAATGGTGTAATGGGTTTTTAGGGTACAACCAGCTCAGTCGGCCTTGAGGGAATCCAAGGCTACGAGGAGTCTTACGGAGGTCTCTATGACTAACTCGCTAGTCCAAAGGAACGGAATGTCCAATGGAGAGCTTGTATGTCAATGAGAATTGAGTGTGATCGATAAAACACCGTGAAAAGTGGGACTATACTCACGGAGTGGAGAATAGTGCCGATATATATATATTATGATATATAAAACCATCGGTTAGCAAACCAGAGGAAAAATCAGTTTACAGTAAAATAACGACTTAGGTCAAGTCGTTTCTCAAGTAATTAACGCCTAACAGAAGGGCGTTTACATATGGTCCGTTTTGCAGAATTTTCAATAATTTCAATAATTTATCTAAAACGCGCCTTCGGCAGGGGCGTTTCTTCAAGAGTTGACGACTACAGTAGCAGGCGTCTTTTATTTACAATATTTTTCAGAGCATATTTATTTTCAGAAATTATCAAAAAATGTGCCCTTGGAAGGGGCGTTAATCATAAATTCTTATCTTCTCAGAATATATATTCCAGGATTTTAACAGATACGCGCCCTAGTAAGGGGCGTTTATTTTTAATTCACGCCCTGTGATGGGGCGTTACCACATGGAAAACGACCTAGTCTAGGTCGTGAATTCAAGAAATATCAGGAATTTACATGATCAGCAAGATTTGCACGATAATCAAGAATAACAATCATATAGTCATGACAGGAAAATTGGCAGGAATTCAAATGCAGTATATCAGATTTGATGTTTCATGTTTATTGGCTTTTAACAAGATTTACATGAAATTAACGCCTGTGTACAGGGCGTCAAATATGAAATTGACGACCTTGGCAGGGTCGTGACTTGTAAATTAGCGCCCTAGTCTGGGGCGTGTATTTCATAGTCACGCCCTTGGTAAGGACGTTTCTTTCAAGAAATTAACAGAAACTCGTTCAGAAACTATAGTAAACCAAACCATGTATATGCATGATAATTATTGTACTGTATCAATTTAGTTTGGGCTACAGTGACTTGAGAAAATCCTACCTTGATAGTCGATTGAAGATGAACGTGAGGGATTTTAACTAGAAGAAGATGCTGCTCTGTTAAATGTTCTGAAGCTTCTGTAGCAACAAAGTCACAGCAACCCAGATGAAGATGGACGACCTACAGAGGATAGAATACGAAGGTATTATGCTTCGTAATAACCTAACAGAAGATAAAGGAGGAGAATAACTTACTGGTTCACCTAGGAAGACAGGGCTCCTTAACCTGTAGAAGAGATATAGATGAAGAACATTAGTTCTTCACATACTACGTTCATAATGAAAGGAAGAAGAAAAATCGAAGAACTTGATGTTCTTCACGTACCTTGCAGATTCCGAACGCCAAATAGCGTTGAAGGGTTTGAGCAGTAGATTATTTATAGGGATTTAGAGGGTCCTATTAGGGCTAGAGTTTTATTGGGAGTAATGTTTCTAATATAGAGTTATTGCCACGTTATAACTCTTTCTAATACTTATCACTTACTCTGGATAAGTTCTGGGTTCGAACGGTTTATGAACTGAATTAACGCCTTTTGTCAGGGCGTCGATTCTTGAATTGACGACCTAGTTCAGGTCGTTTCTTAAGAAACGTCTTGGATAAGGGCGTTCTTTGTTTTTGAAACACGCCCCATATATGGGCGTTTCTTTTACTTGCCTATTTGGTCGTGAGAGTTGACGACCGCACGTGTGGGCGTCCTTTCTTTAGTCACGCCTTTGATAGAGGCGTTTCTTTTTGAATTAACGCCCTAATAAGAGGCGTTATTTTAATTTTGTTTTACTTCATCTAATTAATCCTATTCTCATTATCTGTATTACTACTGTAATATATATATGTTTTAATTTATTTCAAATATTCATTTATCAGGGTTGCTACACCCTCCCCCACTTAAAAAGAATTTGGTCCCCAAATTCAATATATATATAATTATACATGTGGAGAGCGTAGAACATATACCTCTTAGAATAACTCGGGAAATCGTTTCTTCATAGATTCTTCGGTCTCCCATGTCGCTTCGCGTTCAGGATTCTTATTCCATTGCACCTTGAGCATGGGAATAACCTTATTCCTTAGAGCTCGTATTTCTCGATCCAAGATCTTCATAGGCTTCTGTTCATACGTGAGATCTTTCTGGATCACCAGATCTCCATGTTCAATAATATGAGATGGATCGTGCACGTACTTCTTCAACATGGATATGTGAAATACATTATGTACCTCGGACAATTGAGGAGGTAATGCGATGCGATAAGCAACCTCGCCAACTCTTTCGAGTATCTCAAATGGTCCGATGAATCTTGGCGTAAGCTTGCCCTTAACACCAAATCTTCGTATGCCACGTCCAGGGGATATCTTGAGAAATACATGATCTCCGATTTGGAATTCAAGATCTCTTCTTCTTGTATCTGCATAAGTCTTTTGTCTGGTCTGAGCAACTTGTAATCTTTCCCTGATTACTTGTATCTTCTCGGTTGTATCCCTTACCATGTCTGGACCTAACAGTTATTTTTCTCCAACTTCGTTCCAACATATGGGAGATCGGCAACTCCTTCCGTATAAGGCTTCGAAAGGTGCCATTTGGATACTAGCTTGGTAGCTATTATTATATGCAAATTCAACTAAAGGTAAGTGGTCATGCCAGCTTCCTCCAAAGTCAATAATGCATGCTCTCAGCATATCTTCAACAACTTGATTAGTTTGCTCGGTCTGACCATCCGTTTGCGGGTGAAAAGCAGTACTAAAGTTGAGCCTTGTCCCCAACGAATGTTGTAATCCCTTCCAAAAATGAGAAGTAAAACGGGGATCTCTATCAGACACGATTGAGACAGGAATTCCATGTATCCTGACGATTTCTTTGATGTATAGTGCAGCTAGCACATCAATTGACCATCGGCTTTTGATTGGCAAGAAATGCGCCGATTTAGTCAATCGATCAATGATAACCCAGATTCCATCATGTCCTCCTTTAGATTTAGACAAACCCATGATGAAGTCCATACCAATATCCTCCCATTTCCACTTAGGAATATCTAGAGGATGTAGTTTTCCCGCAGGCTTTTGGTGTTCCGCCTTGACCTGTTGGCATGTGAGACAGCGTGATACATAGTCCGCTATTTCTCTTTTCATATTAGGCCACCAAAAGTTCCTCTTTACATCTTGGTACATTTTGGTTGATCCTGGATGAATAGTGTACCTTGATCGGTGAGCTTCATCTAAGATCTTCTTCTTTAATTCCGGACAATCAGGTATACAAGTTCTATCTTTGAACGATAATCTTCCATCAGAAGTTAGTTGAAAATCAGATTGTCCTTCTAATCTGCCCTTGATTTCTACTAACATAGGATCATCATCCTGAAGTGTTTGTATCTCAGATAACAAATCTGACTGTATGCTTACATGAGATAGTGTGACAAATTTGGATTCCGTGTCCAAGCTTATATTGAGCTCGGAGAATTGTTCAAGTAACCTCCATTCTTGCATCATACAATTTGCTATCATTGCTCTCGGCTTTCGACTAAGGGCGTCAGCAACATAATTACCCTTTCCGGGATGGTATTGTATATTGAAGTCGAAGTCCTTGAGATATTCTAGCCAGCGTCTTTGTCTCATGTTTAGCTCCTTTTGTGAAAATAGATATTTGAGACTTTTGTGATCGGAGTATACAGTGAACTGTACTCCATAGAGATAGTGTCTCCATATCTTTAGGGCAAATACTACCGCGGCCAGTTCTAAGTCATGGACGGGGTAATTCTCCTCATGCTTCTTTAGTTGACGTGAAGAGTATGCTATGACCTTTCCTTGTTGCATTAGGACACATCCGAGGCCAATGCCAGAAGCATCAGTGTAGACCTCGAATTTCTCTCCTTCTATCGGTAGAGCTAAGACCGGAGCTGTGGTGAGATGATCCTTGAGAGTTTGAAAACTTCTTTCACATTCCTTACTCCATTCGTATCGGATCTCCTTACGAGTTAATCTTGTAAGTGGTATGGCGATCTTAGAGAAATTTTTAATGAATCGCCGATAATAGCCTGCAAGACCTAAGAAACTTCTGATCTCGCTTGCATTAGTGGGTCTTTCCCAGTTTCTTACAGCTTCAACCTTTGACGGATCTACAGATAAACCGTCCTTTGATATGACATGCCCGAGAAAAGCCACTTCTTCAAGCCAGAATTCGCATTTGCTGAGTTTAGCATATAATTGATTTGTCCTCAAGACTTGCAATGCAATCCTCAAATGTTCTTCATGTTCTTCCTTAGTCTTGGAATATATCAATATATCATCAATGAAGACTACTACGAATTGATCCAAGTAAGGCCTGAATATGCTATTCATTAAATGCATAAAGGCAGCAGGGGCATTCGTTAGTCCAAAAGGCATAACAACAAATTCGAAATGGCCATACCTGCTTCTGAATGCGGTCTTATGAATGTCATCGTCCTTGATTCTTAATTGATGATATCCCGACCTGAGATCAATCTTGGAGAAATATTTGGATCCTGAAATCTGATCAAATAACTCATCGATTCTCGGCAGTGGATACTTGTTCTTGATAGTAAGATGATTCAACTGTCGATAGTCGATACACAATCTCATGGATCCATCCTTCTTCTTTACAAATAAGACTGGTGCTCCCCATGGGGAAGTACTTGGTCTAATAAACCCCTTTCGGATTAGTTCCATCAACTGCTCCTTCAACTCCTTGAGTTCAGCAGGGGACATTCTATATGGTGCCTTAGAAACGGGACCAGCACCAGGGACTAAGTCGATGGTAAAGGCCACATCTCTTTGCGGGGGTAATCCCGGCAATTCTTCCGGAAATACGTCTGGGAATTCTCGTATTACTTGAACGTCTTCTATCTTGGTTTCCTTAGCTTCTTTAATAGTGACAAAAGCAAGGAAGGATACACATCCTTTCTTGACGAGCTTGCTTGCTCGAAGAGCCGAGATAAGAGGGGATTTGCTTCGACTCTTAGGACTAGTATAAGTCAGTTCCGGAAATTCCTTGAAAACAATCTTGCTATCACGGCAATCAACCGTTGCCTGGTATTTGGATAACCAATCTGCTCCTAGTATAACATCATACTCTTTTAGATCTAAGCAGATAAGATCAATAGGAAAATTCTTTCCTCGAACCAACACCTCACAGTTTTGATAATGATGTGTGATATCCGTCTCGTTTCCGAGAGGAGTAGACAATATTAACTTCATCCATTCTGGTTCTAGAGGTAATGGTTCAGCAAACTTCTTGGAAATAATGGAATGCGATGCACCCGTATCAAATAAGACATGTGCATATTTGGAACAAATTTTTAATGTACCTTCCACCAATCCGCCTTCTTCTTCTGGTTCGGTCTCTTGGATTGCATGAAGACGCGCGTTCCTTGTCACTGGGCGTTTACCCTCACCGTCTTGGTCATTCATTAATGGACAATCGGGAATCGATGTTCACGACTCCCACAACGGAGACATGCTCCTAACTTCCTCCAGCATTCTTCTGTTTTGTGACCAGCCTTGTCACAATGCTTGCATATTACGTTTGATGGTGTAGTGGTGATAGAGAAAGGCTTGGATTTCTTGAACTTCTGATCTTGAGAGGAAGAACCTCCATTATTGGGCCTCTTCTTAAAGTTGGGTTTAAAAGAACCCGAACTTGTGACTTGCTCCTTTTTGTCTTTCCCACGGATCCTATCAGATAGTTCCGTGGCATCTTCAAGCAACTGAGCTCGGCGCACTATTTCGGTATAAACTTGAATATCCATAGGCGCCAGTTGAGTAATGTAGTGGGGCATAAGCCCATTAAGAAATCTACGGGCTTTCATCTTTTCCGTGCTAATTAAATGCTTAGCATATCTAGACAGTCTAGAGAACTGTGCTTCATAATCAACCACCGATAAAGATCTTTGCTTTAATGCGGCAATTTCGGCGGCCTTCTTTTCCTGGACCCTATCAGAGAAATATTTGGCGTTGAAATATTCAACGAATTCTCCCCATGTAACTTGAGTTGGGTCTATAGTAGCTTCAATCGACTCCCACCAGCATCTAGCATCCTTTTCTAACTGGAAAGTAGCTAATAAGACTTTGCCCTGATCCGTGCATTGCATGACACGGAATATACGTTCAATCTCCCGAACCCAATGCTCGGCATCGTCTGGATCGGTCGATCCCATGAACTTCGGGGGATTCATATTCTTGAATGCTTGGTGTAAGCTTCCAGCTCGTGGAGCACCACCTTGTGCTACCTGTTGTAGCACTTGGGTCATCCCTTGAAGGGTACGCTGCATGTTGCGCCATTGAGCACGTTCGGCGGCCATTATCCTACAATTACAATATCTATGTTAGTATTATATCACTATGATCTTATAAAGGACTCATTGATCATTTAACCCTTGGTTCTACCCACTCTCACTTGGTTAAAGGTTTTGAAACCTATCCTTGGACTTGGGTTTCCTAGGAATTGAATACCTTAGGCTCTGATACCACAAAGACTGTCACGCCCCGAGCGCGGAAGATACCCGGAGATGCGCGACGTGTCTATATCAATCATGTCAATCAGAGTGGTCGTGTATTCGACACAAAGACAGAGATGCGCAAAATAGCAAGATAACCCAATCCTTTATTTCATAACGGATAGACTATTACAAATCCAATACTCTGTTTAATAAAAAGGAAAAGAATACATATTTGACTCAAGAAACTATGGAAAAGACTAGACGACACTTTGTAGAAGCTCTATCACTTTCACTCTTGACCATTCCCATCCGATTGACTTCCATCGTCGTCGGACTTACCTGAAAAGTACAAAGGGACAAACGGAATGAGCGAACGCTCAGTAGGAAATTATATCTCAAGTACTAGCAAGGGTTTTAAGTAATTACATTTTTCATGAATGCAATAAGGCTATGCATGCTCGCACGAAACGACAAGATAGAGAGAATGTAATATCAAGGAAATAAGATGAACTTACTATGAACTTTCAACAAGATACAAGTTATTCAAGATATTCAAGCAAGTACCATTATCAAGTCATGTCAAGAACTTTGGCTATCATGTATCAAGCAAGTAAATTACCCCTTTTTCGGGCCACGCATTTCATGTAAAGTCAAGTACGATTCAAGTACAAGATGTGTGTGGAATGTCCAATCAAGCAAGTCAAGTACTCGGTATAATGCCAGATACCTTATCATTTTAACTCCCATGGGCACAAGTACTTTCGGGTGCTCCTCCCAGGACCAGATCGGGCCCTATATGCGCAGGCATTTATCATGTGTTTTGACATCCACTCTTGTTTATAGCCAACATAGAATTTCAATAATCAAGCTTGTAGACACGTATGACAACTTTGATAGAATAGAGTCCAAATTATGACAAAGGACATAGAATGGCGATAATAACGGTATAATCACGATATCGATAAAACTAGGTAGAATATGGTTCCCTCAACTTAGGTACCATGACAAGTCAATATGGACATTCTTTATATAGAATTGAGGTCCACATGAACAGTATATCAAAGTAAGATACCCTCATTCTTATCATAGAATTGGGGTTTACAAGAACGACATGATATGGCATGATATCATCATCCCATTAAGAATTTTCTTATGATATACTCTTTGTACAATCATAAGGGCCGGTATACCATGTTTCTTTAGAGTGACATGGCATCAATGGTGTAATGGGTTTTTAGGGTACAACCAGCTCAGTCGGCCTTGAGGGAATCCAAGGCTACGAGGAGTCTTACGGAGGTCTCTATGACTAACTCGCTAGTCCAAAGGAACGGAATGTCCAATGGAGAGCTTGTATGTCAATGAGAATTGAGTGTGATCGATAAAACACCGTGAAAAGTGGGACTATACTCACGGAGTGGAGAATAGTGCCGATATATATATATTATGATATATAAAACCATCGGTTAGCAAACCAGAGGAAAAATCAGTTTACAGTAAAATAACGACTTAGGTCAAGTCGTTTCTCAAGTAATTAACGCCTAACAGAAGGGCGTTTACATATGGTCCGTTTTGCAGAATTTTCAATAATTTCAATAATTTATCTAAAACGCGCCTTCGGCAGGGGCGTTTCTTCAAGAGTTGACGACTACAGTAGCAGGCGTCTTTTATTTACAATATTTTTCAGAACATATTTATTTTCAGAAATTATCAAAAAACGCACCCTTGGAAGGGGCGTTAATCATAAATTCTTATCTTCTCAGAATATATATTCCAGGATTTTAACAGATACGCGCCCTAGTAAGGGGCGTTTATTTTTAATTCACGCCCTGTGATGGGGCGTTACCACATGGAAAACGACCTAGTCTAGGTCGTGAATTCAAGAAATATCAGGAATTTACATGATCAGCAAGATTTGCACGATAATCAAGAATAACAATCATATAGTCATGACAGGAAAATTGGCAGGAATTCAAATGCAGTATATCAGATTTGATGTTTCATGTTTATTGGCTTTTAACAAGATTTACATGAAATTAACGCCTGTGTACAGGGCGTCAAATATGAAATTGACGACCTTGGCAGGGTCGTGACTTGTAAATTAGCGCCCTAGTCTGGGGCGTGTATTTCATAGTCACGCCCTTGGTAAGGACGTTTCTTTCAAGAAATTAACAGAAACTCGTTCAGAAACTATAGTAAACCAAACCATGTATATGCATGATAATTATTGTACTGTATCAATTTAGTTTGGGCTACAGTGACTTGAGAAAATCCTACCTTGATAGTCGATTGAAGATGAACGTGAGGGATTTTAACTAGAAGAAGATGCTGCTCTGTTAAATGTTCTGAAGCTTCTGTAGCAACAAAGTCACAGCAACCCAGATGAAGATGGACGACCTACAGAGGATAGAATACGAAGGTATTATGCTTCGTAATAACCTAACAGAAGATAAAGGAGGAGAATAACTTACTGGTTCACCTAGGAAGACAGGGCTCCTTAACCTGTAGAAGAGATATAGATGAAGAACATTAGTTCTTCACATACTACGTTCATAATGAAAGGAAGAAGAAAAATCGAAGAACTTGATGTTCTTCACGTACCTTGCAGATTCCGAACGCCAAATAGCGTTGAAGGGTTTGAGCAGTAGATTATTTATAGGGATTTAGAGGGTCCTATTAGGGCTAGAGTTTTATTGGGAGTAATGTTTCTAATATAGAGTTATTGCCACGTTATAACTCTTTCTAATACTTATCACTTACTCTGGATAAGTTCTGGGTTCGAACGATTTATGAACTGAATTAACGCCTTTTGTCAGGGCGTCGATTCTTGAATTGACGACCTAGTTCAGGTCGTTTCTTAAGAAACGTCTTGGATAAGGGCGTTCTTTGTTTTTGAAACACGCCCCATATATGGGCGTTTCTTTTACTTGCCTATTTGGTCGTGAGAGTTGACGACCGCACGTGTGGGCGTCCTTTCTTTAGTCACGCCTTTGATAGAGGCGTTTCTTTTTGAATTAACGCCCTAATAAGAGGCGTTATTTTAATTTTGTTTTACTTCATCTAATTAATCCTATTCTCATTATCTGTATTACTACTGTAATATATATATGTTTTAATTTATTTCAAATATTCATTTATCAGGGTTGCTACAACCCAACCTGAGGTCTATCTTGGAGAAATATTCCGCTCCCAAGATTTGATCAAAGAGCTCATCGATACGCGGCAATGGATATTTATTCTTGATAGTGAGTTGATTTAGTCGCCGGTAGTCGATACATAGCTTGAGAGATACATCCTTCTTCTTGACAAATAAAATTGGCGCACCCCAAGGGGATGTGTGAGGTCGAATGAAACCCTTGTATAATAACTCCTGAAGTTGTTTCTTCAATTCTTTGAGTTCTGTAGGGGACATCCTATAGGGAGCTATTGAAACAAGTGCTGCTCCAAGAACGAGTTCAATGGAGAAGTTTACTTCCCTTTCGGGTGATAAATCGGATAAATCCGATGGGAACACATCGGGAAACTCATTTACAATGGGAATATCCTCTAAGATGATTTCATTGGACTCGATAATGATTACGGAAGCAAGAAAAGCTTCACATTCTTGCGAAATGAGTTTGCAAGCATGAAGAGACAAAATAATGGTAGGATGCTTCCTGTACTTGATACCAAGGAAAGGAAATCACGGGAGACCTGGTTTTTGAAAAGAGATTCTCCTATTACGATAATTTATATAGGCGTCGTGGTCTACAAGCCAATCTACACCTAGGATGGCATCGTAGCCTTCCATGTCAAGGCATACGAGATTTGCAGGAAGATTATGACCTTCTACCATTACCTCACTATCGGGATAGTGGGTTGTAAGTTTAGTTCTGGGACCTAAGGGTGTAGTGATAGCTAGGTCCGAAGGTAGAGGAACTGATAAAACTGGCAAGGTTTTTGTAAAAGTAGTAGATATAAAGGAATGAGAAGCACCAGTATCAAATAACACGAATGTAGGATGGGAATAGATTTGAACGGTAGCTTCCATTAGCCCATCATCCTTGGGCACTTCATCATCATCCGGAACAGCGTTAAGATGATCTTGTCGCTTGCGCCCACCGCTAGAAGATTGATCCTTCATGAGGGGGCAATCCGCCATGCAGTGCTCCCGACTTTCACATCTTAAACAAGCGCCGAGAAGCTTCCGGCATTCCTCGACCGCATTTCCAAATTGTTCGTAGAACGTGCAAGCCGCCATGACTTGCTTATCTTTCTCCTTCGCCTTTTTGTTCTTGTGGTAGCCACTACCAATCCCGTTCCGGGAACTCTTCTTACTATCATGGGATTTGCAAGGTTACATGATGCTGAACTTCTCCATCTTTCCTCGCTGATCCATACAGCTAGATTCCTCTCCTTTACCTTTGAGTTTCTCAACCTTCTCCAAGGTCCTTTCTGTTGTCCCTATGGTTTTGAAGTTTTGATGATCACAAATATTATGAGTTATTATATATTCTTGATGACACAATTTTGATGGCTTTATTACTAAATTTCATCATCTCTATATAGCAGTATGAAATATGTGTCAGGACATGATCTAAATGGCTCAGAATAATGACTATTCAAAAAGGGGGATGAACAGTCAAAGCTGGTAACTAAAAGTCAAATGCCAGGTAAGGTCAATGCACACTTCAACCTGAAGAATATAGGTTAGTGCATATACCTTAAACTCTATGCTCATGTGTTAATTTCAATTCATAAGGTTGATGCATTTTTGACTCACTCAGTCATACAAGTCAGTGCATGTTATTGTCGCATGCATACGAAGGTCGGTGCTAGTTTTGCCACCACTCACTAAGTCTGTTCATGTTTTAGTCTACACTTAACTGAGTCGGTGCATACTTCAACGCACATATGGTCAGTGCAGGTTCTACACTGTGCTAGCATATATTGTCGATGCATGCTTTGCATCGCATTGCACACAAGGTCGGTGCAAGCTTGTGCATTATGCATATACACGGGTCAGTGCATATTTTTGTCAAGGCATATACACGGTCGGTGCATCTTTTCGCTCAGGCATATATATATAAGGTTGGTGCATACTTCTTCAGTATGTATATCAAGTCGGTGTATGTTTCTATCGGTGCATGTTTCTATTAACTGCTTATATGGTCGGTGCATTATTTCTGTCTCTTCGTTAACAAGGTCAGTGCACACTTTGATAGAATGCATTGTCAAGGACATTGCATACTTTGTTAGACACCTTAAAGGTCTGTGCATCTTTTTCCATGCATGTAGCAGTTGGTGTATTGCGTCATCCTGCATTCATATAGTCGGTGCACGCTTTTGTCTGCAGCACGAAAAAGGTCTGTGCACATGTTGTCATAGGCATAAAACGTAGATATATGTTTTGCCACAGGCACAAAAGGGTCTGTGCATACTTTGCATATACCACATTAGGTTTGTGCATGTTTTAATCTTATGCCATCTTAGGTCTGTGCACATTGATAAATGGCTGACTTATGATGAAATGCCTTTGCTACAACTGACAGGATTAAAAAGGGCACGTGATCCAAGGCAGATGCGTCCAGAGAAATCTTCCACGTGGATTGCTCAGCAAAGCCCTCCAGAAATCACTTGGCAGGAACGAGGCTTCCACACGCCCATTGCGTGAGCCCGTGGGACCCCTGGCCTGAAGAATATATAAAAGCATTCTACTGCGATCGAAAAGAACAAAGGGAGAAGATCGAGAAGATTAGAAGAAGAGAATTCAGAGAGCAGCAGGAATAGGGGGAAAAAGAAAAGAGAGTGAGAGCTGAGATAAGAAGAGCCAGAGAGTTCGTGAGAAGAATCAGAAGAGAGGCTGAAAGAAAGAAGGAGAACGGGAGAAGGAGAAAAGAAATCAGTGTGTGAGTAGAAGAGCAGTTCAGATAGAGAAGGAGAGCGTGAGAGTTCAGAAACTCCTTGAAGATTAGATCAGTGTTGGCCTCTGGATCAGATCCAAGCCAAGTTGCTCTTGAGGAGCTATATCTATTTTATTTTCTTTTTTTGGTTCTCGTTTTATTCTTTTCCATTATACTTTTCCGATTTCCTGATTTGGGATCGGGGTTCCTCCTGTGTTCAGGAGAAGGGAGACTTGGGTCTCCGGTTGTGAGTGATTGGGTGTCACTCATGGTTTCCCTCTGTGGATTCAGAGGAAGAGAGGATCTAATCCTCTGGGTTTTTGTAATGCCTTGGATCTTTATTGGATTCTTATTAGGTCTTTCGGATCCTTTTCAGAGAGTTTCGGATCACTTTTGTGGGTCCTGAGTTGAGTTTAATGATCCACGTGGGTTTTTCTCTCGTACTAGTTACAGAACCCTACGGTGAGTTTATTTCTCAGTTCATCGACTCGTGGATGCCACAGTTGCGATGTACTCGTCGAGAGGATCATTTCGACTATTTTTACGTACTTTTCTGAATTAGTCCATTTTCGGGCTAATTATCAAATTTTTGGAAATTAGAAAAATTTCCTAATTTCTTTTTCTTTTTCTTCTTCTTCATCTTTCCTCCCTTCTCATTTTCGCCGCCGCGACCTCTCTCTCCCATTTTCTCTCTTCTCTCGCCCTCCTAGCTCTGACTGCAGACGGAGGAGGCTCGGGCAGGTAGAGGAGATGTCGTGGGGATGGTCCGAAGCGCGATGGGGCGAGGATCGGATCGATTTTGGTGCGATCCTGAACGGTGGATTCAAAGCCAACAGTCGAGTTCGCGACGTGATTTTCGGCAAGATTTATCACTTCAGCACACAGTTTCTTCGGTGGAGGTAGGGAGACGGATCGCCTAATTCTCCTGCGCATTTTCTTGCAGTTTCACGTTGTTCGGTGCTAGAATGGGCGAGTTTAGGCTCGTTTAGGTAAAATTGTGATTTTAGGAGTTCGTAGAGTTCGCCGAAATACGGAGACCATTCTTAGTATAATTAGTATCAAACGAACCCTCGGGATGTCTGGATCCCGTTCTCGCAAGTTTCATCGCGATTGGTCGTCATTCGGGGCCGGTAGGAGTCCGGGAACCCCGGTGACCCAATTTGGGACGATTTGTTGAAATCACCCATTTCTCACAAACGAATCGTTCCATGTGACCCTTCCGGCTTGTGGAAGGTGTTTTTCGCTGTCTAGGACTGTTTCCCCTGCGTTTATACGCGAATGGGGCTTGGAACGGCCGAGATTGGCCTTTTCCCTAGTTTTCTCGTCGTGTCGCTTTGGCGGCCATTCCAGTGACCGCTACAAGTCTCTGGCGGCCCCACGATTGACCGCCACATCCTTCAGTGTGTCGGCGATTTCGAGGTCGGTTGAGGTTGGCGGCCTAACCTCCGACCACTACTTGCCTTTGGCGGCCCTATAGTGGTGCGCCAGGGTTCGTTGTTTCTCGATGTTCGTGTCAGTCGGTTCTCTCTGGCGGCCCTTTCTTGGAGCGCCAGGAGTCGTTGACTAGAGTCAACGATCTATGTCAGTTCGTGTTGGCGGCCCAGTGTATGACCGCCTCTCTACTGTAGCGCGCCTACTATAGGCCGCCATAGTGTGTTTTGACCGGGTCAATGTTTTAAGTCGGTTGGCTCTAGCAGCCCAACCTTAATGCTTTTCCTTGTTGTAGCGCGCCTTCTTTCGGCCGCTACGGTCTGTGTGTCTTAGGTCAATATCTTAGGGCGGTTTGTGTGGCGGTTCATCCTTAGACCGCCAAGTCCGTGCAGCGCGTCTATCTTAGACCACTGGGTGGTTTGACTAGGTAGGTCGGTGCGAGAGTTGACTAGTGTTGGCAGCCTCACCAATGACCGCTACAGTCTTCTAGCGGCCCAACCTTTACCGCTACTGTCCTCTAGCAGACCCGCCTACGACCACCATTATCCTCGTCTCTGTGTGCGTAGCGACCTTCTCCTTTACTGCTTGGTTTACCTAGCGGCCGAGGGATGGATCGCGTATGCCCAGAGTGTCGTTTCCCGTCGTTTCGATTTCCGTATATCTTGGCTTGACCTTGTGATTTTCCGTTCCCGTGGATATCTTTTGGTGTCCTATGAGGGCTATGACCATGTTATAAGGTAGCCAAGAGTTTCTCTTGTTTGAAGTAGGGTTCTCTTTCATACTAGAGATTCGTCATTATTCGGTTCCGGCCAACCCGGGGTGACCTAGTGGTTGATAGGCGACCTTGTGTGTCTCGGTAGTTCTGTCCAGTTTGAGACATGGTTCTGGACGCCTTGAGGTGTTGTCTCATTTTGGTTTGCGTGTCCAGATGTGATGAGGGTCTTGGTGTTCCCTCATGTCCCCGTATGTCATTTTACACGGTCATGTCGTTTCCTCTGGCTTAGGATTAGACCGATTAGTGGCTTGTTCCGCTTTGCACAACGATCTTGACTCTGAGTCGTGAGACTCAAGGATCGTTATGTGAGTAGGTCTAGTTGCCCTATCCTGAGTCTGTTGGTAGTTGTTGTGCTGCCTTGGTGCTTCGTAGTACGTGCGATAATACTTCCTTGCCTGTCAGTACTACAACATTGGTGTTTCAGAGTTCTATGTCTAGTGAGCCTCCACTAGTCGTAGCCTGGTGACGCGTTATGGCGTGTCGACCCACCTGGAAGTGGTGGCGTGGCAGTTCCCGAGATATGGTTTTTAGACTAGTTTCCGTGGGCTCCCTTGCCTTGCAGTAGTGTCCTGCTGGGGGAGAAAACTAGCTAGAGGCCTGGCTCAAGGCATTGAGCTTGTGTGTGCACACGTGGTCAGGGGCGTAGGATTTGCGTCGACGGATGTGACCCTGACTAGTCACTTGTTACTGTAGTTCTTGTTCTGTTCAGACAGTGTCCTCGTCTCTGTCATCTTGTTGGCAGCGTAGACAGACACTTGTAGGCGCAACATAAGACGTCAGTAGACGCAGCTGGCTATTCTTCTAGTGAGGAGGTGCTTCCATCACGTGACACGTGACTCTCGCGTTTCTCGCACGTCGTGACCTTTTCGGGTTAGCCTTCTCGTGGTCTTGCCCGAGGTCAGTGTCGTGTCGTGTACACGACGTTGTAGTTGTGTACGTGGCAGTGTCTAGAAGAGCATGCACGAAAATTGAGTCATGTGTGCTTTTGGTCTGTCTTGTCTATCTAGGGTCTTTACTAGGCTTTTGTCTGCTTTAGTAGGCCCTGAGTTTGTCGATGGATCGGTGACGCCTGACTCTATGAGATCAGGGTTTCACGTTCTGTTCCTGCTCGGAGTAGTGTGGGGAGCCGAAGTCCTTTCGGCAGCCGTGCTTTCATTCAGGTACGGCTTCTTTTCCCTTTTCTTTTAGTTGTTCTTACTCCTTCCGTTCCGATTTTCTTTTACAGCTTTCTAGTGGTAGTTTTCCTGCTTTACTACTCCTGCTGTTTACCTGCTGTTTTAGCGTGTGACTGCGTTATTTTTCAGTGGGGATCCGCGTGACCCCTACCGGGCCAGTGACACGAGGCTCACCATTGCTTTTCAGGTGGGTGGCGTCGTTCTGCTTCCGCGGTTCCTGGTGTGGCGTGTCCATAGCTGCCAGCGGTACCTGCGTCGGGTTTCCCCCGACCTCAATGTACGTCTTTCTTTCTATTCTACTGTGCTTGTCTTTTCTTTGGACTGGACTCTGGTATATCTGTTAATTTTAACTGTTAATTAAAAAGTAATTTTATTTCTGCTACTTTAGCAAACTGATCTAATGAAATTTAATTACTTACTGTTATATCTCTGTGGCTTCAATGTACTACACGACATTCCTTTTTCCCTTAAGGGCTTTATAGCTCTTGGGAGGCTTCACGGGTTCCAAGCGGTATCGGGTCTACTCGGTAGTCCTATCGGGTATATCCGGTATCCGGAGTCCGGGTCGTCACAATTTTGGTGAGTAGTGGGTTGCTGTTCACGTCCCTTATGCGGTAGCAGAAGAAGGGAGAGTGATCTCCGGTTTCCCTCTGGGTATCAGAGGAAGGGAGACTGTGTCTCCGGTTGTGAGTAGTGGTGTGCTACTTGTGGGTTTCCCTCCGGTTTGGAGGAAGGGAGGATTGGTCCTCCAGTTCTGGTTCTATGGGTTGCAGAACTTGGTTGAGGGATTTGTCTCCCTCGGTTATCAAGCTGTTAGGCAGCGTCTTATTTGCAGACTGAGTCTGCGTCTTGCATTTTGCAAGGGAAGCCTCACTCCGGTTTGGAGTGAGGGGTGGACGTAAGCAGACTGGTGTCTAGCCGAACCACCTAAAAATCCTGTGAGCAGTGGTTTGTGTTGGTGTGATTGTTCCTTATCTCCTTTCTCCTTCACAGGTTTTCTTCACCGTCCATTTGTGCGCTATTTACTCATTCTATATCTGACTTGCTTGAGCCTGAACGCTGTAGATTATATTTTGTCGCTCGCTGATCCTGTGTTAGCATGTTAAGTGTTTGCCCACTGGTTCAATAGAAGCCTTCATTTCTAGGCGTCCTTGGTGGTGATATTTTCAATCGTTTCTTAGAGTGTGTTTTTAGTTAAATTGGGTGATATTTTCAAAAGATCCATTCACCCCCCCTTTGGATCTATTTCCGCATACCACATGTTCTAATAATTGGTATTAGAGCGGGTCTCTGATTCATCAGATCCAACGATCTACAAAGGATCCTGCTAGTTTTCGGTGCATTATTGTCATTAGCATATTGTTTTGAAACTGCTTGTCTCCATGGCTCATCCACCGGTTTTCAATGGTTCCAATTTTAACTCATGGTTTAGCAGCCTACATAGCTATGTTACATTGAACAATCCTGATCTATGGAAGTTAATTTCACACGGTCCACACAGACTACCAAAGGACAAGTCCAAATGGACTGATAGTCATAAATCCATCAGTGGTGAAAACCAGAAAGCTTTGGAGATGATGAAGGTAGCTACTAACAGGGCATTCCACTCTTGTATTTATGATTGCAGATCTACAAGAGAGATACTGGATAGATTGAAGACCGCCGATAAAGGAAATGAAGGCGAATGTCTAATGGCGGAGAAAGGCAATCAAAGTAGCAATCAAAATGAAGAGGAGGACGATGATCAGGTAAATCCTTTTGAGAACTTTTCTATAGATGATTGGGAGGATGCCTATAGTGAGTTGTTAGAAAGGTTTAATAGATTGGATAAGAAAAATAAAGCTCTGACAAAGAAATTAAACAATGATGTTAATTCTGGTTCTGAAGATATTGATATTGAGACATTGAAAACTGAGAATGAAAATTTTAGAAAACAACTAAATAATATTGATTCAATTGACTCTGAACTAGAATAATTAAAATCCAAAAATAACAGACTGAGAAAACTTGTAAAAAAATTGGACAATTTGCAATCTGAGAATAAATACCTTCAAGAACAAATTAATGATCTCAAAATTGAAAATGGATGTCTTAAAAAACAATTGGAGAGTCATGTCAATGATGGTTCAGAATTTGAAGCTTTAAAGTCTGAAAATGAAATTCTTAGATATCAGATTGAGAAAATTGAAAATGAGTATACAAAAATTCTTGCATGCAATAAAAGCTCATTTGTGGAAGAGATAAATGAAACACACCATTGTGATCTCAAATGGTACAAGGATCTGGTTGCCTCATTAAGAGAAGAAAATAAAGAATTACTCAACAAGGTTCTCAAAACTGAACAGAGAGAAGAAGAATTAATTGAACAGCTAAACTCCATGACTAAAGATGAGAATCTTGCTGAACAAATCAAAGAGTTGAGATCTGAAAATGAAAAATTGAAAGAATTGAAGCAAGTGAACAATAGTGTGTCTGAGAGGCTTCTTGTCCTAGAAAAGGGAAAATGTGTTGTTGATAATCAAGCTGAAAATGAGCTCAAACTGGAACAAGAAATCGAGAAATATAAAATTACAAACAAGGTGCTAAGTGAGTGTGTTAATTACAGTGAACAAGAAATTGCTGGTTATGAATTACATATTGCATCCTTGGAAGATGAGATTAATGACCTAAAGAATTCTTTATCTAGATTTGTTGAAGGTCAAGATAATTTGGATAAGATGCTGGGGATGAAAGTGAACTTTTAGAAAGAGGGGATGGGGTATAATCCAGTAAATAAGAAGAGCGTTGGAAACAAAATTCATACATCATTTGTAAGTAGCTCAAAACAAACTAGCATCAAAACTCCATTGATTTTTCAGTTCACAGCACAGAAAAATCTAAATCTAGCTACTATTCAGAAAAGTCAGAAACCTACTGAAAAATCTGAAAGAAATGAATATTTGCAGAACAAGCATACACACACTCATGTTAAAAATGTGCATGCTGCCCATAACACTAACACACCTATACATGCACACAAAAAAAAATTCATGACATGTCATTACTGTCACAAGGTTGGTCATCAAATGCATGAATGTAGATTAATAGAACTAGATGATCTGAATGCCAGTAAAATGCATGCTAGAAAAACTCATGTTAGAAATCATGCATTTCAGAATAAGAAAATTCACTATTATCATTGTGGCAAGATGGGCCACATTGCTGCCCATTGCTGGCATGCCCAGGGAAAAGTTCATTCTAAACATGTTAGATTCCCTGCAAAACAGAATGCCTTCAGTAAAGATAAATTTTCTTTTAAAGGAAAATCTTCTATGTGTTCAAACTGTTGGAAGCCAGGCCATCTGGCTAGTGAGTGTTTGTCACGCCCCGAACAAGGCGGAAATATCGGGACGTACAGTTAGGGACACGCTGGCAAGAGAGAGAACTAATCTAAAATAATACACAAGTGCTACAAGATGGAAATACTAAATGATCATTAACAAACCACAACTGATACAATAACCTCAAGCTCAACTTAATACAACTGGAATAATCAACCACTAAAACTCAATAACATGACTGAGACTAAAAGCTCTCCAAAACACAACTAAAGAAAGATAACACACTACTAACACACTAGAACTGATACACTCAAGACATTACTCCTGCCCTTCCCCATCGGTAAGCGCGTCACCTGAAAAGCCTGGAAAGGGGGAAAAACACAACTATGAGCTGACGCTCAGTAGGAAATAACAGACAGGTATAAGTGATTAACAGTTTAATTATATTTTAAAATGTCATGCTACAAATGATAAAAACAATAAAAAGATAAAGGTGATATCACGAAACAGAATTCAAAGATCTTGCAAGGTCAAGAAATATAATGAATAGAATAGTAAGACAAGAATTTACTACAGGAGATAACGATAAAAAGTTGGCCATATCAAGACAATTCAAGTCATGTCAAGCACGTATGTAATTTCATTTCCACGTCCAAGTAATAAGCAAGTAAAGTAACCACAAGTAGAGTATAGAACAGTGAAGAGTGGAAAGTGATAAGTAGTAGAAAGTAATGTAGAGAGTAGTGGAGAGAGTAGTGGACAGTCCTAGATTTAACACATGTCAAGTACTGGTGCCAAATGCCACACCTAGTCATTCACCTCCCCGGGGGTACACGTAGTGTTCGGGCGCTCTTTCCAAGACCAGACCGAGCCCTTAATTTTTTGTCAGGCATTGATTTCTTTGGATCAAAGATCCCACGAATCTAGACTTCCACAGTTTATGGCCAGAATTCCAAGGTTTAAACTAAGTAGCAATAACAACTTCACGTAGGAAAGAGATTCATTTCCAGAATTTCAAGGTAAGTATAATCATCAAGGAGATCGAAACCAAGTCACAACAAGAGTTAATCGTGCTGCGCTACTGTAAAACAGTAGCAATCAAACAAGCTAATCAACATATTAATCCTAATCAGCAAGTTAAGATATCATGATTAACCATTATCATTTGCATTAAGACAATTGCCAAGAAGCTGATTCAAGATGATAAGGCAAAGAACAACTCCCACAGGAGTGAACTAGAATGTATTAACAGAGATTTAGTTACACCATTAACCACTAATTATGTGAGTTTCTATTTAATCTTGTATGCATTGAAATGAAGATGATAAACGGTGTGTTTTTACACTAAGTTTGCATGTATGGACCAATGTTAATTGAAACTAAAAAGGGTACATGAATAGGTCATTAGTTCCTCAAAAATGTAGTTTTTAATGTGACTAGGTTGAATGGATTGATTCCCCAATGATCCGGATTGATCCCCGGGTCAAAAACATCATTAATGGGGTCATACAGGGCATGGGTCGACCCATTGGGTCGACCCCTGGCATTCCAGGAGCCTTCCTGGGTGTGGGTCGACCCATTGGGTCGACCCCTCAAAAAAAAAAGCTTCATGGGTCGACCCATTGGGTCGACCCCCTTCACTGGGTGCATGGGTCGACCCCATGGGTCGACCCCTACACTTCCAGAAGCGACGGGTGATTCCGTAAACCATGAAAACTCAATGATTTGGGGTCTAAATGAGTTGGGATTTTAACCAAATGCTCTAGGGTTCTTAATATACATACTAAGGTCATAAAACAAGAGATTGAAATAAGAAATTTGCTGAAAACTCAATCGAATCACAACCTATTTATGATGAATACCTGAAGAACCTAGTTCTTGACATGCGTCTACTAAAACGTAGATTTCTCTCAATATACACAACGGAATTTGGGGCTTTTTATATCAAAAGAAAGCTAACTTAATGATGAATCCAACCATATACTATAAGCCATATGTGGATCAAGCTATCTAATCCAAAAACAGCCCGAAATCAAGCTTCTACTTGAAGAACATAATATACATCAAATTCTAGACATGCTCTTACTAAAAATCAAAATTCTCCAAGTATGCTCAATGAAATTTGGGGCTTCCTACGTTAAATGAAAGCTAACAACATGTTGATTACATCATGTAAGTTAATTAGAGTTTGGTTGTTAGATCCTACCTCAAATCGGAGAGAGAAAACTCAAACCCTAGGATGAAGAACACTTGGACAGCACCTCACAAAAAGCTCGATTTCTCCACGGACACCTAATAAAATTGGGGCTTTTGCCACCAATGGATAGAGCTCGATGAGAGGAACAATTTGCTATACTCATGATCAAGATTTGGTTGAGAATTCCTACCTCAATCGATGGATCAAAGAAGGATGAAGGAAAGCCAACGGCCTGCTGACCCACCTCCACAAATCGAGCTAGATCTCTCCAGATCTGAAACTTCAGCGAACCCCACAGCAGCCAAATGAAAGAAGACTCGTAGGGCTTCATTTTGATAGCTCATAGAGCTTCTGGAGCCTTCGGAATTGGGAGTATTCGCTGCTGCAAGCTACGTGTTTAGAAACGGCGCCGAAATCCTTGACTTGACCAAACTATGTCGGCAGCACGTTTTGGGGCTAGGTTTACCTCAAATTGATTGAGGGTAAATGTTCCTTACATTGTGGCCTTCCATTTGCCCTTGATTTCAGATCATTTGGTCGAGTATTGAGGTCAAATTTCGTGTTTTAAACTAAGGGTTAGGTATGGGTCAAAAGTGTGCACTTTTGGGTTTAAACTCTAAATAGATCTTACAATGGATTTACAATGGCCTAATGCCAGAAGGAAAAGTTGTTATCTACATCGACCTAAATCTATTTACTATTTTTACAGATTTTTCTAAGGTAGTTGGATTATTACTTATACTATTCCGTAAATAGTTAAATGTTAAGTTCGGAAAACTAAGTTCACTAATTCGGCATAATAAATGATTTTCTTAGGCTTAAATGTAGAAGACAAAGTTGCTAAACAAAATTAATTCTACAAGATGTGATTTTTGGAGATTTTTAGAAAATAGTTGAAAAATGACTTATTCTATTAATTAATTAATTAATCTAATTAATTTGGATAATTCTCATTAATTCGAATAACTTCAAATAAATTCCAAATAATTACAACTAACTTTCTAAATAAATTTCTAAAGGATTTGGGGTCTTACACCCTCCTCTACTTAAAGGAATTTGGTCCTCCAAATTCACTGCACTAAAACTGAGAGTAGAAAAAGATCGCTCACCTAGAATAGATCGGGATGCCGCTTTCGCATAGTCTCTTCAGACTCCCATGTAGCTTCTTCGGTCCCACGCCGACTCCACTGAATCTTGACCGTCGGTATCGAACGATTCCGGAGTTGCTGTTGCTTCCAGTCCAGAATCTTGACAGGTCTTTCCTCATAGGTCAAATCTTCCTTCAGTTCAAAATCCACCTGCTAAATGATATGAGTGGGATCGTACACATATTTCCGCAACATAGACACATGGAAAACATTATGTACGCCAGACAAATGCGGTGGTAAAGTCAGTCTGTATGCCACCTCTCCCACTCTATCTAGAATCTCGAATGGACCAATGTATCTCGGACTCAGCTTGCCATAAATGCCAAATCTTCGGATCCCTCTCGTTGGAGAGACCTTTAAGAACACATGCTCGCCAACCTGAAATTCCAATGCTCTTCTCCTGTTGTCGGCATAACTCTTCTGTCTTGACTGGGCTACTTGTAACCGGTCTCGGATAACATGGATGTTCTGTGATGATTCCGAAACAAGATCTGGTCCAAGCCACTGTTTCTCACCTACCTCATCCCAACACAACGGGGAACGACAACTTCTACCATATAGTGCTTCAAAAGGAGCCATCTGAATGCTAGACTGATAGCTGTTATTGTAAGCGAATTCAATTAATGCCAAATGCTCACTCCAATTACCACCGAAATCAATCATGCAAGCTCGCAACATATCTTCCACTATCTGATTGGTTCTTTCAGTCTGTCCATCTGTCTGTGGATGAAAAGCAGTACTGAAATTCAGACGAGTACCCAAAGACTCTTGCAGTCCCTTCCAGAAATGTGAAGTAAATCTGGGGTCTCGATCAGATACTATATTCACTGGGATACCATGCAATCTCACCACTTCCTTTATATACAAGGCAGCCAATACATCAATCGTCCACTTGGACTTAATTGGTAAGAAATGAGCCGACTTTGTCAATCGATCGACAATCACCCATGTCGCATCAAATCCACCACGAGTCCTAGGTAGACCCATAATGAAATCCATGCCAATGCTTTCCCACTTCCATTGGGGTATGTCGAGTGGTTTCAATTTCCCTGCTGGTCTGAAATGTTCGGCCTTAACTTGCTGACATACCAAACATCTGCTCACAAAATCTGCAACTTCTCTTTTCATATTCGGCCACCAAAAGGACCTTTTCAAATCTCGGTACATCTTAGTGCCTCCAGGATGAATGGTATATCTGGATCTATGAGCTTCCTCAAGAATTTTGTTCTTTATTGTAGCCTCATCCGGAACACAAGTTCTGCCTTTAAATAATAATCTACCATCATCGGCCAACATGAAGTCAGGTCTGCTACTCAAGCTTCCCTTGATCTCTACCAACTCGGGGTCATTATCTTGCAAGGACTTGATCTCTATCAATAATTCAGGTTTAAGTTGAATCTGAGCAATCAAGATCCGATCATTGTCAATATTAAGATCCAGACTAGATAATTGTTCCAACAACCTCCATTCTTGTAACATGAGACTTGACAATCTAGCTACCGGCTTCCGGCTTAATACATCTGCCACAACATTACCTTTTCCAAGATGATACTCAATCGAGAAGTCGAAGTCTTTCAAGTACTCCAACCATCTCCGCTGCCTCATGTTGAGTTCCTTCTGAGAAAATAAATACTTCAAACTCTTATGATCTGAGAACACTGTAAAGGTTTCTCCATACAAGTATTGCCTCCATATCTTCAAAGCAAACACGACTGCAGCAAGTTCCAAATCATGAATAGGATAATTATCTTCGTGCTTCCTCAACTGTCTAGAGGAATAGGTAATCACCTTCCCATGTTGCATGAGTACACAGCCTAAGCCAATACCTGATGCATCAGTATAAACAACAAATCCTCCTTCACCAGAAGGTAAAGGCAAAACAGGTGCAGTAGTCAAACACTCCTTCAGAGTCTGAAAGCTTCGCTGACAATCATCTGACCAATCAAACTTATTCTCCTTGCGAGTTAATCTTGTCATAGGTACTGCAATCTTGGAGAAATCTTGAATAAATCTTCGATAATAACCTGCCAGGCCTAGAAAACTTCTAACTTCTGTCACACTGGTAGGTTGTTCCCAATTCTTCACTGCCTCAACCTTCGAAGGATCAACAGAAATACCGTTCTTCGTAATGATATGTCCTAGAAAGGACACCTCTTGCAGCTAGAATTCACACTTATTGAACTTAGCATATAGTTGATGATCTCTCAATAATTGCAATGCCATTCTCAGATGTTCAGCATGTTCCTCCTCATTCTTAGAATAAATCAGGATGTCATCAATAAAGACCACGACCCATTGATCAAGATAGGGCCGAAATGCATCGTTCATCAACTGCATGAAAGCCGCTGGTGCATTCGTTAGACCAAAAGGCATAACGACAAACTCAAAATGACCATACCTGCTGCGGAAAGCCGTTTTATAAATATCCTCTTCCTTAATCCGCAACTGGTGATATCCAGATCGAAGATCGATCTTAGAGAAATATTGAGCTCCCGCTATCTGGTCAAATAACTCGTCAATCCTCGGCAAGGGATATTTGTTCTTGATAGTCTGCTGGTTTAATTGCCGATAATCAATGCACAGCCTCATCGAACCATCTTTCTTCTTGACAAATAGTACAGGGGCTCCCCACGGAGAAGTACTAGGACGAATAAAACCCTTCTCAAGTAATTCCATCAGTTGCTGCTTCAGTTCCCTCAGTTCCGCAGGAGACATACGATAAAGAGCCTTAGAAATAGGAGCTGTGCCAGGAATAAGATCAATAGAAAAGATAACTTCCTGCTCAGGCGGAAGTCCTGGTAGTTCTTCTGGAAAGACATCAGGAAAATCTCGGACAATAGGAATGTCCTTGATCTCCATCTGCTGCTCAGGAGTTGCACAAACAAAGGCTAGAAAAGCCTCACACCCATGCCTCAAAAGCTTATCAACTCGAAGAGCCGAGATGAGCGGTACGGAGTTATGGTGCTTGACTCCCGTAAAAGATAAACCAGATTGTCCAGTAAAAGTCACTGAGCTAGAACTACAGTGAACATTGGCCTCATACTTGGCCAACCAATCTGCTCCTAGGATTACATCATAATCCTTCATGTCCATGCAGACCAAATCTGCTGGAAAGTTCTTTTCACCAATCATAATCTTACTAGAAGGATAGAAATATTGGATTGTTGATCTAGTGCCAATAGGGGTTGAAATCTCTAACGGAGTATTCATCAAAACAGGTTCCACAACTAATGACTTAGCAAATCTCCGAGAAATAAATGAATGTGTTACACCAGTATCAAAGAGAGCAAATGCGGGCTTATCGATTATAGTAAGGGTACCTTCGACGAGTCCGCCATCATCAGAAATCCCAGTTTCATCTTCATGTAAAGCTTGAAGCTTGCCTTGTGGTTTCTTGAAGACTAGAGGTTTTGCCGGTGTAGCTTGTTCCGATATGAGAGGACAATTGGGGATACGGTGCTCTTTGCTTCCACATCGCAAACAGGCACCTTGCTTGCGCCAGCACTCCTCTATCTTGTGACCCGGACGATCATAATAGTTGCACACGCCCTTGAATGGAACAATAGGGCCAGGCTTCTTGTCTTCATGCCTCGACATCTTGCCCTTCCACGATCCGGACCCGCTCCATGAACCAGGTCCACTAACAGGCCTCTTCTTGGTATACCCGGGTTTGACACTCCCGGAACCCGTAGGTAATTCTTTCTTGGTGCCTTTCCCACGGATTCTCTCCGTCATCTCAAGAGTATCCTCTAGAACTTGCGCTTTCCTTACCATCTCAGAATAAGTGGAAATCTCCATCGGTGCCAATTGGTTGATATAATGAAGCTTCAATCCATTGAGAAAGCGCTTCACCTTCATCTTCTCGGTGGAAATGAGATGAGTAGCATAACGAGAAAGCTGTGCAAATTGAGCCTCATACTCTGCCACGGACAAACCTCGCTGTTTCAAGGCCGCGAACTCTGCCGCTTTCTTCTCTTGCACTCTATCAGAAAAATACTTACTGTTGAAGAGTTCTTCGAACTCTTCCCACATAACTTGCCGATCACCGAGAGTTGCCTTGATAGAATCCCACCAAGTACGTGCATCATGTTCCAGTTGAAATGTGGATAAAAGGACACGCTCCTGGTTGGTGCATTGCATAACTTCAAAGATTCTCCCCATCTCATCTAGCCAGTGCTCGGATTAGTCAGGGTCAGTCGAACCAGCGAATCTAGGCGGGTTCATTCCGCGGAAGTTCCGGTATAGATCACCGGTGCCATGCGGTGCCGCTCCTGCCTGAGCTACTTGTTGAAGGGCCTGAGTAAGGCCTTGCACCGTACGCTGTAGGTTCCTCCATTCAGCACGATCAGCTGCCATCTACACGAGAAATAGATTACTTAGGTTTAATCAAGATAAATAATTACACGATTAAGAAACGATCTTAACCCAAGTTTCTACCCATTCTCACCAGGTCAGGTTCTAGACTTTTACAAGGTTAGGGATCTAATGCACCTAGACACGACCAAAAACTCGGTACCTGGCGGAGGTAATCGGTCCGAAGACCACTCGCGCAAGTGTGCGACCTTCCCGATAGGCGTAGCCTAACGTTCGGACAACACCTTTTGATATACCGATTATTGGGATGCAATGCAAGAAAGCCTAAAACTTAGGAAACCTAGGAATGTGAAACCTAGGCTCTGATACCAACTAAACTGTCACGCCCCGAACAAGGCGGAAATATCGGGACGTACAGTTAGGGACACGCTGGCAAGAGAGAGAACTAATCTAAAATAATACACAAGTGCTACAAGATGGAAATACTAAATGATCATTAACAAACTACAACTGATACAATAACCTCAAGTTCAACTTAATACAACTGGAATAATCAACCACTAAAACTCAATAACATGACTGAGACTAAAAGCTCTCCAAAACACAACTAAAGAAAGATAACACACTACTAACACACTAGAACTGATACACTCAAGACATCACTCCTGCCCTTCCCCATCGGTAAGCGCGTCACCTGAAAAGCCTGGAAAGGGGGGAAAACACAACTATGAGCTGACGCTCAGTAGGAAATAACAGACAGGTATAAGTGATTAACAGTTTAATTATACTTTAAAATGTCATGCTACAAATAATAAAAACAATAAAAAGATAACGGTGATATCACGAAACAGAATTCAAAGATCTTGCAAGGTCAAGAAATATAATGAATAGAATAGTAAGACAAGAATTTACTACAGGAGATAACGATAAAAAGTTGGCCATATCAAGACAATTCAAGTCATGTCAAGCACGTATGTAATTTCATTTCCACGTCCAAGTAATAAGCAAGTAAAGTAACCACAAGTAGAGTATAAAACAGTGAAGAGTGGAAAGTGATAAGTAGTAGAAAGTAATGTAGAGAGTAGTGGAGAGAGTAGTGGACAGTCCTAGATTTAACACATGTCAAGTACTGGTGCCAAATGCCACACCTAGTCATTCACCTCCCCGGGGGTACACGTAGTGTTCGGGCGCTCTTCCCAAGACCAGACCGAGCCCTTAATTGTTTGTCAGGCATTGATTTCTTTGGATCAAAGATCCCACGAATCTAGACTTCCACAGTTTATGGCCAGAATTCCAAGGTTTAAACTAAGTAGCAATAACAACTTCACGTAGGAAAGAGATTCATTTCCAGAATTTCAAGGTAAGTATAATCATCAAGGAGATCGAAACCAAGTCACAACAAGAGTTAATCGTGCTGCGCTACTGTAAAACAGTAGCAATCAAACAAGCTAATCAACATATTAATCCTAATCACCAAGTTAAGATATCATGATTAACCATTATCATTTGCATTAAGACAATTGCCAAGAAGCTGATTCAAGATGATAAGGCAAAGAACAACTCCCACAGGAGTGAAATAGAATGCATTAACAGAGATTTAGTTACACCATTAACCACTAATTATGTGGGTTTCTATTTAATCTTGTATGCATTGAAATGAAGATGATAAACGGTGTGTTTTTACACTAAGTTTGCATGTATGGACCAATGTTAATTGAAACTAAAAAGGGTACATGAATAGGTCATTAGTTCCTCAAAAATGTAGTTTTTAATGTGACTAGGTTGAATGGATTGATTCCCCAATGATCCGGATTGATCCCCGGGTCAAAAACATCATTAATGGGGTCATACAAGGCATGGGTCGACCCATTGGGTCGACCCCTGGCATTCCAGGAGCCTTCCTAGGTGTGGGTCGACCCATTGGGTCGACCCCTCAAAAAAAAAAGCTTCATGGGTCGACCCATTGGGTCGACCCCCTTCACTGGGTGCATGGGTCGACCCCATGGGTCGACCCCTACACTTCCAGAAGCGACGGGTGATTCCGTAAACCATGAAAACTCAATGATTTGGGGTCTAAATGAGTTGGGATTTTAACCAAATGCTCTAGGGTTCTTAATATACATACTAAGGTCATAAAATAAGAGATTGAAACAAGAAATTTGCTGAAAACTCAATCGAATCACAACCTATTTATGATAAATACCTGAAGAACCTAGTTCTTGACATGCGTCTACTAAAACGTAGATTTCTCTCAATATACACAACGGAATTTGGGGCTTTTTATATCAAAAGAAAGCTAACTTAATGATGAATCCAACCATATACTATAAGCCATATGTGGATCAAGTTATCTAATCCAAAAATAGCCCGAAAATCAAGCTTCTACTTGAAGAACATAATATACATCAAATTCTAGACATGCTCTTACTAAAAATCAAAATTCTCCAAGTATGCTCAATGAAATTTGGGGCTTCCTACGTTAAATGAAAGCTAACAACTTACTGATTACATCATGTAAGTTAATTAGAGTTTGGTTGTTAGATCCTACCTCAAATCGGAGAGAGAAAACTCAAACCCTAGGATGAAGAACACTTGGACAGCACCTCACAAAAAGCTCGATTTCTCCACGGACACCTAATGAAAATTGGGGCTTTTGCCACCAATGGATAGAGCTCGATGAGAGGAATAATTTGCTATACTCATGATCAAGATTTGGTTGAGAATTCCTACCTCAATCGATGGATCAAAGAAGGATGAAGGAAAGCCAACGGCCTGCTGACCCACCTCCACAAATCGAGCTAGATCTCTCCAGATCTGAAACTTCAGCGAACCCCACAGCAGCCAAATGAAAGAAGACTCGTAGGGCTTCATTTTGATAGCTCATAGAGCTTCTGGAGCCTTCGGAATTGGGAGTATTCGCTGCTGCAAGCTACGTGTTTAGAAACGGCGCCGAAATCCTTGACTTGACCAAACTATGTCGGCAGCACGTTTTGGGGCTAGGTTTACCTCAAATTGATTGAGGGTAAATGTTCCTTACATTGTGACCTTCCATTTGCCCTTGATTTTAGATCATTTGGTCGAGTATTGAGGTCAAATTTCGTGTTTTAAACTAAGGGTTAGGTATGGGTCAAAAGTGTGCACTTTTGGGTTTAAACTCTAAATAGATCTTACCACGGATTTACAATGGCCTAATGCCAGAAGGAAAAGTTGTTATGTATATCGACCTAAATATATTTACTATTTTTACAGATTTTTCTAAGGTAGTCGGATTATTACTTATACTATTCCGTAAATAGTTAAATGTTAAGTTCGGAAAACTAAGTTCACTAATTCGGCATAATAAATGATTTTCTTAGGCTTAAATGTAGAAGACAAAGTTGCTAAAAAAAATTAATTCTACAAGATGTGATTTTTGGGGATTTTTAGAAAATAGTTGAAAAATGACTTATTCTATTAATTAATTAATTAATCTAATTAATTTGGATAATTCTCATTAATTCGAATAACTTCAAATAAATTCCAAATAATTACAAATAACTTTCTAAATAAATTTCTAAAGGATTTGGGGTCTTACAGTGTTGGTCAGTTATTAAGAGAAGAAATTTCTCTTCTTGTTTTGAGTGTGGGAAGCATGGTCACACGGTCAAGGACTGTTGGCATGTCTAGGAAAGAAATGTGAATTCTAGATATCCTAGATTTCCTGTAAATGAGGACGTGTTTGGAGGCAATAAAAGGAAAATTTTCCATGATAGATATAGAAACTTTCATGAACATGCACATAGATTTCATGTTAATGCTAATGTGCATAAAAAGAATTTAAAATCTGTTATTTCATGTTATTATTATGGTCAGTTAGGACATTCAATGTCTAACTATTTTATGATGAATTCTGATGACCTATCTGCTCAAAAAATGTGGAAAGCACCCTCTAGAGGTGCCACTGACAATTTAGGACCCAAGAATTCTTGGGTTCCTAAATCTGTAAAATAAGGAACTATTCTTGCAAATGTGCCTTGGGGTTGAAGAATAAAAATGGTTAAATAAACCAAGGCACCCAATTTGGTAAAACCCCACTCAGGTAATGTTTTACATTCTTCACATCTGTTCAACTGAATTTCTTAGGAACATATTTTAACTGCATATCATGTTAAATCTGATTAGTCAAAAGTTTCATGCATATATGTTCTTTTATTTGTTTTGACATTTACATTGAGCTACATGAGTTTATTTGTTCATACTTTGAGCTGTGTGTGCACATATTCATTGAAGGCATGTTGAACTTATTTTTCATCTGCATACACTAATGTTTTGACATTTGATTATGTACATAGAGAAGACTATAAACTCATGAGCATAGTCTGAAATTTGGTGCATATATGTGAATTGCATATGTCAATTGATTGCTTACAAATCCGTTTGACATACAGTCATTGAAAATCTGATGCATTTGGGACTGTGTTGGTAGTGCATTGTCATGCATGACCACTATGGTATATCAAATGGTAAGCTACTAAAGGGAAGATGAAATCTATCTGGAGGTTCTTACTATGTGTGAGGTGGTCTTTTAGACCAAGTCCTCTGCTTAGTACCATGGGTCATGTTGCATATAGGACAGTCTGAATAATCATGAGCATGAGTCATAAAATCATATGTTCAGCCTTCATTGCATAAATTGCATAAAGTCAGGGGGAGACTGTAAAATAAATGGTTGCAATTCATGTATGGTGGATCAATGCATTCTGTGAAAAATAGTCAATGCATATGCATACAGATTTCATTACATATCATCATTAATGAAAAATTCCAAAAAGATTGTCTGATTGCATGCATTCAGGGGGAGCATCAAGAATTCCTGAACTATTTGGCTATCTTTGGCCATACTGATTATCTTTGCTCTTCTAGTGATTTCTTTCAAACATTGGTATCAATTAGTCTCTCTTGCCTTCATCTGATCTCAAATCCTTTAAACAAATGACAATTCAGCTGTAATTCTTTGAGAACACTGCTCCTGGTTTTGCTGAGGGGGAGATTCATTTGAAACAATCATGTGCCTTCTTGAAATAACTAAACAGTATAGAAAAAGGATTGTCTAGAAAGATAGGTCAGGCCTATCTGGAAAGTTAATCTTTGCGTGAGTAGATCCTTGGATCCAATCTCCGCCAAGTACTGTTCCTAGTTTTGATTCTATTTACCAGCTCATCTTGAAATCCAACTCTTTTGTTGACACTTATGTCAATTCTGTCTTAAGCTGGTATGTCACTGATTTCAATTTACTAGACATTGAACATTCGTCTTGCTCCCAGCTCACAGATTTCAAAACCTTCTGAATTAACTTTTCTGCTGAACAGTTGGTATCAAGTTTCATTGACTGCTGCTGAAAACTATTGAATGTTCTCTGAAATTTCCTAACAGACTTGAAATTCCTTTTGCTATTCGCTACACGAAATGTCTTGAAATCTATGGTCATGTGTTTAGAATTCTTGCCATTCTTATTATTGCTTCTGAACTATCTGAATTTCAAGAAAATCTCAATCTATGTACCTTGCTCATAAATCTGAAAAACTAATTCAATGAGGAATCTTCTATTATACAGATTTATGAATGTCTGAAATATCAAATTGGTTTAAATTTAATGTATTCATTTAGGTTGGTTATAAATACCTTGAAAATATCTGAATCAACTTTAATAAACCTTAACCAACTGGTTCATGTTAATTCTTGTCAAATCTTCTGAAATCTAAAAATGTTGAAATCATGACTTTATTTGGGTGAAATACATGAAATATGTATTATTTTTAAACATCTGAGCTTTCTGAAAATGTCCAAGGGTCAAATCTGGTAAATCTTGCAAGAGCAATGACTTTGGTCATAGAGAAACACATGTCTAAAGGAATGTGTCATGAGGTGTCTTAGTTAACTCTGCTTAAAGTCACTGAAAAATAGGCAGAGCAATGGCTGACACACTGAGAAACATATCTCACTCATCAAAGAAATGGGAATAGATATGTCATGAGGTGAAAAGTTAACTCTGTTTAATTTTAAAGCATGACTGTTAGTCACACTAAGTATTTAGAGATATTGGCGTCTAAACAACGTATATCTTTTAGCTATAAGGTGTGTACTGAACTATATTGCCCATAAGATTTAGTAGCAAAAGTTATCCACTTGATTAAATGAAAAATCTGAAAAAGAATGCAAAGGATAAATTGCTATAACCCTTGATAAAATCAAATGGTTTCATGATTGTTTAACCTCAATACTTATGAGTGTAATTTTTAAAGAAGTCATTGAAATTGATTGAGTAAGATGAAGAGAGGTTAATCAAGATGTTAATATGAGTTTTTGGTTCATTTTTATTAAATCTTGATTTCAAATATGAGTATAGTACTTTATTGTCAAACCATATATACATCATCTTTAAACCATGCAGTTCAATAAAGTTCATTCATAAATCTTTATAATGGGAGACTCTGAAAAATTTCATATATTTGGATTTATGAAATTGGTATATTCTTTTGAAAATCTTGCTGAATGTGTTTAATTCTCACTGTTCTTGAGACTTTCTGAATGAGCTTAATTCTTATTGCTCTCATTTGATCTCACTGTCTGAATATGTTTCATCTGATTATCTGTGACCTACTTCAATTGACTGTTAAATCTGATTGTCCAACCTTTGTCCAATCATTGAACTTAATCTGACTTGATTGTCCAATCTGAATGTCCCTGTGGTTCACTACTCATTCATTTCATTAGACTCCATCTGCTCTGAAGATACACAGAAGCATTTGTTCAGGGGGAGTTTCCTTGTTAGTGAATCCTATTGCATACTAACTCATAAAGGGGGAGATTGTTGTCAGCATCCTTCATGTTCCCTTCTTTTTGCTGTTGTCAAAGGGGGAGAATTTTTGTGAGCCGTTGATTGGCTATTCTGAGGGTTGGCTATGGCTGGTTATTTCTATCTGGTGGTATATTCAATGTTGGCATAAGTCTAAGCCTCTCCATGTTCATACTGGCACGATCATCATGATGAATTAATGCAATGACTCATAATATCGCCATCATCAAAAAGGGGGAGATTGTTGTCCCTGTGGTTTTGAAGTTTTGATGATGACAAATATTATGAGTTATTATATATTCTTGATGACACAATTTTGATGGCTTTATTACTAAATTTCATCATCTCTATATAGCAGTATGAAATATGTGTCAGGACATCATCTAAATGGCTCAGAATAATGACTATTCAAAAAGGGGGATGAACAATCAACGCTGGTAACTAAAAGTCAAATGCCAGGTAAGGTCAATGTACACTTCAACCTGAAGAATATAGGTTAGTGCATATAAACTCTATGCTCATGTGTTAATTTCAGTTCATAAGGTTGATGCATTTTTTACTCACTCAGTCATACAAGTCAGTGCATGTTATTGTCGCATGCATACGAAGGTCGGTGCTAGTTTTGCTACCACTCACTTAGTCTGTGCATGTTTTAGTCTACACTTAACTGAGTCGGTGCATACTTCAACGCACATATGGTCAGTGCAGGTTTTACACTGTGCTAGCATATATTGTCGGTGCATGCTTTGCATCGCATTTCACACAAGGTCAGTGCAAGCTTGTGTATTATGCATATACACGGGTCGGTGCATCTTTTTGTCAAGGCACATACACGATCGGTGCATCTTTTTGCTCAGGCATATATATATAAGGTCGGTGCATACTTCTTCAGTATGTATATCAAGTCGGTGCATGTTTCTGTTGGTGCATGTTTCTATTAACTGCTTATATGGTCGGTGCATTGTTTCTGTCTCTTCGTTAGCAAGGTCGGTGCACACTTTGATAGAATGCATTGTCAAGGACGTTGCATACTTTGTTAGACACCTTAAAGGTCTGTGCATCTTTTTTCATGCATGTAGCAGTTGGTGTATTGCTTCATCCTGCATTCATATAGTCGGTGCACGTTTTTGTCTGTCGCACGAAAAAGGTCTGTGTACATGTTGTCATAGGCATAAAACGTAGATATATGTTTTGCCACGGGCACAAAAGGGTATGTGCATACTTTGCATATACCACATTAGGTATGTGCATGTTTTAATCTTATGCCATCTTAGGTCTGTGCACATTGATAAATTGCTGACTTCTGATGAAATGCCTTTGCTGCAACTGACAAGATTAAAAAGGGCATGTGATCCAAGGTAGATGCGTCTAGAGAAATCTGCCACGTGGATTGCTCAGCAAAGCCCTCCAGAAATCACTTGGCGGGAACGAGGCTTCCACACGCCCATTGCATGAGCCCGTGGGACCCCTGGCCTGAAGAATATATAAAAGCATTCTACTATGATCGAAAAGAACAAAGGGAGAAGATCGAGAAGATTAGAAGAAGAGAATTCAGAGAGCAGCAGGAATAGGGAGAAAAAGAAAAGAGAGTGAGAGCTAAGATAAAAAGAGCCAGAGAGTTCGTGAGAAGAATCAGAAGAGAGACTGAAAGAAAGAAGGAGAATGGAAGAAGGAGAAAAGAAAGCCAGTGTGTGAGCAGAAGAGCAGTTCAGATAGAGAAGGAGAGCGTAAGAGTTCAGAAACTCCTTGAAGATCAGATCAGTGTTGGCCTCTGGATCAGATCCAAGCCAAGTTGCTCTTGAGGAGCTATATCTGTTTTGTTTTCTTCTTTTGGTTCTCGTTTTGTTCTTTTCCATTATACTTTTCCGATTTCCTGATTTGTGATCGGGGTTCCTCCTGTGTTCAGGAGAAGGGAGACTTGGGTCTCCGGTTGTGAGTGACTGGGTGTCACTCACGGTTTCCCTCTGTGGATTCAGAGGAAGAGAGGATCTAATCCTCTGGGTTTTGGTGAGCAGTGGGTTGTTGTTCACGTCCCTTCTGCGGTAGCATAAGAACAGAGCGTGATCTCCAGTTTCCCTCTGGGTATCAGAGGAAGGGAGACTATGTCTCCGGTTGCGAGTAGTGGTGTGCTACTCATGGGTTTCCCTCCGGTTTAGAGGAAGGGAGGATTGGTCCTCCGGTTCTAGTTCTGTGGGTTGCAGAACTTGGTTGGGGGATTTGTCTCCCTCGGTTATCAAGCTGTTAGGTAGTGTCTTGTTTGTAGACTGAGTCTGCGTCTTGCATTTTGCAAGGGAAGCCTCACTCCGGTTTGGAGTAAGGGGTGGACGTAGGCAGACTGGTGTCTGGCCGAACCACCTAAAAATCCTGTGAGCAGTGGTTTGCATTGGTGTGATTGTTCCTTATCTCCTTTCTCCTTCATAGGTTTTCTTCACCGTCCGTTTGTGCGCTATTTACTCATTTGATATCTAACTTGCTTGAGCCTGAACGCTGTGGATTATATTTTATCGCTCGCTGATCCTGTGTTAGCATGTTAAGTGTTTGCCTACTGGTTCAATAGAAGCCTTCATTTCTTGGCATCCTTGGTGGTGATATTTTCAATCGTTTCTTAGAGTGTGTTTTTAGTTAAATTGGGCGATATTTCTAAAAGATCCATTCACCCCCCCTTTGGATCTATTTCCGCGTACCACCTGTTCTAACACTTTCATATAGATGGGCTCGTTGGACCATCTCCGCATAGGTCCGAATATTTTGCGAGCCAAGTTGTTGAATGAAGACGGGCCTTAACCCATCCAGAAAATGGTTGGCCTTCAAAAGATCTGTGCTTACGAAATGTTCGGCATAAGGGGCCAAACGGGAGAATTGGAGTTCATATTCTGCCACCGACATCATGCCTGTTGTGCCCCCTGTGCCTTGATGATGTCATATTGTTTTGATGATAGCAACCACTAATGAATCATGTGAGAGAATTAATAAATGTCCTGCATGCTTCATACTTCAGCATATATAGTTCATACATTAAGAGTAAAAGGGGTGTGCATTGACACAGTATGGGCATTGCATTGACGCAGCTATACGGTGCATTGTTTGTTCTCTGCATCAGGTCTATTCTAGTTCGTGCATAGCTTGCATTGGTGCATTAATTATAGTTGCACGCCACATAGTCAGTGCATTGACCATCTCTTGCATATCACTGATCGATGCGTGTTTGCATGTGTTAGCCATAGTCAGTGCACTAGTTTGTTTCATGCGTACACTAAGTCTACACACGGTTGGTTTGATGACTGAGCAAGTCTATACATCCATTAGATGATGACTGAGTAAGTCTATACATCCATTAGCTGATGACTGAGCAAGTCTATACATCCGTTAGCTCAGCTCGTGGCTTAGTCAGTGCATCCGTGTTCATTGTGCATGTGTGCATCTTTCTCAACAAAGTCTGTACAACCTGTGATGATACTAGTAATTAAGTTCGTGCATTAATTCATAAGTTTGTACAACCGTTGCTGGCACGAGCATTTAAGTTCATGAATCATCACACCAGCAAGTTTGTACATCGTTGTCGCATGCACACTAAGTCCATACACTCCTTAATGGCATGCCTGAGCATTCATCTTCAATGTGCATACTTTCTATATGCATATCGCATTACAAGCCAGCAAGTCTGTACATCGTCTTGTACATTGCACACAAAGTTTATACATTCTCTGGTGGCATGTCCGTACATTCACCTTTATTGTACATACTTTCTAATATTCATACGGCATTATGTGCACCAAGTATGTACAGGCTTAGATCAACTCTCGAACCAACTCTGTGCTCTAACCTTTGCAGGATATCTGCTCGAAGAAATTAAGAAGGGCACGTGATCCAAGAGTGAAGGATGTGCCAAGATCATGACACGTGTAACGCAGTGAACTGAAATGCTACCACGTGGTCAAGGCGCTCTGGGCGGGAATTGTGGAGGACACACGCCCACCTCTCTGATGCTATAAATAGAAGACTTCTCCATCTGGAGAAATTGATCGTGCAAGAAGATCTGTGTGTGCTATTGAGAATAGAAGAAAAAGAGAGAGTGCAACAGAGAAGAAAAGAAACGATCCAGGGAGAAGAGAAAAAGATAGTTGAGTGAGAGGAGTCTGAGAGACTTTCTCTGAATGATTGTTCATCAATTTCTTGGTTCAGATACCAGAACTGAGATTGCTCATTGTGAGCTACATTCCATTTGAGATTTCTTGTTTTTCGTTTGCTTCTATTTTATTTTCTGAAACCTTATTTTCAAGCTGTTAGTCAGCAGAGCTAAGCTGTATTGCTCAGCGGGCAGAGGAGGATTCCTCTAGACGGGTTAAGCTGTAGTCCCCAGCGGTTGGCGAAGCTGTAATGCCCAGCGGTCAAGCTGTTAGTCAGCGGTTGTAGGCAAGCTGTGAGGCCCAGCAGTTGAAGCTGTGAATCAGCGATTGAAGCCACATTCCAGGTTGGAGTGTGGGGTGGACGTAGATCTCAGGTTTGAGATCGAACCACCTTAAAAACTTCCTGTCTCCTGTGTGATTGCCAAGTGAATTGTTGTGCATCATGATCATTTCCATTATACGCTGTAGATGCATGCTTAGGTCCGTTTAAGTTCAGATATGCTATAGTTGAATTTCTGTGACTGCTCTCTCTTACATTTCTACCGTCCAGCAGCAGTTTGTTTTATTTCCGCACTAGAAACTGTTGCAGTAGATTTTATTGGGTGACTGATCTATTCACCCCCCCTCTAGATCGTTCATAGACCCCCATCACTTGGTATCAGAGCCTAACTCTTTTTCAGGGACTAACATCCTAAAGAGGAACGACCATGAACGCTAAGGGAATGATAGCAGAAGGACATTCAACCTCCAAGCCTCCGTACTTTGATGGCTCTAACTACGCCTACTAGAAGAACAGAATGCAGGTCTTTCTGAGAGCGAAAGACTACGAGATCTGGCGAGTAGTGAGCAAGGGACCATTCGAACTGCATGAGAATGAAGAGGTTTGGACGAGAGAGGAAATCAGAAAATCTACTTTGAACTGGAGTGCCATCAACGCTATCCAGTGCGCACTTCATCCCACGGAATTCTCTAGAGTGTCATCGTGCAAAACCGCCAAGCAGATGTAGGACACACTAGAGGTTATCTACGAAGGGACATCACAGGTGAGAGAGACCAAGGCTAATATGTTGGTCTCTGAATATGAAGCATTTTGGATGAAACCTGGTGAGACTATGACTGAGATGTATGCTCGTTTGACTATCATAACTAATGGTCTGAGGAATTTGGGAAGGAGCTATTCAGACTACGAGATTGTAAGGAAGATCTAGCAGTCTCTGACTCCTGTTTGGCACACAAAGGCAACAGTGATCGAGGAGTCAAGAGATCTTCAGACGATGAAAGTTGACGAGCTAATAGGTTCTCTAATTGCATATGAGATGAACCTTCCCAAAATTGATGAGCTCGAGAACAAGAAGAAACCAATTGCGCTGAAGGCTAGTTCCAGCAAAACAAGCAGATCCAGCCACAGTGAATCATCAAGCGAGCAGAGCAGCCTATCTAGGTCAGAAATCGATGGAGATCAACTTGCTATGTTGACAAGAGAGTTCAGGCGATTCTTGAGAAAAGAAGGCAGAAATTTCGGCCGAAGATAATTCAGCGGCCGGCGACACAACAGGTATATGTCCAACCAAGCTAAGAAACCTGACACTAATGTTTGCTATCATTGTAGGAAGGCTGGGCATATGAAGGCAGATTGTCCAGAGCTCCAGAAGCTGAAAGAAAAGTCCAAGAAAAGAGCTCCCAAAGGAAAAGCAATGGTGAGCACATGGAGCGACGAGGACGAGGGCAATTTGAGCAGTACATCAAAAAGTGAAGATGAAGAAAAGCTCATCTGCCTGATGGCCAGGAATGATGAAAAGGAAGAAGAAGACTCCGATGAGGTATCCTCTCCCTTTGAGCACTATACAATTTCTGATTGGGAGGATGCTTAAGGAGACTTGCTAGATAAAGTAGATGATATTAGAAAGGAGAACATGCATTTGAAGAAGAAAGTAAACTCCATTTTGAATGATAAAACCATGTCTGATAAAATAGCATGTCTGCAATTAGAAAATGACAATTTAAAATTTTCATGTGCTGAGTTTGATGATTTGAAGCTTGCTTTGACAGATACTAGAAAATAAAATGAATTGTTAAAGAATGTTATTGATGATTTGAAGCTGAGAGTTCAAATGTTTTAAAATGAATCAAAAATTTCAAATGAGAAATATGAAGTTGTTTCATGTGTGAACTATGAATTAAAGAAAACAGTTGAAAATTTAGAGAAAGAAAATGTTGACAAAAGGAAAATAATAGAAAATATGACCCAAGGCACAGATAATCTCAATGCTCTGTTAGGGTCAAAGGTAAATTTCAGAAAAGAAGGTCTTGGATTCAACTTAACTGCCACTAAAAGCCTTGCCATGAAAACCATATCATTTGTGACAGAGAAAAAGAAGGGACCTCTCATAAAAATGGTAAGTGAAAATTCTGTTTCAAAAATTGTTAATTAGAAAATGTCCAGTGCCAAGGACAAGGGTAAACAGAAGGTAGGTGAGCTTAGCAGATCTTGCCCTTCACCCAAATATAAGTCTCAGGTTCAGGGTCAGCCTCCAAGCAAGTCTAAACCCCAGGGCAAAGCCACCAAGTCTCCACCATCATCACCTGTCCAGAAGAAGACCCAACATAAACCTGTACAGAAGTCTAGTGGGTCAACAGTGCAAGGGAGACATAATGCTGCATGGGGCCAGAAAAGCCATACTTACCAGCCCAAGGTTCAGACCTATTACACCTATCCTCAGAAACAGGTCCAACCATTCTATAGGTCTGGATGGAATCAGGTCCAAGGGAGGTCTAGATATCAACCTTTTCTCGCTCATTGGCATAGACCTCAATTTGCTAGATGGGTTGGTCAGTCTAGGACTATAGCTGGCCACAATTATCTGAGGACCTATTGGCCTGGGCACTGGCACAAAAACAATTTTGCTACTAATAAAGATGGAGCCAGAACTCAATATAAACCAAAGCATCAGAGGAAGAAGGTTCAATCAGTTGGTGCTGAGAGAAAGAAAGATGATGAACAGAATGTCATGAATTCTACTAAACCAATCATGTTTAGACAAATGTGGATTCCTAGACAATTGATGTCTAGTTTCAATTGTTCTGTCTCTGCTTCGGAGCCCAAACAGTTTTGGGTTCCAAAATTCTCTACCTGATTGTGATTGCAGGTATGCCTGGCAGCCAGAAGTAATATGTGGTATCTTGATAGTGGCTGCTCCAGGCATACGACAGGAGACAAGACCAAATTTTGCATGCTGACTGAGAAGAATGGAGGTCTTGTCACCTTTGGAGGAAATACAAAGGGTAGAATCATCGGATCAGGTAAAGTAGGTAAGTGTACTACCTGTTGCATTGAAGAGGTACTGCTGGTTGATGGTCTTGCATACAACTTACTTAGTATCAGCCAGCTATGTGACAAAGGACACAAGGTAGTATTTGACTCTCAATACTGCAAAATCTTTGAACCTGGTTCTGATATAGTTAAATTTTCAGGAAAAGGGGTAAATAACATCTACTTGGTAGATTTAGATGATTTAGCTCATTATAATCTTTGCCTAACTACAAATAAAGTTGACTTAGCATTCTTGTGGCATCGTAGATTAGGCCATGCCAGCTATACGATTTTGCATAAATTGAATAAGCATAGCATGGTTAGAGGACTCCCTGAAGTTTCTTTCAAGAAGGAAATTAAGGTGTGCAGTGCGTGTACACAGTCCAAGCAAACTAGGAAGTCATTTAAATCAAGAACTAAAAACATGTCCTTTAAACCTTATGAGCTGATACATATGGATTTATTTGGACCCACACGTTCAGTCAGCTTGTCAGGGAAGAGATATGGATATGTCCTAGTCGATGACTTCTCTAGGTTTACTTGGGTCTTTTTCCTTGCACATAAAAATGATGCATTCATAGAATTTCAGGAGTTCTATTTGAAAATAAAATAGAAAAATGAAAATTTAATTGAAAATATCTTATCTGATCATGGAGGTGAGTTTCAGAATTCTTAATTTGATGAATTTTGCAATGTTAATGGGATTGCTCATCGGTTCTCCTCACCAAGAACACCTGAGCAGAATGGAATAGTAGAAAGGAGGAACCGGACAATTGTGGAGATGGCCCGTACACTGCTTGTTGAAGGTGGCTTACCAAGAAAATTTTGGGCAGAAGTAGTTAATACTGCATGCTATGTAATCAACAGAGCCATGGTAAGACCTTTCACTCAGAAAACTCCTTATGAGATTCTGAAAGGTAAGAAGCCTTCAATTGCTTATTTCAAGTTGAGCACCCAAATGCTATGGTCAGTTTTTTCTCTAAGCTGAAGAATCTTAAAGCTGTTCTGTGTAAATGGAATAAGGATGTTTTCGGTAATGTTACTAATAATGTTAAACAAGCTGAAGCTGACTTGGAGCTAAAATAGATGGCTTATGATTTGCTGCCATCCCCTGATAACAGAAGTAATCTGAATGCTGCTAATGCCAATCTTCGGCAGGCTCTGCTCAGGGAAGAAGTCTTTTGGAATCAGAAATCTCGCCTGGACTGGATTGAAAGCGGAGACAGGAATACCTCCTTTTACCATTCAGTTGCTCAGTGTCATCGCAGGAGAAATTTCATCTGGAGTCTTAAAGTTGGAGGTTCGGATCAATGGTGTGAAGACCAGCTTGTTCTTCAAAATCAGGCTGAGCTTTATTTTAGAAATCTGTTCTCAACTGAACCTCACCTTATGGATATGTCTCTGTTTGACTACATTCCACAATCTATTACTGAGGAGCATAACAGAATGCTTTGTTCTATTCCAGATGCTGAGGAAGTCAGAGCTGCAGTCTGGTGCTTGAAAAGCTCCAGTGCCCCTGGTCCTGATGGATTCTCGGGTCATTTCTATATCTCTGCTTGGGAGGTAATTGCCAATGATGTAGTTGCAGCGGTTCAATGTTTTTTCAGGGGTTTCCCTATTCCTAGAGGAATGGCTGCTTCTATTATTACCCTTGTCCCCAAAATACAGGAACCAAGATCCTTTAATGACTTTCGCCCAATCAGCCTATGCAATTTCTCCTTTAAAATCATTTCCTTTCTCATTGCAAAGCGGTTAAGTTTGATTCTGCCTAGTATAATCTCCAATGAGCAAGGAGCTTTTATTAAGGGCCGGAATATCATTGATAATGTAGCTCTTGCTAAACAGTTGGTGTCGAACATTGGTAGGAAGGTCAAGGGACACAATGCTATACTCAAGATTGATATGGCCAAGGCGTATGATAAAATGGAATGGGATTTTCTTTTGATGACACTAAGGAAATTTGGTTTTTGTACTAGGTTCACTTCTTTGATTGGAATGATTCTGTCCAATTGATGGTTCTCTGTTAATATGAATGGTGTTCTTGCTGGATTCTTTAAGTCCAGTAGGGGGATCAGGCAGGGAGATCCCCTAGCCCCCTACCTATTTGTTTTGGCTTCTGAAGTCTTCAGTCGAGGCTTGTCTAATCTGTTTCAATCTGGGTCTATCAAAGGTTTCAATGGGACAAGGAATCTACCTCAAATTTCTCACATATTGTATGCGGATGACACTCTTGTTTTTATGAATGCTTGCAAGCACAACCTGAGGACTTTCCAGTAGTTTATTGCCAGGTATGAGTACAGTTCAGGACAAAAGGTTAATGCTGGTAAGAGCAGTATTATGATTTCAGATAAGGCCCCTCTTTCTTTCAAACAGTCCCTTCAGACTTTGACTGGGTACAAGGTTTTTTCTTCTGGCTTTGTTTATCTTGGAGTCCCTATTAAGAAGGGCAAATACAAATGCTCGGATTTTAAATATATTGTTGATAAAGTGGTGCAGAAGCTAGAGGGATGGCAGGCTAAGCTCCTTTCCCAGGTTGGGCGTGCAATTTTAATCAACTCTGTGCTTTAGAGTATCCCGATCTATTTGGCCACTGCCTGTTTCATTCCTAAAGCTATCATCCACACTATTGATAGATTATGTGCCAATTTCTTTTGGCAAGGATATGGGACTTTAAGACATCGTCATTGGGTGTCTTGGCAGACTATTCAGAAACCCAAGCTGGAAGGGGGCCTGGGTATCAGAGATCTTAAATCAGTACAGGCTATACTGGCTTTGAAACGTTTATGGTATATTCTGCATGGTTCCTCTCTCTGGTCTGTTTATGCCCGGCAAAGGTTTATTAAAACCTGCTTTTATGATTGCAGCACCCCTTTTCCAGCTGGTATGCCGTCTAGTCTGTTTCAGCAGGCTAAAGATCTGATCATTAACAACTCCAGATGGTTCATCAAAGATGGCAACGAGGCTGATTTCTGGAAAGATAATTGGTCTGGTAGAGGTCCACTTATCTCTTTTGTTCGGCAGGTTTCTGCTAGTGATGTTCAGGCTCTCCCCAGGACCTCAGTTAGGGATGTCTTTCAGGATTTACACCACACTGCCAGGTCTTTTTTGGATAATACTGATCTCCTTTCCACTTTTCACTTAGACAGGGGGGCTGATATCTGTGTGTGGACTAGTACTTACACAGGAGAATTTACGGTGAAATCGGCCTATAATCTAATAAGGTCTAAAGGTGTTGAGAGAAGACCATGGGCAAAGCTCTGGCTCCCTTCAATTGCTCCAAGGGCGGCCCTTTTATTTTGGAAAATCCTTCATCGTGCAATTCATGTGGACTGTAGGGTGGCTGAGTGTGGTGTCCCCTTGGCTTCTAAGTGTGTGTGCTGCAAATTCCCAGCTCAAGAGGATCTAAATCATCTTTTCTTCAAGAGTGACATGGCAGTAGTTTTATGGAATTGGGTCTCTCCTCTGCTTAGTGAGAAGATTGGTCTGAATGACCAAGTATCTATTCGATGTTGGGAAATTTTATCAAAGTCTAGCCTGCATTCAGCCCACTCTTTTACTGGAATGTATGCTGTGATCTTGATTATATGGGAAATCTGGAAAGCCAGGTGTGCTCTAAAATTTGAAGGGGCTGCTCCGAATATTAACAGTGTTAAAAGGAAAATCATTACTGCTATTTCCTATGCCCTGGACAAGAGGTCTTTCTCCACCTGCTCAGCTGAACAGATGAGGGTATTGGCAAGTTTTCATCTTTTTCCCAAGGTTCCCCCTAGACGATGCATTACTGTGGTTTGCTGCCTAGCTCCTTCACAGTTCACTCTACACGTGGATGGAGCCTCTAAAGGTAATCCGGGGACAAGCGGGGGTGGAGGCTGCATCAGAGATGCTAATGGCAATAAGCTGATTGGTTTTGCTTTCCACTATGGAATAGGGAGCAGTATTCTAGCTGAGGTGAGGGCCCTCCATGATGGTCTGTCTATAGCCTTTTATGGAGGTATCCCTATCGGTGTGGTCTATTCGGACTGTGCTCTCCTTGTGGATGCAATCCGAAGAAACAAGGCTCCTAGCTGGCTAGCTACTCCATGGTGGAAGAATATTATTGATCTTATCTCCAAATGTGGATGCATGGTTCAGCATACTTTCAGGGAAGGGAACCAAGTAGCGGATGCTCTGGCTTCTTCTGCATGTCAAGCTCATACTAATAGAATCTTTGCTGCGGTACAGGACCTCCCTTGCATGGCCAAAGGGGCTTATAGACTAGACAAGGGCAGATTGCCCTCCATTAGATTCTGTAAATAGTTTCCTTTGTTTCTTTTGATTTCTCTTCCTTGGATGTAGATACGGACAGGGGTATGCCCCGATGATAGATGTATTCTTTGCATATACCAATAAATTTTTTGGCCACAGGGTGAGTCTGGAGGAGTGAGAACATATTCCCCTTTTGGGGGAATGTGCACTCGACTGGACGATATCCTGTTGGCCGGTATTACAAAATTTTTTTTTTGCTTATTTCAAGGTCTTTGGCTATAAATGTTTCATTCATGTTAATGATAAAAGAGATCTTAATAAATTTGAACCTAAAAGTGATCCAGGAATTTTTCTTGGGTATTCTGAATACACTAGAGCATATAGAGTGTACAATCTTAATTCTAAAATTGTTGAGGAATCTCCACATATTGTCTTTGATGAATCCCTGACTAAATGTGAAAATGGTCTGTTCAGGAAAGAAAATGATGGAGAAATATTAAATGAAAGATAATCTACAGACCAATCAGATCAAGAAGAAGAGCAAGAAGAAAATAATGCAGAAGAGCCTGCTGTTCAGGGGGAGGTAAATGAAGATCAAGGTAACCAAATTACCAATGTCAGATTCTTAAGAGACCATCCTATTGAGAACATCATTGGTGATTTGCATGAACCTCCTAGGACTAGAGGTTTTCTTAGAGCTCAAAATGAATTAAATGCATATGCATTGGTTTCGCATGTAGAACCCAAGTCCATTGACATTGCCCTAAAGGATGTGCATTGGATCAATGCCATGCACGAGGAGCTTAATCAGTTTGACAGGAACAAGGTGTGGCATCTAGTTCTACCTCCTGTTGATCGAAATGTCATTGGGACAAAGTGGGTCTTTAGAAATAAAACTGATGAGCAAGGTAATGCTGTCAAAAATAAGGCCAGACTAGTTGCTCAGGGGTATAACCAAGAATTCGGAATTGATTTTGAAGAATCATTTGCCCCTGTAGCCAGGTTAGAAGCTATTAGAATCTTGTTAGCTTATGCATGCTCCCATGGAATAAATCTCCAGCAGATGGATGTAAAATCTACTTTTCTCAATGGGGAAATTAAGGAGGATGTCTTTGTTCATCAACCTCCTGGCTTTGAATGCTTAGACTTCCCTTCTTATGTATATAAGTTGAATAAAGCTCTCTATGGTTTGAAGCAAGCTCCTAGAGCTTGGTATGACAGGCTCAGCAAATTCCTTACCGACAAGAAGTTCTCAAGAGGTGAGATTGACCAAACGTTGTTTACAAAGGTAAGTCACCCTGACATACTTATTGTTCAGATTTATGTGGATGACATTGTTTTTGGTTCAACTAACCCAAAGATGTGTAAGGAATTTTCTGACTTAATGACACAAGAGTTTGAAATGAGCTCAATGGGTGAGCTGAAACTCTTCCTTGGATTGCAGGTGACTCAAACAAAAGATGGAACCTTTATCACCCAGTCCAAATACATTAGGGACCTCCTGAAGAAATACAAGCTCGAAGACCTCAAGGACATTGCATCTCCAATGGGTACCTCCACAAGTCTTGATGAAGATACAAAAGGTAACCCAGTGGATCAAAAGCTGTATAGAGGTATGATCGGATCCCTTTTGTACCTCACTGCATCTAGGCCTGATATACAATTTATCGTATGTTTATGTGCTAGATTTCAGGCTAGTCCTAAGGAGTCTCATTTGAGTGCAGTGAAAAGGATGTTTAGGTATCTGTCAGGCACCCAAGAACTTGGTCTTTGGTACCCTGCTAGGTGTGAGTTCGAGCTTATATCTTACACTGATGCAGACTATGCTGGGTGTCGGATAGATAGGAAGAGCACTAGTGGATATTGTCAATTCCTAGGTGGTTGCCTAGTATCTTGGGCCTCTAAAAAGTAACACACTGTAGCACTCTCCACTGCAGAGGCAGAATATGTTGCTGCAGGGAATTGTGCTGCCCAGGTACTATAGATTAAACATCAGCGTTCACATTATCAGATAAGTCTGGGATGCATTCCTATTCTATGTGATAACACTAGTGCCATCTGCCTTACCAAGAATCATGTTCACCACTCTAGGACTAAGCACATTGATATTAAACATCATTTTCTTAGAGATGTTGTGGGCAAGAGTGAAATTGAATTAGTCTTTGTTGAAACTGAAAAATAAGTTGCTGATATTTTTACAAAACCTCTTGGAAATGAAAGATTTAAATATCTAAGAAGAGAACTGGGGCTTTGTAAATTTCAGCAGGAAAATGACTAATCTTTTTCTCTTGAGATATCTTTTAGAATGCTTGCAATAATTGGGTGCATGTTCTTAAACTTGAGGATAAAGTTGTTTGATGATAGAATAATCTCTTGTGGACTGAGTACTTAAGTTGATGCACATCATCTGTTGGTATCATGAGTTGGAGTCAATGCATAGTTGGACATATAATCGACGGATGGTTACGCATGTAGTCAATCAATTGCATTGTATAGACCTCATGTCGAAACATGCTCTACTCATAGTCTATGCATTCAATGTGTTAACTGCATGATAGGTCGAATCATTTCATAGTTTAGAAATGCATATTGTTGTCAGGGGGAGGTTTGCATTATCAGAACTAAGTTCAACCCCTTCACAGAATGGATAACAGTCTAGTGATTGGTTCATTATCGTGAGCTGAAATTATTACAACCCTTCTGTTATAAGAATCACATGTGCTTACTGATTGAAACTAAGGTTTAACTTTAATAGACTGTAAAGTTTAAAAGACTATCTTCTGAAAATAAGATGATAGAAAGCACTTATAGATCTTAACCTCTGTCTCATGATTATGATAGAACAAGTCTTCACAATACTTGAACATGACAGATTTAGTGTTGGTTAAGGTTTGAAAACCAAAAATTCTGTATTGTTCTTAAACAAGTCACTCCCAAAATCATAAGGGCGGCTAAAATTAAGATCTTCAAAGAAAAAGGAAGTGAATAAAGTGACAGAGCAATGACTGAGTTTCACTGAGAAATTGAGGTCTCCATCAAAGAAATGGAGAATACCTTAAGTCATGAAGTGACTCAGATTATCTCTGTTCTATTAGTCGAATCTACCAAGGAGATTTCACTGAGTAACTAGGGGTATTGGCCTCTCATCAAGGTATACCCTTAACGTCAAAGGTGCAAATTATTCCTGTAGCTTTGATCAGAAATAGATATAGTAGTTTATGCTTAGTAACTGGGGGTATCAGCCTCTGATCAAGATATACACCTAATGTCAACGGCATAAATGATACTTATCTGTTCAATGAGTTCATGTTTCAGGAATTTGTGAATGAAATTGTTGTAACCCTTAGAAAAACAAATTTCTTTGAGTGTCAATTGTTTATTCTCAATACAAATTCAGGTGACTTTCCTTGCTTTTCACTTTCTCTGAAGTAACTAGAGTCTTGTATCGACCTAGACTATTATGGTCATGTGACTTAAGTTCATTGTTATAACTAAAGCATATGTTCCTATCTCAGAAAGCCAGTTCTTTCTCCTCACGTTCTATCACTGTTAAACCTAATTGACATCAAGAAAGCCATTGCTCGATTCATATATTTTAAGGATTGCGCCATAATGCGCTCACATTCTGAACTGCCACATAGAACGTTGCTCCTGTCTTTCCTCCTTATTTGCTGATGGCAAAGGGGGAGAATGTGCAGGGGGAGATGAGAGATGGGATAGGAGTCTCATTTAGTGCATACGTCTATCAGTGCATAAGTCTATGCATGCATGAACTGATCTCATGGCATCTATTCATTGTGTTGCCATCATCAAAAAGGGGGAGATTATTGTGCCCCCTGTGCCTTGATGATGTCATATTGTTTTGATGATAGCAACCACTAATGAATCATGTGAGAGAATTAATAAATGTCCTGCATGCTTCATACTTCTTCATACTTCAGCATATATAGTTCATACATTAAGAGTAAAAGGGGTGTGCGTTGACACAGTATGGGCATTGCATTGACGCAGCTATACGGTGCATTGTTTGTTCTCTGCATCAGGTCTATTCTAGTTCGTGCATAGCTTGCATTGGTGCATTAATTATAGTTGCACGCCACATAGTCAGTGCATTGACCATCTCTTGCATATCACTGATCGATGCGTGTTTGCATGTGTTAGCCATAGTCAGTGCACTAGTTTGTTTCATGCGTACACTAAGTCTACACACGGTTGGTTTGATGACTGAGCAAGTCTATACATCCATTAGATGATGACTGAGTAAGTCTATACATCCATTAGCTGATGACTGAGCAAGTCTATACATCCGTTAGCTCAGCTCGTGGCTTAGTCAGTGCATCCGTGTTCATTGTGCATGTATGCATCTTTCTCAACAAAGTCTGTACAACCTGTGATGATACTAGTAATTAAGTTCGTGCATTAATTAATAAGTTTGTACAACCGTTGCTGGCACGAGCATTTAAGTTCATGAATCATCACACCAGCAAGTTTGTACATCATTGTCGCATGCACACTAAGTCCATACACTCCTTAATGGCATGCATGAGCATTCATCTTCAATGTGCATACTTTCCTATATGCATATCGCATTACAAGCCAGCAAGTCTGTACATCGTCTTGTACATTGCACACAAAGTTTATACATTCTCTGGTGGCATGTCCGTACATTCACCTTTATTGTACATACTTTCTAATATTCATACGGCATTATGTGCACCAAGTATGTACAGGCTTAGATCAACTCTCGAACCAACTCTGTGCTCTAACCTTTGCAGGATATCTGCTCGAAGAAATTAAGAAGGGCACGTGATCCAAGAGTGAAGGATGTGCCAAGATCATGACACGTGTAACGCAGTGAACTGAAATGCCGCGACGTGGTCAAGGCGCTCTGGGCGGGAATTGTGGAGGACACACGCCCACCTCTCTGATGCTATAAATAGAAGACTTCTCCATCTGGAGAAATTGATCGTGCAAGAAGATCTGTGTGTGCTATTGAGAATAGAAGAAAAAGAGAGAGTGCAACAGAGAAGAAAAGAAACGATCTAGAGAGAAGAGAAAAAGATAGTTGAGTGAGAGGAGTCTGAGAGACTTTCTCTGAATGATTATTCATCAATTTCTTGGTTCAGATACCAGAACTGAGATTGCTCATTGTGAGCTACATTTCATTTGAGATTTCTTGTTTTTTGTTTATTTCTGTTTTATTTTCTGAAACCTTATTTTCAAGCTGTTAGTCAGCAGAGCTAAGCTGTATTGCTCAGCGGGCAGAGGAGGATTCCTCTAGACGGGTTAAGCTGTAGTCCCCAGCGGTTGGCGAAGCTGTAATGCCTAGCGGTCAAGCTGTTAGTCTGCGGTTGTAGGCAAGCTGTGAGGCCCAGCAGTTGAAGCTGTGAATCAGCGGTTGAAGCCACATTCCAGGTTGGAGTGTGGGGTGGACGTAGATCTCGGGTTTGAGATCGAACCACCTTAAAAACTTCCTGTCTCCTGTGTGATTGCCAAGTGATTTGTTGTGCATCATGATCATTTCCATTATATGCTGTAGATGCATGCTTAGGTCCGTTTAAGTTCAGATATGCTATAGTTGAATTTCTGTGACTGCTCTCTCTTACATTTCTACCGTCCAGCAGCAGTTTGTTTTATTTCCGCACTAGAAACTGTTGCAGTAGATTTTATTGGGTGACTGATCTATTCACCCCCCCTCTAGATCGTTCATAGACCCCCATCAATGCCTTGGTGTAAAGAAGCAAATTCTACAGTCTTTCTCTCCTTTACGTGGTCGGAGAAGTATTTCGCCCGGAAGAGTGTAAGAAACTCATTCCATGTAGGCTGGGCATTCTGGGATTGTGCCGAAGTGGTCTTCCACCAAGTACGCGCATCCTTATTAAGTTGAAAAGTGGCGAGACGGACCTTCTCTTGATCCGCGCACTGCATAACATTGAAGATTCTTTCCATTTCATCTATCCAGTTCTCTACTTCATTTTGATTGGAAGAGCCAGAAAATCGTGGAGGATTTAAACTTCAAAAATTCTGATGTAAGTCACCGGCACCAGCCCTCGCGCCAGCTTGCGCCATATTCTAGAGTGCCTGGGTAAGACCTGTAATAGTCTGTTGCATCCCGTCCTAATCAACACGGTGTGCCATCATGAAAATAAGGTACCTGAGAGGATAATCAATTAGTTAATTCCTATGGAATTAATAGAATTACTTTAGAGAAAATTTCTAATTTACTATCTCATCCCGGCTCTACCCATTCTCACAGGGTTGGAAATTTCTTCCTGGCATCATAGGATTGGGTCCTTACCCTTGGACTTAGCCTATGACATTTTCCTAGGAATAAGTAAGTCCTGAGACCTATTACTCTGATACCACTTTAACTGTCACGCCCCGAGATTATGCAACGGAAACAATTGGGAACGTGAACAGCTGGCTAGTACGTCTCAAGCGAGCAATATAATCAGAGCGCTAACACATTCACACATAGGAAATGAATGTACAATATTTGGATAAAATCTTTGCTTTATTTAAATAATAATCAAAATTTCATAAGGTTGACTCTTGACTCTTTGACTAAATAGACTCAATAAAAATGGAAAATTACATAGCGACTCTTGACTCTCCACTAATGACAATCTAAGGCTTCGCTCCTTCTTTAATCACTCTCGGATCCATCGCTTGAATAGTTTGAATCTTCTGTCACGTCGCGTACTCTATACTGTCAAGTTATTGTCCGCTTTGACCTACCAACCTCATGATTTTATCCCTTTCTACGGGTGATCGGCTCTAGAATGGGGGACTTCCTAGGCAGGTCACCCATCCCAGTACTACTCCCTATTAAGCATGCTTAATTTCGGAGTTCTTTTTAAGAACTAAGCCGATACTTCAAAAGGCGTCTTGGTGATATAGAGTGTAAATTAGCTATATTTGAGGGTGTTACAATCTACCCCTCTTATATAGGCGTCGTCCTCGTCGGTAGCCATATATAGCACTCAATCAAACCCTCAGGCAGGTAGGACTCTAGAGGTGGCCCTTGCAGGCTCAAGAGGTGGCTCCTACTAAGTAGCACTTTGTCCTATTGCGGGTTCAAGAGGTGGCTCCCATAGTGTAGCACTTTACCCTGCATGGCACTTAGTTCCCACACTTTCGGTTGGGGTATCGCTCTGATACCATTCTGTCACGTCGTGTACTCTATACCGTCGAGGTATTATTCGCTTTGGCCTACCGGCCTCACGATTTTGTCCCTTTCTAATAGTGATCGGCTCTAGAATGGGGGACTTCTTGGGCAGGTCACCCATCCCAGTACTACTCCCCATTAAGCATGCTTAACTTCGGAGTTCTTTTCAAGAACTGAGCCGATACTTCAAAAGGCGTCTTGGTGATATAGAGTATAACTTATCTATAATTGAGGGTGTTACATCTTAAGATCTTTCTAACCAGTTCATTATCAAAATATTCTTTACCCAATGATTTTAAGCAGTTTGTTAGTTGGGTAAGTCTTGAAGTCCCGCGATCAATGACACCCAAGAGGGGGGGTGAATTGGGTGTTTACAAATTTTAAGGAAACTTTTGGCTTTTTGAAATATGTGATAAACACTAATTAGGAAGTTGAAAGTTGTTAAACAAATTCTCTCAATCTCTTCGTTCCCACACGAGCATGTAATGAAATAAAACAATCAAACCACACACATGCACAACCCAAACCACAATGCACAGCGATTTTAAGGTGGTTTGGATGCAACGGCGGCAAGCCTACATCCACCCCTCACCAAACTCGGTGAGGCTTCACTCGGGGATAAATCCCCAAACGGAGACAACGCTCCAAACACACACGTAGGACGATGCCTACCCACACACACGGGGACGCACCCCAACACACACACACACACACACACGGAGACGAGGTATCCAACACGATCCAACAAGCAGATCAACAAGACACACACACGCTGCGACAAGTGCAGCACTCCACACACACAAACACTAAGATCTAGATAAAACCACACACACACACAGATCTAAGAAGACCTATGCACACACGAATCAAATACGACACACACACACACACGACCACGGATCCAACAACGATCCACACACACACAAGTTTTTGCAGTTTATACAAAACACGAATATGAACTTGAAACACAATAAGGCACAGTTTAGAAATCCCCTGATTTGGCTTCCGTTTCAATGTATGCTGATGATCCTGAATGTTGCCTTCCCTCTTGCTTGAATGACTTCAAGTGGATTTTGAAAACCTTGCTCTTTTCACCCTTGTACAACCTTCTTCTCAAATTCGTACTTGCTTGCTTCTTCTTCTTTCTTCCTTGGGTAATCTTCTTTTGAATCCTTGCTTCCTTACTTGCTTCTTTTCCTTGGAGGATGTTGGCTTCAGATCTACCTTGAATGGCTTGAAGTTGGATGAAGATTGTTGCTGCACGAGGTACTGTTCACGGCTACAATACTCCTCCTTCTTCTTCACTTGGATAGCCTCCTCTTGATCTCCTTTGAAGCCCTCTTGGTTCCTTAGGGTTTAAGGCTCCAAATGAGATGTTTTATAGCCCTTGAATGGTCTATGGACAAGCTCCAGACCAGATCCACAAATCATGGTGTAATTTGGGGTCATTAGGATTAAACAAATGGATGGAAAGACCTCTCCTCGAGTTTGAAACAAAAGTCAACAAAAGGGGGCCTCGGGACTGGCGGTCGATCGGTAGAATGGGGCGGTCGACCGGAATTTTACAGGTTTTGAAGATTTGGTTGCTGGGAAAAGCGGTTGACCACACCTAGGCTGGCGGTCGATCGAAATCTGGAATTTTCCAGATTTTGAACGTCGAGCCCCTTAAACCCATTTGTAGTCTGTGAATTCAAACTCCTTTGACCTTGTTTATTTTTACTGAGTGTTTTGACCTGCAAAAGCATAGATAATTGATTAGAGTTATAGCTCAAACATTTATATGATAAATGCTTGAAGTTCATGCAAATCATTTGAGCATTTATCAAATTTTTGTTCCGGGGGCTCTGCCCCCAGAAACCCCCGCGACGTGACCGCGCAGGTCGATCCGCGGGCGAGGGCGCACGATGGCCAGAAGGGTTTCATGTTTAATATGCATGAATGAGGTGTATTAAGGAGAGATATATGAGATACACATGGTGAGATCGATGCTAAGACAAGGTAAGAGTCTCACCAATGGTTCTTGACAGTAAATGACATATACCACCTGTTTTGGATAGTAGAGGAGCAGAATGCTTATCCACACGTTTGGTTCACTAGGTGACTGCCATGAGTTTAATCCTGCAAGCAAGATAGTCAAGGTTAATACCATCCTTATTCACATTGAAGAGGTTATGAAACCTCTTGCCTCTTGTAATACCAACATATGCAAAACAAGCATCAAGACCATGTAACCTTTGCCATTTGCCATCTCGAACATACATAGATAACAAGAGCACGAGCAATCAACCACAAGTTTAGTTATCATCGCTTAATCATACATTAAGTTTAGTTATCATCAAAACTTAAACTTAACAATCACAACAATCATCAAAACCATAACTCAATAAGTCTAGCATACATTTCTGAAATGGACTCATCATGTTTCATCTTAAATATTTCATAATCAGAAATCAGCATGTTGGCCTTGGTGGCCCTTACCTCAGAAGTTCCTTCATAGATTAACTCAAGCCTATCCCACATCTCTTTTACAGATTTGCAAGTGGATACTCTAGAGTATTCATAGGGATGGATAGCGCATTGAATTGTGTTCATCACGCTCCAGTTAATCGTGGACTTCTTGATCTGGTCAGGGGTGCAGGTATCATCCACTTCCGGTAAAACAAACGGGCCTCGACTGACTACTTGCCAGATCAGGTGATCCTGGGCACGAAGAAAAACTTCCATTTGGTTTTTCAAGTATAAGTAATTTGTTCCATCAAAGAATGGGGGTCGATTGATGGAGTGACCCTCAGCTATGAAGCTTCGAGGGGCGTTCCCATCAGATCTCCCCTGGTCGTTGGACCACATCTCTAGGGAACCCGCTCTGATACCAATTGATAGATGGTATGAGTGGATCTAGAGGGGGGTGAATAGATCCCACACCCAATTCTTGATCACTTCAAAAAATAAACAAAGACTGTAACCCATAGGAAGCTATTTCAAGGGCGATTCTATGCTAACACACGAAATGTTTGAAGTGCACACACAAGAAGCACGTTGATCAAACCACAACACCTATGAAAGGAGGTAGATGAAAAGGAGTCGACAAAAGAAGCCACAACACACCAGCTTTTTAAGGTGGTTCAGCTGCTATCTAGCAGGCGTACATCCACCCCTTACCAACTCGGTGAGGCTTCCTCTTCTGGCCAAGAAGAACGCACACACACACACGCTGTCAAACAGCTTGCACGAGGAGAAACATTCCGTAACACACACACACGGTTGCACAACAGCCAGAAAACACTCCGGTCCCTAGAATAGGGTACCGAAAAAACGCTGAGGAAACTCAACAAACACACACATAAATGTTAAGGAAGGAAATGAAAAATAGCAAAGAAAACTCCAGAACAAGAAAGTTAAAGATGTAGCTTCTGATAGAGATCAGGAAGCTGAGCAAAGAGTGAAAGTCTTGGTCTGCAACTTCAACGGGATGGATAGACACGAGCTAGCTTCTGGGCTGCGAACCTTTCCGCTCTTCTCTTCCTCTTGAGGTTTTCTCCTAGAGGCTTCAGGCAGGCTCTCCCTCTCTTTTTCCTCTCTTTTTCCCGTTCTCTTCTTCTCCAAGCTGCTGTGGTTGAAGCAACGACAGTGGCAACAACAGCAGCTTCTTCATGCAGAAGGCCGTTATTTATAGAAGAGACGGTAGACCATTTTCCTTCCAAAACTGCATGCTTATAGGACCAATAAAAATAAGGTTCTCTATCCTAGAACCTTTTCCAGATCTACTTGCCTATTGGCTGAGGGCAAGGAGAGGATGGTCCTCTATCCTAGGTACTTTTCAGGGGAGCGCTCTAATTGGCTTAGTGCAAAAAGAAAGTTTTCATGAAAAGGGACCTTTCCCAGATATGTCAACTGACAAATCTTCCTTCACAAAAAGGTGCTCGGATGCCTCATGATGAAGAGGATAGTTTTCTATCCTAGGAGCTTTTTCAGACCTTGATTCGCAAGATCTGGAAATTTGCATCATTGACTTGCGTGTTTGAATCGAACAGAATGGATCATAGGAATGTCTTCACTCGGCGTCGACACACTCAACTCCCTGCGTCGACGCAGCTAGCTATCTAGTGATCTGCTGGGAGCCACAGTGAATCACAAGTCGACGCTGTGAAGTGAATGGGGTCAACACAGCTAGCTTTCTGCTTATACCGCTTGCGAGCTACGCCATTGCGTCGACACTGCTTGACGGGTGCATCGACGCATCCTTTGAAAGATGCACCTAAAATAGTTTCTGGGAGGGGCCTTGCGTTGACGCTCTGAGAGAAATGGTGTTGACGCGGTAAGAAGGCCGCCTGATTGACAGGAATTGTAGCTGAGACTGTGTCGACGCACTCTTTGAAGTGCGCTTGAAGACAACTTCTGGAGGCCATTTGGAGTTGACGCCTGAAGGTGTTTGAGTCAACTTAGCCCTATAGGAATTTCTGATAGGCGGTGCTCGACCTGAAGACGCTTCGACGCAGTATGGTATAGGAGTCGATGTGGCCTTGAAGATTGCCTGGGCTGTTCCTCCTCTTGTAAAAGAGCGAGTCGACGTAGCCTTTGGCTGGAGTCGACGCACTCATGAAGGCTCCCTTACTTCATTCACAACCAGCTAAAAGAGATGTTTCAGATTTTATAAAATAATTGGCCAATGACTTATAGTAAGACATCATCAAAACATAATGTACACAACAAACCCCTCGATCCCGAGCTAGAACCAGCGAAAGAGCTACGCCCAACACACAGGGTGACACCAGCCCGTCTGTCAGAAGGGACACGACAACGCAGTCGGTACCTCAACCTTCACAGCATAGGGTCCACCACTCAAGTAAACACAACATGGCCAGATGCGTCCACTGACATCTTATACTGCGCCAAGGCCTCATATGCGCGCACACTACTCACACCCAGATCTCAGGAGGAGCAGAAGAGACACTCACACACACCACACCCTCAGACTGGCTAGGATCCGCACCTCTACACCCAACGGCACGGCCGTGTCCAGCTACCTGACATGGGGTACGCACCACTACACCCAATAGCAACGTACACTTATCTTAACCAAGGTACATATGCTTAGACGATCTGGCCTCTACAGGAGTGTTGTACACACAAGGCGCTCTCGCCCGGTCCAGTCACGACAAGCCCTCTAGGCAGTGAAAAAAATAGGGCTCAAACCTCCGCGCTCTCGCGGGAAACTAGAGGACATGTGTACGCACGCCCCTGAACCACAGAGGACCACAGAACAATACTACTGAGTACAGGTAACTATCTAAGGCAGAGGACGAGAACCCAAGAACCTCAGCCCATCTTGGGCAAGACAAGGTCTGGGCAGCCATCCCTTTGGCCGCCCAGAGGACCTGGGCGGCCACACCTTTGGCCGCCCAGACCACGGGATATAGAAGAAGAGACAACAGGCAGGACGGCCAGAGTGTTGGCCGCCTGCATCACTGGGCAGACCAACCCCTGGCCGCCCAGCCCTGGACACGATGGCCACCCGTGTGGCCGTCCCCTTTCAATTTCGTGGAAAACATCTGAACTCCAAATAGAGTCCGATCGAAAGCCCCATTCGTCGTGGGACGAAGGGGAAAACATGGGGAATCCATCCCCAGGCCTTCCTATGCCCGGAAAGCCACGATCAAACCACGAATCAAGGCCTAGATCGGCCAAAAACCGCCACTCAACCCCGAACATGGATAAACCCCAAAACAAGAAATGCTCCCGCTCTCGGCCTCACCGGGGCGTGGAAATGCGGGGAAAACACGCGGAGAGAGTAGGGATCCATCCCCCTACCTTATCCGAAGCTTTAACCCACCGAACCTTGAAAACGGCGATCGCCCCCACGCAGTCGGCTTCTCACAAATGCCACTGCCTCCGCCTTGACGTTCTGTGCACCCTCGGCGTTTCCCACGCCGCACGCCACCGCCGTCGCTCCGCCCCGAACCTCCCCACCGCCGTCAACCGCCAAAGGTGAGAATGGGGAGGGGAAAGAGAGACGGGAGAGAGTGAGGGAGAGTGAGTCGAGAGAGATGAGAGAACGGAGGGGGAGAGGGGGGATTAAAAAGGGGGTTTTGATTTTATTTTTTTTATATTATTTTTTTCTATTTCTTTTAGAAAACAACGGGAACTCCAGAAAAATCTTGAAAAATATATTCTGACCCATAAAAATTTGAAAAAAAGCGGGACCGCTCCACGTTCCACCACGGACCCAGAATAATCCACAAACGCACCAACAAAGGATCCGAAAAACCAATATAAAAAGTCTGAAACCCACTCAGACACGATCCGCGACCCGCAAAAACCCAATCCAAAAATCTGGGGCATTACACTAACAATCACCTGGTTGAAGTCTAAACGAACAACAAGATTGGGTTTGATGGCTACCAGGATGAACCTAATGGAATTGGGACTCAAATGAGCTATAAATACTCAACCTATGTATAGAATAAGATACATAACTGAGCGACCAAAAGAGAGCACACCAAGCAATTAACCCCACTCTCCAGCAATAGCTTACAACGCAAGAGTTGAGAGAAACACAAGCTCAAATCTATTTTTAACTACACACTACTGAAAGCTCAAGCAAAGAAGAAGCATTTGCAATCTTTCTGCTGCATTCATTTCTACTTCTTTAGAAAGCCTTCTATGATACTCTATTTTTTATATTGAAGTCTCTTTCGCTCTTTTAGTTCAAGACTGATTGTGTTTCAGTCTTATTTCCTTCATCTTGAACTTACTGCAATAACTGTACACAATCTGCCTTTCTATAAGAGGCAAATCTCTGTGTAATCCCACTTGTAAAGTGGTAATCTTCTCCTTGAGGGGAGAAGCTCTTGCTTGAGGGCAAGAGGGACCGACAGGAGGTCAATTTCCTGTAGTGTGACCAGCAAAAGGTTAGTATCCTGGGGTGTGACTGATACCAGCAAAATCAGTAGGGGCTCTAGTTGAGAGAGTGCCTGCGGTGTGGCTGAACACCTGGACAAAACAGCCAAGTGTAACTAATCCTGGTTGGGGAGTTAGTGGAAATCCCAGAAATTGTTGGAGACTGGACGTAGGACTGACTTGAGAGTCAGGGCTAAACCAGTATAAAATTACTGTGTTATCTATGTGATTGCTGTTATCCCCTCTTATTATGTCCACAATATTGCTATAGTGTTTAAATTTGTATCTGGCTTTCACCATAAACGTTACTCATCACAATAAATTTTTAATCACCCATTAACGCCCCCTCTGGGTCAGCCATTGACTGGGCAACAGGGAGAAGCTCTTGATTGAGGGCAAGAGGACCGACAAGAGGTCTATATCCTGTAGTGTAACCTACAAGAGGTCGGTATCATGTGGTTTGGCTATACCTGAAAATTAGCTGGGGTTCTAGTGAGAGAACGCCTGTGGTGTGACTGAACACCTGACCAAAAATGGTTCTACTGAGAGAACGCTCGTAGTGTGGCTGAACACCTAACCAAAAATAGTCGGGGCTCTAGTTGAGGGACCGCCCATGGTGTGGCTGAACACCTGATCAAAAACAACCAAGTGTAACTATTCCCGGTTGGGGGAGATAGTGGAGATCCCAGTAGTTGTTGGAGACTAGACGTAGGACTAACCGAAGGTCAGAGTCGAACCAGTATAAACTTGTTGTGCCCATTTGTGTGATTGTTGTTATCCTTTTATTTCTGTCCACAATACCGCTGTAGCGTTTACATTTCTATTCTGCATTCATCTTAAACATTTATTTATCATGATTAATTTTTATAACCCATTCACCACCCTCTGGGTTAAAGCCAACTACTGGGTAATAGTTCCAACTTAGATGATATTCCATCGAATTCACCATCCACTTAGACGATGTTCCATCTAATTCACTATCACTTCTTAGATGATGTATCATCTAACTAACTATCTCTTCTTAGATGATATATCATCTAATTCACCATCTATTTAGACGATGTTCCGTCTAATTCACCATCCTTTCTTAGACGATGTTTCATCTAATTCACTATCCATTCTTAGATAATATATCATATAACTCACTATCCCTTTTTAGACGATATATCATCTAACTCACTATTTAAAGTCTAGAATTATCATCCAACATTATATCTCGTTATTTGACATTTTTAACTTCTTAAATGATAGAATTTTAAAAATTGTATAAAATCAAAGTTGTAGATAATCGAGTCATCTTTCTAATGACTCTAATTTCATCTCATTTGGACATTCCTACACAAAGTTATATTATAAATAATAGACTACTCATGTAAAGTTATGAATTACATTTATTGGGCTCAGATTAACTAAATGAGCCAACTTATTGGGCTCTTATCATGGGAAATCCATCACCCTATTGGGTTTCTTGAAATTAGTATGTTACAGACATGATTCACATACTAACAAGTTGACCCTTGTGAGTGTCATGCCCTAAGCGCGGAAGGGAACCCAGAACGTGACGGTTATAGCAATCATGTCAATCAGAGCATAAGACAACATTCCAAAGAGATGAGTGTGCTAAGATCAATAATACATTTATTCAATAATCAATCAAATGATCCTTATACATCATGCTCCAACCATAGACACTTCATAACTAGACTCAATAAAAGATAAAAATTACATTGACATGACCAAAGACTATGATAAGACTCTAAAGCTTGGACAAGGCTTGAAAGATTGGCTTCTACGCTCTTCACTCTTGCGCTTCCCCGTCTGATTGAACCTCATCATCAGAATTATCTGAAGTAGCCACAAATACGAGGTGTGAGCAAGAATGCCCAGTTGGATTTACATCTCTAAATCGGACAACTTTAAGTAATTAACATTTTATCAAATGACATGCACTAATGTCAAGAAACCACGATAATTCCAGTAAAAGCAAGTAGATAGGCATAAACATAGTAGGGAATCAACAAGGAATAAGGAAGAACTAGATTGCCTAGGAATAATCATTAATCAAGTCACTAGAGAAATGTTCAAAGGAACGGCCATATCACGCAAACAACAAGTATTATCATGAGTTCTTGTCAAGCATATCATGTAAGAATACAATCTTTCATGTAGAATATCCCATATAGAAGTATAATGTCATAGACCAATCTAGCAAGTCAAGCACTTCGATGCAATGTCACACCATGGTCAATAATAGCTCTCATAGGCACAAGTACTTTGGGGTGCTCTCCCAGGACCAGATCGGGTCCCAATAACGGCAGGCATTGAGGTTATGGATCCAAGATCCTATGTAAAATATCTAGACATCCCCCAAATTATATATGGCCAACATGAGTTCCAAGGATAAGCTTCCAATAAACAATGTTTTTGATAACTCAAGAGATTTTCATGAGATATCAAGAAGAACTCGAAGGGTCAATGTTACTAAGTAGTCCAAGACAAACATCAGGAGATATACTAATAGGAATGCGCATCAACCAAAAGAAAATTGGGTCAGACAGGACACGTCAAGGCGATCCACCGCGTAGACGTAGACGCGATGAGTCCATCTATCGTGACTTGGGTTCTAGAATCAATACACGTCAATCCACCTTGCCGTGTACTAGAGTAGGAGTCTAGCAAATGCGTCACATTCAATCGGCGCGCTCAGAAGTACACGTCCGAGGTACATGCCGTGTACACAGGAGATTTCAACAATAATTGATTTAGATACGTCTAATCCCTGACGTGTTCAGTCAAACGCGCCAGATATAGTAGACGTGACTGAAAGAAGATGACACAGACGCTAGCAGAACCAACGCCCGTCAAGCCAGTTAAGCCAGTCTCGTAGACATGAGTTAGGGGGTGTATAGGGTTTTTGGGTATAACATGTCCAGTGATCAAAGAGGTAATCCTTCGATGTTGGGGTCTTAAGGAGGCCTCGTTGAAAGACTTTCCAATCAGGTGAGAGGAATTTCCGATGGAGGGTCCATCAATCTCAGAGAAATAAGGGGTGTATTGCAGAAAACTCCGAGTAACAGGAACTCTGTCACATGGCAGTGTGATAGGAGTGCCAAGGTATCCATGGTATTCGATGAAACGATGATAAAATAGAAGGTTATAATGCTTGAACCACTACGCGCCAACTGTAGTTGATGTGTATGGAGTACGCGTCAAACACAGATGACATGTATAGCATACGGGTTAAAACGTGTTGACGTGTAGTCGACCCAGAAACAACGAGTCGCATCAGAAGAGCAGGACACGTCTAGACAGACACGTCGGGCATCTCTGACGTCTTCAGCAAAACTACAGAAGCATACCAGGCTTCTGTAAATAATAGTTGATAATATCAACCAAAACAGTAGCAGGATGATGACAGAAATCCAATGGCAAGAAAATATACATGATGACATATTTATACTGTTGTGATAGTAGAAGATAAATCAGAGTGAACGATATTTCACGGGATGGCATGCTTTTTACATGATAATCAAGGTTTAGAAAATTAAGGATCGAGATAATTAGAACATGATTTTACGAGAATTTAACAAAATAGTTTTCCAGGGTTTTAAGATTTTAATATCCTAATTAATTACTTGTATATAGGGATTATCATGCATTAATTATTTTTCATGTTTAAAAGAATGCGCCATAGCATAGTGACGTGTATGATCAGCCACGTCATTGGTCGATGATGTGTTCGAGCATACGCGTCAGCCACGTTCATGTTTATGAATTATTCGATGGCAAACACATCACAAGAACTTGATGCCTATACAGTCGTGTCATCTGTTCTTGACGCCTATGCAGAAATCTTCCAGAAAAATAAAAACACGATCCTACTAATGCATATCCAATTTGTTTAAGGAGTTTAGGCCCGAGAGAACACCTATCTGGTGGTGATGAACTACAGGGCGAGTCTTCCTACACTTCCACTATCGCTCCCTCACGCACGGCGCTCCCACATGCAATACGACACACCCACGATCCTCCCCAATCCTCCACAGTAGCAGCAGTAGGGTTTCTGCTGGCTTAAGGGGTCCTTAAATAGAGTTTAAATCCTCAAGAATCCTATTGAAGGTTAAAGTCCTAATTTCCATCGACGCAGGATACTCCTTTCCTTATATTAACCTTATCTCTCGTATAAGCGTCGTCATCACCATTGCATATAGGGTTTTTTGTGCTGATAGAATAAGGCTCCATCAACTAAGGCCCACTAACGGTTCTGCTATGACACACCCACTTAATGGCCTACTAACGATGTTAACACCAACCCTTTTTCTGTCAATTGTAATTGATGGGGTCATCACCATCCGTCTTGGCACTCTCGGCCCTTCTCGTCACCCAGGAGGCGTACGTCATGGTCTAGCCCTTTATTATGAGTCCAATGTTGTATTTCTTTATTTTTATTGAGTCATATCATTGTAATTTCCTTTTTATTAGAGTCATGTATCTAGGTCTTTGGTTTATTTCCCTAAGTTTGAGTGTCATTAGGTTGTTTAGTTTGCTATTAGGCCCAATTCATTGGGCTAGGCCCAAGGGCGCCTCCTACCCCCTTGGTTATTCGTCTTTGAGTCAAAAGTCAGGGTCTTATTGTAAATTGTGGGATCCCTATAAATAGGACCCCACTCTCTCCATTTTGAGGTAATGAATCAATGTAAAATTTCCAATTGAGAGTTCAAATTTAGTTCTAGTGGAGTGATTCCAATAGTGGGTGAGAAACCCTAGGGGAGAGATTCCCCACCCCACCCAACCTTCTCTCTCTTTCTCTTTCTCTCTCCATAGTTCGCCCCCCTCTCTCTCTCCTCCACTTCCCAACCACCTCCACCCTCCCACCTACCCCATTAAGACTTCTCCACTTCCCACCACCCTCTTTACTCCCCTCCCCTAGTTCCAAGAGAGAACCCCCAATCCCCACTCCACCATCCAACCACCAACCACCCCCATCTCTTTCCAACACACTTTTCCCACTTTCCCAAGCATCCTTCCCACTACCCCAAGCACCCCTTCACTTCCCTAGGCTATTTGAATTCAAACTCACATTCCCTCAACCCACTTGTGCCCCCCTCACCTTCCCCCTTCTCCCTCCAAGCCCAAATTCGCAGCTCCTCTCTCACCCACTGCAAACACCACCTTCCAGACCCCATTCTCCCCCATCCACATCTTGGAACACCCCCTCCTAGACCCCCTCACAGCCAGGGCTCTCCCCACACTCATCCACCCCCACTTCCCCTCCCATATACCCCATTTCCCCCCCATCATCTTCAACCTACAATTTTCAGTTCACAGGCAGCAGAGGAGTGCCCAGTTGCAGAGGCTGCCACGTCTTGACCTAGAAGCTTCAGAGGGCATACCATATATCGTTGGAAGCGTCTCCCAGTCAGATTTCCAACGGTGGTGGTCCCGCCGACTTCCAAGATCGGAGCTGCTCGGAGGAGGCGATCTACTACGACTGCGCAAGACTCCTCAGGCAGAGAATCAGAACGGGATTGGAAGCTCTACCACGGCAAATCCAACGTGGATCAGGATAAAAGTTCTTCTGAAAAGATTTTCTTAGACCAGTCTACTTTCAGAATCAAGAAGCAGAACTCTGATCGGCACCCGTTTGCAAGAGTTATCAATTTCTTCCCCCAGGTGCTCAGATCTGTTTCCTGTCAGTCTGCTCCGACCCTCCTTCATTGTTCAAGGTCTTCCCGTCTACTCCGGCATCATCTGGCACTCCCATTGCTTGCGTTACGAAGAGGACTTGACCACGGTTCCAACGGTACCCGCTGCGCTCAAATTGAAGCTCTGGAGCGCCTGTGGTAACATCTTCTTCCTGCTGTTGAAAATCTGAAGCAGTCTAAACAGAAGAACTGTACCTCGGTTAGAGACTCTGCCCCGGCCTGCACCGGCAACCAAAGAAAACAGCAAAATTCTGACGTCCTCCTGATCCAGTTACGAAGATTTCCCTACTGGTCCCGTCATCAGAAAAAATCAGGAGAGGTCACAGAGGTACCATCTTCGACTACTGGTCCCTGATTCCAGAACGTGGACAGATTCGACCTCGGGCTCTTTTCTTGCTTATAGTTCGAATTCACTCCTCCCCGCTTGGCCGGCTGAAGGCCCCTCCCTGTGCGGAGATAGTTTTGATTATAACCACACATTCCCCACCCCAAGATCCCCCCCCCCCTTGCATGGGGGTAGTTCATGTCATAATTACACTCGCAGGTTTGAAGCTTCGTCGACGCGACGTGCGGGTGCTTCCCCTCGCCTCCCCGCTCGCCCCCGTCTCCGACCGGAGTCGGTTTCTTCAAACCGGCTAGGTGAGAACTCGTCCCTTGCTCTCATTTATGCTTGTTCATTTAATATTCTCCAATTGTGCCGTCGGTTAGGGAGAGAGCGCCCGATCCTAAGGCTCCACCATCTTTGTGCGACCACCGTGGGTGTGAGTGAGTGACCCGCGCCCTTTGGCCATTGCCGACTCATTGAGTTGGATATCCGTTCCCCAAGGGGAGGTTTACCTTGGATGTTGCCGGCCCTCTACCAGCAAGGGTCTTGTCCCACTTCCTCGACTCGGCATCCCCGAGTTACCTCCGGGTTGAGTGTGTGCGCCATACGAAGGTCCGCTTACGTAGGCTTCTTAGCCTTGTGGTTGTGCTTGCATACTTATGTCGGAGGAAGCATTGGTCTTGTGACTATCACCCCAAGGTGGTGTCACATCAAATTGGTATCAGAGCAAGTCATTGGCTTGTCTCTACAAGTCAAGTCCTAGGGCATGCTTGCATTCTTGTCCGAACCGTGCATTGTCAACCCATCATTGTTAACATTGAGTCTTGGGTCACATGGCCTCTCTCCCAATCATATCCCATGCATGCTTACCTAATGGAGAGCCCGTAGAAATTGATTTCATTGACCTAGAATCTGAAAATTGGGTGTCCCCCGATATCATTACCTCTCTTTGTAGGACCGGACAAATTGTGCACAATGGAGACCAAGTCTTTATTGAATTCCATAAATGGTTCGGGAAGACTAAGTATTTGGATGGGGCTTGGTGTCAAAAGGGAACATTGGCGGGTCCATGTATAATCCTAGGTAAGAAATGGTTAGATGAAAGGAATGCCGACATTGACCCAACACGTCGGACTTGCCTTGTTCATCCACCACACCTTTCAGGAACCTTTAAATTCAACAACCTTGTATTCTCCCACCCGCGGGAATCCCACCCTTGTTCACCACCCCGGGTGCACCATACTCCGGCCATCATCACCCCACCATCAAAGAACCTTCCCACTCCATTAGCTTTGGAAGAAGTAGTCCACCCGCTTTGCCACATGAAGACAAATACCCCTTGGGAACCTATCCCCTCCATGGAGAGCACCCATGTCCCAATTGAAGAGGAAGCCTCGCACGAGGATCTTCACCCTACACCACCCCCTCTAGATAAGGCCGAATTCATCTTAGAAGAGTCCCTTGTTAGGTGGCTAAGGGAGAGCTTGATTAGAGAAATCATGACCCATACCTATCTACCCATGAAGCAAGACCACCATCTTGTGCCCATCCACACTCCTCACACAACAATCCAATCCTACTACGAAGTAGAGGGTTTTGATGACCTCCTTAAAGGCCTAGAATGGTAGCTAGAGTTGACTTGCTTGTTGACCTTAGGGACGGCCCACCCAACAAACCTTAGTCTCATCCACCCTTGTGATGGGTCTATCACCTCAGTCTGCACCATTGGTTACTACACTAGCGACCTTCTTTTCCTTCTCCCCATGGTGGAAGAACCCATCTCGGTCCACTCCCCTACCATTGAGATCCCACGTGCTTTGGTCGGCCAACCCACTAACGACCATGGCCCAATTATCTTGGAGGAGGATGACCCATATTTTTGGGGCTTTGAGGATGTGGAGTTCCTCTCTCTAGGTCATAATTTCCACGATCCCTTTGACCCCTTCCCATACCCGTGTGACCCAATCACCTTTTCCACCACCCACCTTTCCCTATCCCAACCCACCATGTTTGACCCAATCCACCCCATCCTAGACTCGGGTTACACCTTGGGAGCCATGACCTTGGGCCACATATCCCTAGGTAATAAGGTTGTGCCCCACCCCATGATGACCACTTTCCTAGATCCATTCGATCCTTTCCAATGGGAGTTCAAAGGTTTTCCCACACCTATACACATGGAGGTCACCTTTGAGAAAAGCATGTATGTGTCTAGGCTTACCACACCACTTGGCATGAACACTATGTTGGTTCCATTCATTCATATCACCCACATGTCAAGTAGAAAGCATGAATGGTCCAAATTCGGATGTAATGGTCCACCTTCACTCATCATGAGTCTTAAGCATGATAGGAGTATTCTTGGATGTCCGGGTCCCCCGGCATTTGTCACCCCCATGCATGACCGGATCACCTACGGATGTCCCGGCCCTCCAACCTTTGTTAGAGAGTCCATGCATGATAGAGCCACATTTGGTTGCCCCGGCCCACCAAGGCTCATCAAGGTCCATATGGCATCATGGCATGATAGGTCCATCTATGGATGTCCTGGTCCACCCATAACCACTAGAAGGTCAGCATTCACAAAATTACATGATAACCTTGCAAGCACATCAACAAGAGCCGTGAAATTTACGAAAGGCATGCCGACTCAATGGCGTCACCAAGAAATTCAAATAGGTGATTCCGAGATGGTGAGGAATGAGAGGCTCTCACATAGAGACAACTCAGGATTGAGGTTTTGTGGGATTAGCCCCTTCCAGATTTTGAGGTACACTAGCCCCACTACTCATAAGTTAGGCCTCCTCGAGGGATACGGAGTTAACTTCAGTTTCAATGTGGAAGGCCTTGTGCCACACAAGGGACCCACGGTGGCACCAAGTGAGGATTTCAAGCCCCCTTCCTCCCTTGAGAGAGCACCCACCCCTCCCCATGAGAGCACCGTCAGCCCAGAGAAGCCCGACGTAAGCAACTTGATAAAATATTGGATGAACAGGAAATCACCACTCGGAGCAAGGTGTACGGGCACTACCTCGCTAGGTGGAAGAATCGGCTTCTTTCGGAAGACATCTGAGCGGTACCACTTCTGCATCTTTCCGAAGAGGGAAGGACTCTTACTCGACGGAGTCGAGTTCTCCGCACCCCGGGAGTATGATGGGGTCATCACCATCCGTCTTGGCACTCTCGGCCCTTCTCGTCACCCCGGAGGCGTACGTCATGGTCTAGCCCTTTATTATGAGTCCAATGTTGTATTTCTTTATTTTTATTGAGTCATATCGTTGTAATTTCCCTTTTATTAGAGTCATGTATCTAGGTCTTTGGTTTATTTCCCTAAGTTTGAGTGTCATTAGGTTGTTTAGTTTGCTATTGGGCCCAATTCATTGGGCTAGGCCCAAGGCGCCCCCTACCCCCTTAGTTATTCGTCTTTGAGTCAAAAGTCAGGGTCTTATTGTAAATTGTGGGATCCCTATAAATATGACCCCACTCTCTCCATTTTGAGGTAATGAATCAATGCAAAATTTCTAATTGAGAGTTCAAATTTAGTTCTAGTGGAGTGATTCCAATAGTGGGTGAGAAACCCTAGGGGAGAGATTCCCCACCCCACCCAACCTTCTCTCTCTTTCTCTTTCTCTCTCCATAGTTCGCCCCCCTCTCTCTCTCCTCCACTTCCCAACCACCTCCACCCTCCCACCTACCCCATTAAGGCTTCTCCACTTCCCACCACCCTCTTTACTCCCCTCCCCTAGTTCCAAGAGAGAACCCCCAATCCCCACTCCACCATCCAACCACCAACCACCCCCACCTCTTTCCAACACACTTTTCCCACTTTCCCAAGCACCCTTCCCACTACCCCAAGCACCCCTTCACTTCCCTAGGCCATTTGAATTCAAACTCACATTCCCTCCACCCACTTGTGCCCCCCTCACCTTCCCCCTTCTCCCTCCAAGCCCAAATTCGCAGCTCCTCTCTCACCCACTGCAAACACCACCTTCCAGACCCCATTCTCCCCCATCCACATCTTGGAACACCCCCTCCTAGAACCCCTCACAGCCAGGCTCTCCCCACACTCATCCACCCCCACTTCCCCTCCCATATACCCCATTTCCCCCCCCATCATCTTCAACCTACAAATTTCAGTTCATAGGCAGCAGAGGAGTGCCCAGTTGCAGAGGCTGCCATGTCTTCACCTAGAAGCTTCAGAGGGCATACGATATATTGTTGGAAGTGTCTCCCAGTCAGCTTTCCAACGGTGGTGGTCCCGCCGACTTCCAAGATCGGAGCTGCTCGGAGGAGGTGATCTACTACGACTGCGCAAGACTCCTCAGGCAGAGGATCATAACGGAATTGGAAGCTCTACCACGGCAAATCCAGCGTGAATCAGGATAAAAGTTTTTCTGCAAAGATTTTCTTCGACCAGTCTACTTTCATAATCAAGAAGCAGAACTCCGATCGGCACCCGTTTGCAAGAGTTATCAATTTCTTCCCCCAGGTGCTCGGATCTGTTTCCTGTCAGTCTGCTCCGACCCTCCTTCATTGTTCAAGGTCTTCCTGTCTACTCCGGCATCATCTGGCGCTCCCATTGCTTGCGTTACGAAGAGGACTTGACCACGGTTCCAACGGTACCTGCTGCGCTCAAATTGAAGCTCTGGAGCGCCTGTGGTAACATCTTCTTCCTGCTGTTGAAAATCTGAAGCAGTCTAAACAGAAGAACTGTACCTCGGTTAGAGACTCTGCCCCGGCCTGCACCGGCAACCAAAGAAAACAGCAAAATTCTGACGTCCTCCTGATCCAGTTACGAAGATTTCCCTACTGGTCCCGTCATCAGAAAAAATCAGGAGAGGTCACAGAGGTACCATCTTCGACTACTGGTCCCTGATTCCAGAACGTGGACAGATTCGACCTCGGGCTCTTTTCTTGCTTATAGTTCGAATTCACTCCTCCCCGCTTGGCCGGCTGAAGGCCCCTCCCTGTGCGGAGATAGTTTTGATTATAACCACACATTCCCCACCCCAAGATCCCCCCCCCCCTTGCATGGGGGTAGTTCATGTCATAATTACACTCGCAGGTTTGAAGCTTCGTCGACGCGACGTGCGGGTGCTTCCCCTCGCCTCCCCGCTCGCCCCCGTCTCCGACCGGAGTCGGTTTCTTCAAACCGGTTAGGTGAGAACTCGTCCCTTGCTCTCATTTATGCTTGTTCATTTAATATTCTCCAATTGTGCCGTCGGTTAGGGAGAGAGCGCCCGATCCTAAGGCTCCACCATCTTTGTGCGACCACCGTGGGTGTGAGTGAGTGACCCGCGCCCTTTGGCCATTGCCGACTCATTGAGTTGGATATCCGTTCCCCAAGGGAGGTTTACCTTGGATATTGCTGGCCCTCTACTAGCAAGGGTCTTGTCCCACTTCCTCGACCCGGCATCCCCGAGTTACCCCCGGGTTGAGTGTGTGCGCCATACGAAGGTCCGCTTACGTAGGCTTCTTAGCCTTGTGGTTGTGCTTACATACTTAGGTCCGAGGAAGCATTGGTCTTGTGACTATCACCCCAAGGTGGTGTCACATCAGTAATGCCCTAGTTGGTTTAGCATTTTAAATGCCCACAAAGCCTTACGGGTTTATAATTTTATTCCAACTTAATAATTCTATTGTAATTTTCCTATAAAAGTTATGTATTTTATTTATTTTATTTTATTGGATTACTACATTGAGTGACCCCAAAAGGCCTTCTTGAGCTAATCTAGTCATCCTATCTTCCCTGTGTGACCTAAGCAAGCATGACATATAGCAGAATCCAAGTCTTTGTTATTCAACGCATATGTTGAAGTAGAAGAAGAACAAGAGACATATTCTACAATAATATCCAATATAAAAAAACCATCATGCAATATACTGTGTGTTGTGCCTCTTAGGCACAAGCTTGTGCTATGTTGCTTTGATGATAGCAATGCTATTTTGTTTTGATGATTGCAACACAGTGAGTGCTTTATGAGATTGTGTTTTGATGATAGCAACATAACTTGTTTTGTGGAGAATGCATGTGTATGACTGATATATTGGTTGTGCGTGTGCGTTGTCTTTCTGTCTACATGTAGTTTGATGACTAGCAAGTCTATACACTGCAGGGTAAAGCATTTCAGAGTCTTTACATCATTCTTGCATGTGCACAGTTCGTGGACAAAGTCTACACATCGCCCTAGATTGCATTAGCAAGTCCATACATCATCAGGGCTCTTCATGCATGTGCATAGTCTATACATTGTGCATCTCGTTGTCAAGTCTGCACATTCATGAAGTTTGTACAGCCATCCACTTGAAGCATTTCTCAAAGTCCATACAATGCATCTTCTTAGCATCTCATTTAGAGTCTAAGGCATTGTCTATACACTGGACTTAAAGTGTGTACAGCATCCGTCTCTGTTAGCGTCTAAGGCTTTGAGCAAAGTCTATACAGACCCCACCGTCTCATTCAGCGTCTTAGGCTTGCCAAGTCCATACATCGGACTGTTCATGCTTTCATCGTGAAGTCTGTACATTGTATGATTTCCACCAAGTCTATACATTGGTAGGTGGCAAGTCTGTACATTGGCTTCACATTTGCTTCGAAGTCTGTACATTGAACTAATAGGTAAAGTCTGTGCATCGTTGCTTGCCAAAGTCTGTACATTGGCATCTGTTCCTATGTTGCAACTCCAAGTCTGCACATTGGAGTCTTTACCTACGATCAGCTTTGAAGTCTGAACATTGCATAGTCTGTACATTGCTTCTTCAGTCTGCCTCGGCCAAGTCCATACATTGCTTGCTTAGCAGACTGTGAAGTCTATACATCGGTTATTCAGCAGCAGACTGCTCAAGTCCATACATTGGATGCATCATATGCATTGAAGTCTGCACATTGCTGAATGCTCTTCAAGTGTGTACAATGCTTGGTTAAGTCTATACGCTGCTTCATATGCAGTGAAGTCTGCACATTGCTGAATGCTCTTCAAGTGTGTACAATGCTTGGTTAAGTCTATACGCTGCTTCATATGTAGTGAAGTCTGCACATTGCTGAATGCTCTTCAAGTGTGTACAATGCTTGGTTAAGTCTATACGCTGCTTCATATGCTGTGAAGTCTGCACATTGCTGAATGCTCTTCAAAGTCTTCATAGTGAAGTCCATACACTGCATTCGAGTTCACAGTGTCTTCATGAAGTCTATACAACGCACTTTACATTACAAGTCTATACATCATGATCGTCTTTACAAGTCTATACAGAGCTCTTCACTTAACCTGATATTTTGATACTCTGTCTGACAGATGCTCTGCTCGTAGAGGCTAATGAAGGGCACGTGATCCGAGGCTGGAAGGGCAGACAGGATCGTGACACGTGTGCTGAATCTGGCTGAGAGACTGACACGTGGTCCAAGGTTTTTGGGCGGGAGATGTGGAGAGCACACGCCCTAGCTGTTGCTCCTGCTACTGCTATATATATGAGTCTTCATCTTCAGATGAAGAGTGATCGAAGTGGAGAAAGAAAAAGCAGAAGTGCATAGACTTCGATCCAGCAGAAGAGCAGAAGAAGAGTAAAGAGAGCAGAAGAAGAGTAAAGAGAGAAGAGAAGAGAAAGAGAAGAAGAGCAGAAGATAAAGAAGAGAAAGAGAGAGACAGAGAGCTCGAGTTGAGAAAGAGAGAGAGGTTGAGGTTGTCTGGCTTTTGGATCAAATCCAAGCCAGAACTGCACCTTCGAGAGCTATATTTGTGCTTCATTATTTCAGCTTTCCGTTGCTGTCTTGTTCTATCTTTTGTTTTCCTTTATACATTTCTTCAAGCTGTTTGTCAGCGGAGCAAGCTGTGTTGCTCAGCATTTGCAGTGGAGGATTCCACTGGACGGCCAAGCTGTATTGCCCAGCGGTTTGTAGAGGTGCTGCCTCTGGACGGGTAAGCTGTAATCCCCAGCGGTTTGCAGTGGAGGATTCCACTGGACAGCAAGCTGTGTTGCTCAGCGGGGCGAGGAGGATTCCTCAGACAGCAAGCTGTGTTGCTCAGCGGGGCAAGGAGGATTCCTCGGACGGCAAGCTGTGTTGCCCAGCGGTTGTATGGCAAGCTGTGATGCCCAGCTGTTCAAGCTGTGAGTCAGCAGGAAGCCACACTCGGGTTGAGTGTGGGGTGGATGTAGGTCTGCTGGACCGAACCACCTAAAAACCCTCTTGCATTGTGGTTTATTTTGTTCTATTTGTGCTTCCGCTAGATAAATGCATAGGGGCGCTCAACTGTCTGCTTATAGGTTCAGTAGATGAGTGTTCTATTTTGTCTTGTTAGCATTCCAATTTTTAAGTGAGCAAAATCTTATTTTGGGTGAAGGTTTTTAATTGGGCGTATTTTTAAAGGGCTATATTCATTCACCCCCCCTCTGAATACTTGCACCGAACCTAACACTTGGTATCAGAGCGGGTCTCTGATCTAACAGATCTAACAATCTGTAGAGGATCCTGCTAATTGTTGGTGCATTTCAGAGTGGGTCTCTTGAAATCGTGTTTTGCTTCATTGACTTGTGCTTTATTTTGATTATATGGTTTCAGTGCATTTCGTGTCATTTGTTTTGCGCTGAATCTGTTTGCCACTTATTCATATGGGTCGTCCTGCAGTTTATGATGGTTCTAACTTTGAAAGTTGGCTAGGAGGCCTAGCTGTGTACGTAGACTCCATTGATCCCAAACTGTGGAGTCTACTATCTAAAGCCCCACACAAATTACCTCATGATGAGACCAAATGGTCTAAAGAGGACAGAGTGAAGGACCGTGAAAATACCATGATTCTCAATATCCTGAGAGCTGTTGTCAATACTGATATATATCCTTTTGTTCTCAAGTGCAATTCTGGAAAAGAGATATATGACAAAGTTATCTCTGCGCATAATCAACAGAATGATAGATGTTTGATGGCCAACCGGGATAATGAAGATTCCTCATCCCAGGTAAATTCTGAATCTGAATCCGAAGAGATTTCAATTGATGAATTGTGGGAAATAAATGAGGAATTGTCTAATAGATGTAAACATTTGAAATCTGAAAATAGAAAGCTGAAAAAGAAATATGATCAGATTAATTCGAATGTTCATTATGGAAAATGTCAGGAACTGAGAAAATCTCATGAAATCTGCTTAGCAAATGTTGATAAGAGTAAGGAACAAATCTCTGTTTTGGAAAATAAAAATCAGGAACTCATAGATAAGAATTCTGAACTGGAAGATAAGCTGAATTTATTAGGAAATGATCAAAACCTAACTGATAAACTTGTTCAGAATGAACAAATAAGAAAGGAGAATGAAGAGCTGAAGTTTCTAAATTCTGCCATGTCTGAGAGACTCTTAATGCTTGAAAGAGGGAAGAGTTCAATTGAAAATGAATGTGAGAGAGTGAGTACATTAATAGAAGAGATTGAGAGCCACAAAGCCATTAATATCTTACTTAATAAAAAGATCACAAATTCTAAAATTCTCATTTCCTCTCTCAAAAATGAAATCACTGAATTGAATAATTCTCTGTCAGAGTCATTTAAAAACACAGAAAATCCAAAGGCTGTTTCTAAGAAGAAAGTCTCTGATGGAGGCAGTAAACAGGAAGAGAGAAAAAGAATGTATACAACCTTTGTGCGTAGCTCTGAGTTAGCTAGCACTTCAGCTTCTCCTTCATGTTTGCCTTCTAATCAGAGAGAAAAGCAAAAAATGGAAAAATAAAAGAAAATTCAGAAAAAGAAAACAAGTCAGATTAAGAACTTGAATGCTGAAAAATTTCAGGCCAACAAAGCTACTGTCAAGGATGTAAAATGTTTTTACTGCGGTAAGTTTGGTCATGAAATTGCTGATTGTTTTGTCATGAGAAATGATGATTTGAAATCTAATAGAATTCATGCTAGGAATTCTAAAATGAAGAAACATTCTCATGATCAAAAGAGAATAATAAAATATTTTTACTATCACAAAGAAGGTCATATCATGCATGAATGCAGATTAATGAAATATGATGACCTTTTTGCTAGAAAAATACATGATAAATTGTTCCATGTTAAGAATCATGCATCTCATAAAAAGAAGATTCAATGCTTTCATTGTGGCAAATTGGGCCATATTGCTGCAAACTGTTGGCATGCCCAAGTAAGTTATGTTAATAACAAAGCTTTTAAATTCTCTGCAAAATGACCTGTGAACTTCTCATGTTTTAATTGTGGTAAATCAGGTCACAAAACTGCTGAATGCTGGATAAAGAAGAACAAGAAACAAAATGTTCATGTAAACAACAGAACAATTCATGCTCATTATCATAGGTCTCATGCTGCTGTTGATATGCATCATAGGACCAGAAAATCTGCTGTTTCATGTAGATATTGTGGTAAACTTGGTCACTTTATGGACAATTGTTTTCTGATGAAATTTGATGACCATATTGCTAAAAACTGTTTAGAACACCTGATAGGGGTAGTGCAGGACCCAAGACTGCTTGGGTCCCTGCAGGATCAAATTGATTGACATGCTGCAGGTGTGCCTTGGAAGCTGATGAATAAAGGGGTTTATGATCCAAGGCACTCAACAGAAAACCCCAGGATTCTATATTTCAGGTCAGTTCTGAACTTTGCTTTAAATTCATTAACTGAAATTGTTGAACTGTCTGCCTGATTTATGATGATCTCTTCATGTCTAGCTGATCAGTCTGCATTCCAGACTCAGCTATTGAATTTAATTCTACTCAAATTCAATGCTATTCTCTTTCCAGTTATTGCATGTGTACATAATGTTAGAGTGTGGAGTCAGAACTCTTGAACGTGCGCCTCTACACGGGATCACACTCTGCCTCAGGAGAGCATTCTCAGCATCAGGGGAGCATGGCGAGCATATGCTATCTCTGGGGAGCAATCGCTGCTGCAGGGGAGCATCCTTCAGTGCCAGGGGAGAAATCGCTGCTCCAGGGGAGCATATGCTGTCTAGGTTCTAGCAGGGAAGCACATGCTGTCTCTGGAGGGCATTCATTGCCTCAGGAGAGCATCACTGTCGTCAGGAGGGCAGGCATTGCGGGCTCAAGGCATTTCGATGTCACTTGAGGTGTCGACCCGAAGTGTCGACACTAAGTGTCAACCTGGTTTTGGGAATGCATGAACCTGACTGATGGTGGGGGAGCATCTGCAGTCGCTGGAGGGCATACTCGGTCTCAGGAGAGCATCCGGGGGGACAGGCGAGCATGCGCGTCTGATGTATCCCGGAAGAGGATTTCTGTTTATCAGGGGTATTATTGTCCTTAATGCCCTGACTAATGACGCCCTAATCTCCTAGGCATATCATCATTGTCAGGTTTGGATTTTCTGAACTTTCCTCATACATGATTTGCATGTAAATGATTGTCTGAAATTGCATATGCATACATGTTGATTTGTTGGTGCTAAACTGGAGCTTCTGCAATATGAATTGAACAATCATGCTAATGGTAATTCTCTTTTGTCTAATTTGTATGAATCATATTCGAATGCAAATTTTGATATCATGTGATGTGATTTCAATACATTTCATGCATATAGACAGGGGGAGCTTGTATGCTGTCGCTTGGTCATCATTATCAGATTTGTTGCATAGTCAGCATGTAGAACAGTGTATTGCATTGCATATATTTTGCATCATGGTGTCAGGGGGTGCTGTGAGTTCAGTTCAATTCTTTGAATCATTTTCACTCCTCAGAGTCCCCACTCAATTCATTCATATTCTTTGACATCAGATGCTCTTGGATCTTAACGACTATTGCTATCATTTCCCTAACCTTCACTGAACAACAGTATTGCATCTGGTTTAGTATATTGAGCTGTGATTAATGCAATTGTTCACTTATAAGAATCACTCTTACAATTTGAAAGGAACTAAAGGTTTAACCTTTATAAATTGGAGAGTTAAGTGTCTGCACCTCAGAATTTGAGATAAAATAAAACTTTTATAGCTCTTAATCTTTGTCTCATGGCTAAAATAGAAAAAGTTTTTTGTAAAGCCTAAATGTGTTGGACTAGAAATGTCTAGAACATGTGAATAAGAGTATGTAATGATTTTTAAACAATCACTCTAAAAGAATTAAGGGCAGCAGTAAATAAGATCATAAATTTAAAAGAACTGAACATAGTGACAGAGCAATGGCTGATTGCACTGAGAAACTGTGAACTCTTCCAAAGAAGTAGGAGAATTCACATGTCATGAGGTGCTTTAGATTATCTCTGTTCATAGGGTCAAATCTATAGGGGGAGTCCTCACCAAGTAACTGGGGGTACTGGCCTCTGATCAAGGTGTGCCCTTAATGTCAAAAGTGAAGACTATTCCTTGTAGGTCTTGATCTGAAATAGGTCTTGTAGTTTATGCCTAGTAACTAGGGGTACCTGCCTCTGATCAAGATGTACACCTAATGTCAACAGCATAAATGCCACAGGTCTATTCACTTAGTTCAGTTTCTGAAAATTCAAAAGTGAAATACAAATTGCTGTAACCCTTTGAAAATCAAAAGTCATTGAGTGAAAATTATTTTTCTCAATACATATTCAAGTTGCCTTTCTTGAACTTCCATGTTTAAACACAAAAGGGTATTATTTCAGACTTATCTATTAATATCATGTGCCCTAGATTCATTGCTATAAATGGAATCTATAAACTCTTTTTCAGGGGTCAGGTGTTTTACTCTAGATTTATCACTGTTAAACCTGAATTTTTGAAAATTGTATGTTGATGATTCTTATACTTTAACTATTGTTTATAATCAGGCTTATTCTCTGAACCAATGATTCAGCTGTTGTCTATTGACCCTCCTACCTTCTCTACCTTTACCTATCTGTTCATATTCCTTCTCAAAGGGGGAGCAATTATTAAGGGGGAGAACCAGTTCAGGGGGAGTCATATCTTCAGGGGGAGTTTACTGCTCTAGAGGAATTTACATGCATAATGCACTTTGCACTCTTGTTTATACTATTTTTCTCTTTTTGATTATTTCAAAGGGGGAGAAAATTTTGTGTGTGACTCACTGTCACAGTGTGTTGCCATCATCAAAAAGGGGGAGAATGTTGTGCCTCTTAGGCACAAGCATGTGCTATGTTGATTTGATGATAGCAATACTGTTTTGTTTTGATGATAGTAACACAGTGAGTGCTTTATGAGATTGTGTTTTGATGATAGCAACATAACTTGTTTTATGGAGAATGCATGTGTATGACTGATATATTGGTTGTGCATGTGCGTTGCCTTTCTGTCTGCATGTAGTTTGATGACTAGCAAGTCTATACACTGCAGGGTAAAGCATTTCAGAGTCTTTACATCGTTCATGCATGTGCACAGTTCGTGGACAAAGTCTGCACATCGCCCTAGATTGCATTAGCAAGTCCATACATCATCAGGGCTCTTCATGCATGTGCATAGTCTATACATTGTGCATCTCGTTGTCAAGTCTGCACATTCATGAAGTCTGTACAGCCATCCACTTGAAGCATTTCTCAAAGTCCATACAATGCATCTTCTTAACATCTCATTTAGAGTCTAAGGCATTGTCTATACACTGGACTTAAAGTGTGTACGGCATCCGTCTCTGTTAGCGTCTAAGGCTTTGAGCAAAGTCTATACAGACCCCACCGTCTCATTCAGCGTCTTAGGCTTGCCATGTCCATACATCGGACTGTTCATGCTTTCATCGTGAAGTCTGTACATTGCATGACTTCCACCAAGTCTATACATTGGTAGGTGGCAAGTCTGTACATTGGCTTCACATTTGCTTCGAAGTCTGTACATTGAACTAATAGGTAAAGTCTGTACATCGTTGCTTGCCAAAGTCTGTAAATTGGCATCTGTTCCTATGTTGCAACTCCAAGTCTGCACATTGGAGTCTTTACCTACGATCAGCTTTGAAGTCTGAACATTGCATAGTCTGTACATTGCTTCTTCAGTTTGCCTCGGCCAAGTCCATACATTGCTTGCTTAGCAGACTGTGAAGTCTATACATCGGTTATTCAGCAGCAGACTGCTCAAGTCCATACATTGGCTGCATCATATGCATTGAAGTCTGCACATTGCTGAATGCTCTTCAAGTGTGTACAATGCTTGGTTAAGTCTATACGCTGCTTCATATGCAGTGAAGTCTGCACATTGCTGAATGCTCTTCAAGTGTGTACAATGCTTGGTTAAGTCTATACGCTGCTTCATATGCAGTGAAGTCTGCACATTGCTGAATGCTCTTCAAAGTCTGCATAGTGAAGTCCATACACTGCACTCGAGTTCACAGTGTCTTCATGAAGTCTATACAACGCACTTTACATTACAAGTCTATACATCATGATCGTCTTTACAAGTCTATACAGAGCTCTTCACTTAACCTGATATTCCGATACTCTGTCTGACAGATGCTCTGCTCGTGGAGGCTAATGAATGGCACGTGATCCGAGGCTGGAAGGGCAGACAGGATCGTGACATGTGTGCTGAAGCTGGCTGAGAGACTGACACGTGGTCCAAGATTTTTGGGCGGGAGATGTGGAGAGCACACGCCCTAGCTGCTGCTCTTGCTGCTGCTATATATATGAGTCTTCATCTTCAGATGAAGAGTGATCGAAGTGGAGAAAGAAAAAGCAGAAGTGCAGAGACTTCAATCCAGCAGAAGAGCAGAAGAAGAGTAAAGAGAGCAGAAGAAGAAAGAAGAGAGCAGAAGAAGAGTAAAGAGAGCAGAAGAAGAAAGAAGAGAGAAGATAAGAGAAAGAGAAGAAGAGCAGAAGATAAAGAAGAGAAAGAGAGAGACAGAGAGCTCGAGTTGAGAAAGAGAGAGAGGTTGAGGTTGTCTGGCTTTTGGATCAAATCCAAGCCAGAACTGCTCCTTCGAGAGCTATATTTGTGCTTCATTATTTCAACTTTCCGTTGCTGTCTTGTTCTATCTTTTGTTTTCCTTTATACATTTCTTCAAGCTGTTTGTCAGCGGAGCAAGCTGTGTTGCTCAGCATTTGCAGTGGAGGATTCCACTGGACGGCCAAGCTATATTGCCCAGCGGTTTGCAGAGGTGCTGCCTCTGGACGGGTAAGCTGTAATCCCCAGCGGTTTGCAGTGGAGGATTCCACTGGACAGCAAGCTGTGTTGCTCAGCGGGGCGAGGAGGATTCCTCGGACAGCAAGCTGTGTTGCTCAGCGGGGCGAGGAGGATTCCTCGGACGGCAAGCTGTGTTGCCCAGCGGTTGTATGGCAAGCTGTGATGCCCAGCTGTTCAAGCTGTGATTCAGCAGGAAGCCACACTCGGGTTGAGTGTGGGGTGGATGTAGGTCTGCTGGACCGAACCACCTAAAAACCCTCTTGCATTGTGGTTTGTTTTGTTCTATTTGTGCTTCCGCTAGATGAATGCATAGGGGCGCTCAACTGTCTGCTTATAGGTTCAGTAGATGAGTGTTCTATTTTGTCTTGTTAGCATTCCAATTTTTAAGTGAGCGAAATCTTATTTTGGGTGAAGGTTTTTAATTCGGCGTATTTTTAAAGGGCTATATTCATTCACCCCCCCTCTGAATACTTGCACCGAACCCAACACTGTGTCCATAAGCAATATTATCCAAGACAATATTTATGAAATTGCTAGAAAAAATCAAACAAAAACCCATGGCTAACTGTAGCGGGGGAATTATGGTTCCTAGTCCTCGTACCACACTTTTAAGCTTTGTTTGTTGGGGAAGGATCGTTCAGCCACCCGTGGAAGCCTACAAAAATCGAAAAAATAGCGTCAGAAGGCCCCAGGGGACAACACTCTGATGCTTAAGTCAGAGCCTTGGAGGAGGAAGATTAAGGAGAAGCAGATGAGAGCGAGAGAGTCGAAAGGCAGTTGAGCAAGCTTGGAGGGGCGGTCGATCTTTCGCAGGAGTGCTCGCCGTATCCCGTGAATGCTCAGAGAGTGCTCGCTAGGCAATAAGGGTGCTCAGAAGATGGCCAAAACTTAATGATGAGTATCATATTTCATGTCACAATTTGCATCACATATGTCATCTTTGAGCATTAAAAGAACAAAGTTATGTAATTTAGATAATTAACTTTATTCTCACAAATAAATTGAGTTTGCATGAAATTAACCATCCTTTTGAGTCACGATGAGTATGTGAGAGTTGAACTTGCATAAGGGATAAATTGCATAATCTATTTTTAGAATTTACATTGGATTTTTACTATTGCAAGAATTAGTGTCCAAAGACTGGACGTCATTTCTTTGAAGCCAAATGAATGAGCGACCACAGGTCAGACGCCAATTAAATAACGTCATTGTGAATAGGCACTAATTCAAAGAATCAGTGGCATTCTGAACCGACGCCAATTTGAAGCCTGTCTTTAGAAGAAAAGAATTGACGGCCAGGGCTTTATCGCCATTTAGAAATAGCGCCTTCTTGGAGAGCGCCATTTCAGGAATTAGCGACGTGCATGTGGCCACCAATTGAAAGTAATTTATGGAAAAAAAGAATTAGCGGCCGTTCGAGAGGGTGCCCATTCTTTTGTACGAAATAGAAAGAAAAGCGACGAGAAAAAGGGAAAAAGGAATTAGCGGCCGTTTGTAAAGTCGCCAATTCTTCTGTACGGAAAATCAAGAAAATATTAAATTTGAAAATAAAGAATTAACGGTTGGGACATAGACGCCAATTGGAAATAGCGACCGTTTAGAAAGTCGCCATTTTTGGAAATAGCGGCCACTGCAGTGGACGCCATTTACAATCAGAAGCCAAGACGGAATCGGGCAACCTAAACGGAGTTATCTTCCCTTGTTTGGCGCTAGAAGGACTCTTGGGAAGGCAAGAGACTGAGTTCGAATGAGATTTGGAAGTAAATTTAGATTCAAACTTGATCTCCAAGGCCTTGTACAATTGGAACTCGCAAAATGCTATAAAAGAACGTCTGGGAGGATCGAACCGGAGATCTTAGCCTTTTCGTGCCTTTTTGTTCTTCTTTTCATTCTACTATTTTCATAAAAGTTGTTCGTTTTTCAAAGTTCTAGATTTTCTTCTTCTTCCTCTTCTTCTAATTCTACTTAGTTTTCAAAGTTCAGTTTTCACGTTTTTCTATACTTACGTTTTTCTCTGTTCTTCTCACTTTTTCTTTCTCTTCTGCTCGTTTTCTCCCCCTGCTCTCTTCACCAAAGTTCTTCCTCTCTTCAATCTCTTCAACTTCGTCTTCTTCATCATCTTCTGATTCCTCTTAGTTTCAAAGTAATTTTAATTGTTCTTTTGCTCTATTTTTCTTATTTCTAGTTTATTGTTTACCGTTTTTACTCTCTCACGTACCCTCTCATCTCTCTGTTCTCAACTCCTCCCCTTCTCTCCACTTTCAATAGCACACACCTATATATGTCTTAGCTATTTTAAATCCTTCTTCTCCTTTTCTTTATCTTCCTCTTCCTCTTCTATATTCTTCTAAACTCCCCAAGGCGGATTTTCTACTTCGATCCTCTCAAGATGGTGTTCATCTCCAAGGCGGGGAGATCTCTTCAAAGGCTTGGCGAGGCGTTTGGGCTGCAGCACTCTTCCACTCTCCTGGCTCTTTTCTTCCCTTGTTGTTTAGTTTATGTTGGTTGTAATTTTTATTTTCATAGATCTTGTAAGTTCACTTTCTAGCAATAAAAGTTCAATTTCCATTGCACTTCTCTCTCTCTTTCTTTCTCTATCTCTTCCAATCTTCTCTTCTTCAACCCTCTAATATTGTTTAGTTAAATTTAATTTCACGTAATTTAATTTCATGCACTTTTAATTTTAATTTTTAAAAACTCACTCAAAACTTTACTTCAAAAAGAAATACAAGTGTTTTCCAACTTGCTCAAAAGAAAATTTTCCTTCTCGTGGGATCGACTCGTACTCTCACTTTACTTTGATTCAAAATCATTTTAGTGAGTGAGTGCGGTATGTTTTTGAAATTGTGGCACGGCATTTAAATGATGAGTGTTTGTGCACATCACTCAACCACAAGGCTTCGTAGTCAAAAACTCTCTTGTCGTGCCTGTAGATCTGTATTCTCGTGTCTTCCGTGTGTGTGTATGGATCCGTGTATCTCTCCCCTCTTGCTTGTGCATGAAGGTCCATTTATAGGGGTTGTCCTGGCGGTGAGGGTCTATCCCTTACTAGTGAAGGGTACAAGTAGTGGGGTAACGCTTCTCCGTGATCGTGGGGAGTTTCCCGTTGGGGGTCCATTCCTCCAGAGTCAGGCAGTTCTCAGGCGAGTCTTACGGCGCCTGTAAGGCGTGCTCGCCTTTAGTGGAGTTGAGGCCGATGTCATAGGAGATAATGGTCGGTTGCCGGAGGGTCATCTGTCGCCCGTTGTGCCTGGGCCGATGCCCTTTGTGACCTGGCGAATCCGAGGACTGTCCGCCTCGGGTCGTCATTGTGGGCTGCGGTCGTCAGAGGGCCTGTTATGCGCATTGTAGATCTCTAGCCGAAGCGGGCCCTGTTGGATATTGTGTTTTGATGATGACAAACACTATGACTCATATATGTATGATGTCATATGTGTTTGGACAATAAGAATTCTACGCATTTGTCTCCTACTTTGTTTTGATGATTGACAAACATGATTGACAACATGATAGGCAATAATTCCTTTTACTTTTTAGTCCTTTGATTTTGATAAATATTGAGTCTCAGAAATGATAGCATTTCATAAGTCAATGTACATGCATTTCACTTAAAATATGTATGTGCATAGTTTGTCTCTCGAGTACAGACTCTGTGCATTCTTCGTTGATCAAGTTAATAACGTCTGTGCATTGTTTATGCCTATTGCATATAGAGTTTGTGCATACTACGTTATCTGGTACACAACGTCGGTGCACATTTCAGCTTTCTGCACATAATGGTCTGTGCATATGTTTACCTCAATACATAATGTCGGTGCATGTTTTGCATCGCACACGTTAAGGTTTGTGCATATCTTTCGTTAGGCAGAACGTATTCGATGCAAATTCCTGTAGTCAGTTCATATAGGTCTGTGCAAAGGCAGTATTGTTCATGATAAAGTCTGTGCATATCACTGTAGCCTGCATATAGGTCAATGCACGTTACTGTAGCAAGTCGGTGCAAGTTTGCTGTAAGCGTATGAGGTCGGTGCATTATTTTTGTCTCTTCGTTAAACAAGGTCAGTGCAATGCCTTCTCTGCACAAGCACGGTCGGTGCAATGTTTGGTTTCTAAGGTAAACGGTCGGTGCACACTTAATTTATGGTAGATGAGGTCTGTGCACATCTCATCAAATAGGTATGTGCATACTTTTCATATACAACATTAGGTCTGTGCATACTTTCTCATACGTGCATCGAGGTCTGTGCATACTTCCTATATGCACATTAAAGTTTGTGCATACACGTTTACAAAGGTCTGTGCACCTGTGTCCATACATGCATAAGTCAGTGCATTATGTTCATCGTGCATATAATGTCTATGCATGTTTTCTTATTGAATGTACAAGAAGGTCTGTGCACATCTTGCATTGATTTAATACGTCGGTATAGGTCATGCCATTGGCTTAGAAGGGTCCGTGCATATATGCTGTGTTTGCTTGGAATGTCTGTGCATACCCCATTTCATGCCAAATCAAACTCGGTGCATCTTTTCTCTTAACTAATCCTTGTCTGAATTGCAGGGTAAAGCACGTGTATCAAGGAAGCTCATGATTGAGCACGTGTTCCAAGGCAGATACGTCCAGAGGATTCTGCCACACAGATATGCTCACCTATCTTCTCCTGACACGTGTCGTTTCCAAAAAGGCGGGAGCGAGCTCTCCACACGCCCAATGCGTGAGCTCGTGGGGGCCTAAAGATAGAAGACACATATATATATGAGCCCCTTTCTGAAGAACAACAGAATAAGAAGATTGATAAAAAGGAGCGAGAAGCCCTTGAGAAAAGAAAGAGCAACCTGAAGAGAGCCAGAGTGAGAGAGGAGAAGCTATAAGGAGAGAAAAGGATCAAAAGTTTTAGATCGGAGAGAGTTTCAGAGGATTGGTTTATGTAATTGACTCGTGGATCAAATCCAGAGTCAATCTGCTCATTGAGAGCTACATTGCTATTTTCTGTCTTTCATTTTTATTTTTCTGAACTCTGTCAAGCTGTGTGTCAGCGTGCGAGGGTGAGTCCTCGGTCAGCCAAGCTGTAAAGCTTAGCGGTAGTAAGCTGTGAGGCTCAGCGGTCTGGGATTTTATCCCCAAAGCCGTGGATCAGCGGTTTGTAGGGATCCAATCCCCGAAGCTGTGGATCAGCGGATTAAAGTTGTGGATCAGTAGTAATCCACACTCAGTCTGAGTGTATGGTGGATGTAGGTGAAAGCCGAACCACCTAAAACTCCTGGTGTCTCTGTGTGTTTGATTTTGCTCCTGTTGCTCGTGTGTGCATCCTGTTTGCTTATTTCTCGCTTAGATAAATGCATAAGATTGTTTAGTGAGATCTACTTTATCCGATTGCTTCATAGCAGTACCGTTAATTCCGTTGTCTTTTCTTACTTGTGTTTTTAAGGGGTAGATCTATTCACCCCCCTCTAGATCTTAGTGTCCATCCGTGTCCAACAAGTGGTATCAGAGCCTAACTCTCCCTTAGGGCCTCACATCCCGGAGAGAATAGTCATGGATGCTAGAGGTGTTGTCGCTGGGGGCCACTCAAACAACAAGCCACGATTCCTTAATGGTAGCGATTACGCCTACTAGAAGAATAGGATGCAAGTGTTTCTTCGTGCTAAGGATTATGAGATCTGGAAGGTCGTGAGTAAAGGTCCATTTGATTTACCTCCAGATGAGGAATTCTGGACTAAGGAGCACATCCAAAAATCCACTCTGAATTGGGGAGCCATAAATGCTATATAGTGTGCTCTCCATCCCACAGAATTCTCCAGAGTTTCCTCCTGCATCACCGCTAAGGAGATGTGGGACAAATTAGAGATCATCTATGAAGGGACATCTCAAGTTAGAGAGACGAAGGCGAACATGTTAGTCTCTGAGTATGAGGCTTTCAAAATGAAGTCTGAGGAGTCCATATCTAAAATGTATGCTCGGTTGAATATGATTACGAACAGTTTGAGGAGTCTAGGAAAGGTCTACAGTGATCATGAGCTGGTAAGAAAGATTTTCAGGTCCCTGACACCCAAATGGCACACGAAGGCCACTGTAGTTGAAGAGTCTAGGGACCTAGCTAAGACCACTGTGGATGAGCTCATTGGTTCCCTCATGACATATGAGTTGAACCTAAAGAAAATTGATGAATCTGAGAAGAGAAGGAAACCCCTAGCTCTTTGATGGGAATCGATGTCGAGCACTGACTTTTTATTTTTTACATTTGTGTCCTTTAGTTTATTTTTATATCCTTGGGAAAACATGTATGCAATTGTAAGGCTTTATAAGCCAATGTGTCATTCCCTAAGGATCTTTGGGTTTTTGTGCAAAAGTCCAGTAGGACCTGCAAGGGGCCCCCCATCTCCTTTCCTATTGGTCCACCTAAGCCATAGGGCCTATGTGGGGCCAGTCAAAGGTCCAAGGTGGGCTTCTAGATGGCTTGACCATTCAAGGGGACAATTAGATTAAAAAGTTTAATATTCCAACCCTTAAAGTCCAAGATGCTTCCCCCTTATAATATAGTTTATCCCATGTTATATTTTTTATTTAATTTGGTCATTTGACCACATGGGGAAGAAAATCCCCTCTCTCCTATGAAATTCTCAACCCCCCACCCCTTTCCATTCTCTATATAAGCCTATGTATAGTGTCATTAAAGATTTTAATGAAGAATTAAACATTTTTGCCAAGAGCAAGTCCAAGGGCACCCCTTGTGTCTCTCCTCCCCTCTTGCAGATAGATTTCTGCCATTCTAGGGTGTGAAGCCCTCCTCTTGGTGAGACTCCAAGATCTCCACCTCCGCTGGATGCGACTTCCGGCCACCGCCTTCCGTTCGTGCCGCCAATGCGCCGCCACCGCCGCTTCGCCGAAGTTCTGTCTCCATCAAGACAGAACCCCAATCCTGAAATTCTAGTTATTTCTCTTGTTGTCAGGTCGAGCCCTAATTTTGAGAGTTTGTTCTACTCTTCTCCCCTAACCTCCAGTTCAAATTGTGAGTCATTTGGACACCATTTGGTATTTTCCCCACATTTATTGTTCTTCCCCCTGTAATCTGCCATTCTGCAGATCTACGGGATAGAGTCACATTGTTGTATTTTTCCCACCCACGTATAACTTCCCAAAAAAATCACAAAAATTCTCAGGTGTTCCTCACGTCCTACCCTGGCTCCCATAATTTGTTTCACCCCTGGAAAAATCATTTACCTCTCGGTCAAAGGTCAGTCTCAGGAAAAACACAGTCTGCCCTGTGTGTCTGTCAGTCCGGGTCAGAAAATAAAACAATGTTACAGTCATTCTCATCTTCAATCCGTTCGGTGGATGGAACTGTGAAAAATATATGCGGTAGTTCTGTGAGTGCTCTTTCTAACGGTACTAGCCATACCTCGATCGGCCTCTAGATCTGAGCACCATAAATCGTACCGCCGAGGCGCACAATTCTGTTCCCTGTGCAGATCAGAAAAATCAGTCCGAGAATAATTCGTGCAAAAATACCAAAAGTCAACTTCTGGAACCGCCACTTCAGGGAGTCGATCAGGGACATCCTGCCATCGTCCCAGCCAAGCGGCGCCTTCAGAAGACCTCAGGAGGGTGACGTTCCTTTGGAATCCGTGCCTTACTGTCCAGCGAGTCAGAACCGAGTCGGCGCAGTACCGAGTCGGCGTAGGACCGAGTCGGACCAGCAGACCGAGTTCGCCCCGAATGCACCTCCAGATTGCTGCCCGTCAACCCAAGGTCGGTCCTCCCGGGCCCCACTTGTAGCCCTTTACCTCCCTGCGTGGAGTGGGTAATAAAATTCACGGTTGTAATTAACTTTTTATTGTTGTTACCGGGAGTTGCCGTAACTGGCCGGGATCGTCTTCCCCACGCCTGGAGCGTGGAGGTAAACTCGCTCCTCTCTCTTTGCATTTGCTTATGTCATATTCCTTCGTATATGCCACTGCGAGTGTAGGTTTCTAGCTTGTTATACTACTATCACCGCTGCGAGAGAGCGAGATTGAGTGTGCCTTCCCGTGACTCGATCCGAGTACACGCGGAAAGCCGATACCCAAGACTCACTGCCGGTTTCTCAACCGCGCACGGTCCCACGTCTTCCCTCACTTAGGGGCGATCGCGAACTAGAGTCCCAGGTCACGTGTCCGTCCCGCATCAATTTGGTATCAGAGCGAGTCGAGTCTAGGGTAGTCGTTGCATAAGTCTTTTGCACGGTCTAAGTTGAGTCTAGGATCATCATTATTTTCAAACAAAAAAAAGAGTCGTTTAAGTCGGTCTAAGTGTCACATTTGCATACCATTAATCGGTATATCAAAAGGTGTTGTCCGAACGTTAGGCTACGCCTATCGGGAAGGCCGCACACTTGCGCGAGTGATCTTCGGATCGATTAACTCCGCCAAGTACCGTCTATGGGTGTCTAGGTGTAGTTGAGTCTCATTCCAACCTTGCATTGTCTAGTGTTTGTCTCCACGTGTCGGCATGTCCACCCATTAGCTTCCCCGTGTCCCATGGATCCCCAAGGGCCCACATCATATGAATGGTGGTGACACACCCGAGGATGGGGAATCCAACCCCACCACATCCGTAGGCCCGAAGCCTCAGACTTCTATGGATCTAAGGTCCCGAGCGACTACCTCCAATGAGAAGCCGCTATGGACAAATACTTTGCATGTTATACTATGTCCGAGGCCAGGCAATTCTATTTTGCCAAGGAGAAACTTCTACACGAGGCCGCCGAAAAATGGAACCACATTGAACGTTTGAGAGAGGTTAGGAGGCAATGGCCCATCGAGTCATGGTGGGACATGAAGAGAGAGCTTAGGAAGGTCTACATTCCCCAATCGGTCACCTCCAACCGACCCCACCCAATCACCTCCAACCAAGTGGGTCCTAGTCGGAGGCAAAGAGCCCCACACATAGATGAGCCTAGACCCAAGCCTAGGCCGGTTGATTACGGGCGAGTCCACTCCGATACCCCTACTCTAACCCGGACCGTTGCCGAACTTGTGCAAATGATTTCGGATCGGGTGGATAAGAGATGTGCCGATATGGAGTCGCTAGTCTCCCCTTGCCCACCTTCGAGGCAGGAGGTAGCCATACCTGCGCCTAGGGAGGCCATAGCCCGTAGCCCCAACCCGGCTTCATCTAAGGGGTCCCCAAGCCCTCTCCCCATCATCGAGGCCCCTCCTTCTCCACCCGTGAGTGCTCCGTTACCAGCCTTACCTTCCGATCCTCATCCGGAGCCATCATATTGGGAGCCACCTCCGCTCGAGCCACCCGTGTTTTTTACGGGAACACTTTTCATCGCTGAGCCACTCCTTAGTTGGCTCAAAGATGGCTTGGTCCCACCTCCCTTCCCATCCATGGACCCCACACTACCTCTAGTGCCAAGCAACTCATTTCACACCACCTTCCAGTCTAGTCACTATGTGGATACATTGGACGACCTTCTTAAAGGGTTAGACCGACAGTTGACATTTACGCACTTGTTGGCCCCAGGCTTCGACCGACCCACCGGTCGTAGCTTCACCCATCCCACCTTAGGGTCCATTACCTCCATGTACACCATGGGTCATGTTACCACGGAGGTTCTTCTACTCCTCCCGCTACCGGCCGGGCCCGACTTCACTCCTTTTATCCCGAGGGAGGAGCCCTATCTTCTATACACTGTCCCATCTACCACGATGGATGGAGGTGACCATCACCTTCATGAATTTCAAACATGGGACAATGTAATGGAGGAACCAAGGGGTCACACATTCTTTGACCCATTCGACCCCTTCTCTAGTGTGCCTCGTGACCCATCACTTCCTTTATACCTTGTCGGGGAAGTCCACTTTCACACCCCTTTCCCACGGGCCGGGCCATCTACGCCCACCAAGCCCGATACACCTACATCCGGCCCTCCTAGCCCTCCCAAGTCTCCCAAATCCAATGGGCAGCCGCATGCTAGGGACAAAGTAGGATGTCTAGGAGTCCCACTTTTCGCCAACCACCGATTGCCACTAGTGTATGCATGGCACATGTTCAGGTGTCCTGGTCCACCATCGCCTATGCGTTGGTCGGACAAACATTAGTGTTGTGCCTCTTAGGCACAAGCATGTGCTATTTGTATTTTGATGATAGCAATGTTATTTTGTTTTGATGATTGCAACACAGTTAGTGCATTATGATATTATGTTTTGAATATGGCTGCTGATATGATTACATAGGACTGTGTCTGATATTACAGCATTGAATGCATGAGTTTGCATGAGTATTGCATGATGCGTTGACGCATGGGATCATTGCGTCAACTCACTAGTTTGTCCCAGAGCTGGTCTATAAAATGTGTCAACTGGTGCGTCGACGCAGTTTGAAAGAGCTCAACTGGTGCGTCGACGCAGTTTGACAGAGCTCTTGATTTGCTTCATACATTAGCCTTGAAGTCTGTACAGCCAGTGCACTTGCAAAGTTCATACATTGAACTGTGGCTTGCACTGTTCATGTTTTGGGTAGCAAAGTCTATACACTGCAGGGTAAAGCCCAATGTCTAGGCATTGCTGCATCGCTTGCATTTCAGAGCCTATACATTGGTTTTGTCATGCACATAGACTTCCAAGTGTACACAATGAGCATCTCATGTAAGTCCATACATTCATAGTGCATTGCGTTGGCTAAGTATAAACAACGTCAGCTCATGCATTGTCTTAGGCTAAGTCTGTACAGCCTACGTCTCATGCAGTGTCAACGCTGTGAGTGTGTACATCGCATTCACGTTTCACAAAGTCTATACATTATGCATGTTTGAGTTGAAGTCTATACAGAGTCTGCATCTTTGGAAAGTCTGTACAGCGTGAAGTCTACACATTGGCACTGTAGCTCGCTCGTGCAAGTCTGTACATTGAAGTCAATCCTTCCAAGTCTGTACATTGCCCTTGTGCTTCAAAGTCTGTACACTGCATTCTCATTCAGCGAAGTCTCTACATTGCATACAAGCATCAAAGTATGTACAGTGGGCAAGGGTGTACATCCTCCAGTGAACACATTAAGTCTATACACCGCCTGTGTTCATCTGAGTCTTATGATGTCCTTATATTCATTAAGTCTATACATTGCGTTGTGCATACTTTACATTACTTTCGCCTTCACAGCAAAGTCTATACAATGCAATGTATATACTTAGAACTAATGACTTTGCTTCATCTGTCTGACAGGGACTGAAGGGGCTAATGAACCCCTTAACGCAAGAGGGCTGAAGACATCCAATTTCAGCTGCTGGAACACACCAATGTGTCAACGCCTTGATCAAGTGGCGTGGACGCAGTAGTTCAAACAATCAAGAAAGAAGCTTGTGGATTACTCTGGTGCGTCAACGCATTGATCAAGTAGCGTGGACGCAGCAGTTCAAGTATCCCTTATTACAGCCTCTGGAGTACATTGGCAGCATCGACAATGCATACTCCAATGCATCAACGCAGCAGTGGAGCAGCGTCGACGCAACACTTAAAAAAAAAAGAGGCTAGGCTGGTTGCTCACTGGAACGCATCAATGCGTTAACGCCATTGATTGAGAGCGTCGACGCAGCACGCCCATCTGCTGAAGATTTGATCACTGGATCACCGTTGCGTCAACGCAGCTGGCTGATGGAGTCGACGCAGCAGTTAAAAAGGTTGAAGATCTCTGATGGCTGCGTCAACTCTTTGGAGCAAGTGAGTTGACGCCATCTAACTCCAGTTGCTGAGCGTACTGGTGCTGGGCACGTGATCCGAGGATAAGAACAGTGTCCAGATGAGGACACGTGTACTGACAGCCTGCTGGATGCTGCCACATGGTCTGAATTCTTAGGGCGGGAACTGTGGAAGCCACACGCGCCCTGGCTGCTGCTGCTGCTGCTGGTATATAATGAAGCCTTCGTCTTTAGATGGAGGCTGATCGTGATCGAAGCCAGAGAGCAGAAGTTGAGAGAAGAAAGGGAAAAAGAAGAGAGAGCTTCCACGATCCAGCAGAAGAAAAGGAAAAAAAAAGGAAGGAGAGAAAAGGAGAACAGAGATCGAGAGAAGAAGAGAAGTGCAGCAGAGAAGAAAGAGAAAGAGAGTGAGTGAAGAAAGAGAGTGAGATCGAGGGAGATCTGTTCTTGATGGACCGTGGATCAAATCCAGGCCATCCAACTCTTTAAGCGCCACATTATGCTTTACGTTTACAGCTTTTCGATGCTGTTATCCTATCTTTTGTTTTCTATTTTACATTTTCGTTCAAGCTGTTAGTCAGCGGATTGCCGAGGTGTTGCCTCTGGACGGCTAAGCTGTATTGCCCAGCGGTTTGCAGTGGTGGATTCCACTGGACAGCAAGCTGTGTTGCTCAGCGGGCGAGGAGGATTCCTCGGACGGCAAGCTGTGTTGCCCAGTGGTTGTATGGCAAGCTGTGATGCCCAGTTGTTCAAGCTGTGAGTCAGTAGGAAGCCACACTCAGGTTGAGTGTGGGGTGGATGTAGGTCTGCTGGACCGAACCACCTAAAAACCCCTTGTGTTGTGGTGTGAATTCTTGTGTGGTTGGCACTAGATGAATGCTTAGGGGCGCTTTGGTTTGATGTTCTATAAGTGTTCATCTATTTGCTGCACACACTATATGGTTGACTGTGGTTTGATCTCTTTTATCTGATTTCGCTAGATGAATGTTAGGAGCGTCTCAATTGGGTTTTCTGTCTGAATGCTTTAAGGCACAAGCTCCTTGATTTGATTCAGTCTAATGTTTAGACTTGCTTAGGTTCGCTCTATATATCTGTAATAGATTTTAATTGGGCGAGATTTTTATAGGCTATATTCATTCACCCCCCCCCCTCTGAATACTTGCACCGAATCCAACAATTGGTATCAGAGAGGGTCTCTGATCTATCAGATCTAACAATCTGCAGAGGATCCTGCTATTTGTTTGGTGCATTTCAGAGTGCGTTCTGTATTCGTTGTTTAGTTTCACTGATTTAGGGCATTGCGTTGCTCATCTGTTCTAGCGCATTTCTCGTCGATTGCTTTGTGTTCTGAATCTATCTGCTATCTGATTTGATGGCTAATATTCCAATGTTCAGAGGTGATAACTTCGATTCTTGGTTAGACAAAGTTCATCGGTATGTGGAATCAATTGATCCTAATCTCTGGAAGGTAATGAATCACAGTCCATACAATTTATCAAGAGATCAATCTAGATGGACTGAGAAAGATAAATTGAAAGATTCTGTCAACACCAGAGCTGTAGTTTTATTAAAAGAATCAATTGACAGATCTCTAATTGAATGCATTTCTTCTTGCAGGTCTGCCAAAGACATTTTGGAAAAACTAAAGTTAATCAGCAATCACAGCAAGTGCTTAATGGCTGATCGTAGAAATGCTGATAATGAAACTTCATCCGAGGTAAGCTCTGAATCAGAAGGATACTCTTTTGATGAATTGATAGAGATGTATGAAAATTTGTTAGAAGTTTCCAAGAAATTGAAATCTGAGAATAAAAAATTGAAAAAGAAATGTGACAGAATAAATCTGAAAGAGTCCTGTGAAAAATGTCCAAATATGAAAAAGTCTTATGATGCTTGCATGCTAGATATTCAGAATCTTAAGAAATAAAATAATTCTCTAAAAATTGAAAAACAAACATGGTTGGATAAAATGTCAAAAATAGAGAATCAGCTGAATGATAAGAAAAAGGAGCATCTAAAAGGCATGCAGGAATTTACTCAAGTTAATTCTGAATTGGATAAACTAAAAATTGAGAATGAAGAATTTCAAAAGAAAATTGAAAATCTTATGGGTAGAATAAATGAAATCAATGGGGAGGCTTCACATTCTTCTTCTGCTCAATTAACTTGCCATATGTGCTCAGCTCTAAGAGAACGAAATGAAGATCTTTATAGTGAGAATGAATGGCTGAGTAAACAAATTATCTCACTTAAAGAGGATCACAAAAACTTGGTGGCTGAGAAAATTAGAGTGGAGGAAAGAGAAGAGGAATTAATTGAAAAACTGGAACTAATGTCTGGAAGAGAAAGATGTGCTAACAATGAAATTCAGGATAAAAATCTTAAGGAAGAAAACACTGAATTAAAAGCTGAAGTTGAAAAAGTGAAGTGGTTGAACACTGGCGTGTCTGAAAGACTTCTCACTATAGAAAAAGGAAAGGCTGTCTATGATGAAAATTCAGAAATTTTGAACAGTCTAAAACAAGAAATTGAGAATTATAAAACAACAAACCAAGTTCTAAGCGAATGTGTTAATTGCAGTGAACAGGAAATAGCCAGTTATGAACTTCACATTGCTAGCTTGGAAGATAAAATTCATAATCTGGAAAATTCAGCTATTGAGTCTGCCAAGATTAAAGGAAAAATGAAAACTGTTGGGAAGAGGAAGGATGATAACTCTGAAGGGGGAACAAATTACTATTCTGATGTTAAGAAAATCACTAAAGACCAGCTATATACCACTTTTGTCCAAAGCACTGATGTAGCTGGTACTTCAAGGCAATCCCCAAAACAAAATGAAAATCAGAAGTCACCTTCAAAATCTATCTTTCAGTTTAAAGCTCAGAAAATTGAAAAGCAAACAAAACCTGTTGAGGATAATCAGAAATTGACAAGGAAGAGTCAAACAAAAAGGGCAAAGAATAATTCTGGTTATACTCTGAAATTGGTTAGCTCTGCTAGAATCTGATGGGTCAATGCAAAATGCTCATGCTTCTTGCACTCATTCACATGCATCTGTGAATTCATCTGATAGAAACCATGCCTTCAGGAAATCTAATGATTCATGCTATTATTGTGGTAGGTATGGTCATTTAATGAATGAGTGCTATGCTTTGAAAGCTGATGACAGAATGCATGCCAGATACACCCCAAATCATCATGAGCACAAAAGAAACAAACTCAAATTTAATCAGCATATCATTTGTTTCACTTGTAACAAGCCTGGGCATAAGGCTAATGAGTGCTGGTCAGGAAATCATTGGGGTAAAAATGAATCAAGAAGCAAACATCTTAAATGCTTTAAATGTGATAAGTATGGGCATGCAGTCAAAGATTGCTGGCATGCTCAGGGAAATAGATTAAACTCTAAATCTGTCAAATTCTCTGCTTTCTATGATTCTGCTAGAAACAACTTGAGAGATAAAAAGAACAACTTTGCATGTTTTGAATGTGGTAAGCTAGGCCACAAAGCTGCCAACTGTCAGCTGGCTGAGCATGGAAAGAAAAATGTTCATGTCAATCAAAGAAATACTCATGCTCATACACATAATTTTCATACTCAAATGCATGCACATGGGCATCATGTTTCTGCTAACATGAAGAATAAAAACAAAAATTATGTGGCTTCATGTTATTATTGTGGAAAAATTGGACATTCAATGTTTGAGTGTAAACTGATGGAATGTGATGATCATGTTGCTAAAAGATTGTTTAGAACACCAATTAGGGCTCATACAGGACCCAAGGCAGCTTGGGTTCCTGCAGGATCAAAATAATCCAGTTGTTGCAGGTGTGCCTTGAAAATGAATAAGAGGGGTTAACCAAGGCACTCAAGAATGAAAACCCATTTTTGAACTTTTCAGGTCAGTGCCAAAACTCTATGTTTAAACTTCATTATCTGAAATTGTTGAACTGTCTGTTTGATTAGCTGATCGGTCTGTATTCCAGACTCAGCTATTGAGTTTAATTTTGCACATATCTGATGCTCTTCTCTCTTGCTAGTTTTTGCACTATGAACATAGGATGTTTGATGTTCTGCTCAATCATTTTTGAGTCGATGTCTAGAACAGGTTAATAAGAGTGTGTACTATTTTTTTTAAACAATCACTCTAAAAGAATTAAGGGCAGCAGTAAATAAGATCATTAATGTTAAGAACTGAACACAGTGACAGAGCAATGGCTGATTGCACTGAGAAACTGTGAACTCCTCCAAAGAGGCAGGAGAATTCACATGTCATGAGGTGATTCAGAATATCTCTGTTCATAGGGTCAAATCTATAGGGGGAGTCCTCACCAAGTAACTGAGGGTATTGGCCTCTAATCAAGGTGTACCCTTAATGTCAAAAGTGAAGACTATCCTTTGTGGGTTCTGATCTGAAATAGGTCTAGTAGTTTATGCCTAATAACTGGGGGTACCTGCCTCTGATCAAGGTGTACACCTAATGTCAACAGCATAAATGCCATTGATCTATTTACTTAGTTCAGGTTCTGAAAAAATTCAAAAGTGAAAATCAAACTGCTGTAACCTTTCGAAAAATCAAAAGTCAATGAGTGAAAATTGTTTTTATCAATACATGTTCAAGTTGCCTCTCTAGAATTTCCTTGTTTAATCTCAAAAGGGTATTATTTCTGACTTATCTATTAATACCATGTGCCCTAGATTCATTGCTATAAATGGAATAAATAAACTCTTGTTCAGGGGTCAAATGTTTTACTCTAGATTTATCACTGTTAAACCTGATTTTTTCTCAAAATTATATGTTGCTGATTCTTATACTTTAACAGTTGTTTATAATCATGCTTCCCTTCTGAACCTATGATTCAGCTGTTGTCAAGTGACCCTCCTACCTTCCCTATCTTGTTATCTGTTCATATTCCTTCTCAAAGGGGGAGCATTTATTTAGGGGGAGAAATAATTCAGGGGAGTCTTACATTCAGGGGGAGAATGTTCTAGAGGAATTTGCATGCATAATGCACTTTGCACTCTTGTTTTTAATGTTTTTCTCTTTTTGATCATGTCAAAGGGGGAGAAAATCTTGTGTGTGACTCACTGTCACATTGTGTTGCCATCATCAAAAAGCGGGAGAATGTTGTGCCTCTTAGGCACAAGCATGTGCAATTTATATTTTGATGATAGCAATGTTATTTTGTTTTGATGATTGCAACACAGTCAGTGCATTATGATATTGTGTTTTAAATGTGGCTGCTGATATGATTGCATAGGACTGTGTCTGATATTACAGCATTGAATGCATGAGTTTGCATGAGTATTGCATGATGCGTTGACGCATGGGATCATTGCGTCATCTCACTGGTCTGTCCCAGAGCTGGTCTATAAAATGTGTCAACTGGTGCGTCGACGCAGTTTGAAAGAGCTCAACTGGTGCGTCGACGCAGTTTGACAGAGCTCTTGATTTGCTTCATACATTAGCCTTGAAGTCTGTACAGCCAGTGCACTTGTAAAGTTCATACATTGAACTGTGGCTTGCACTGTTCATGTTTTGGGTAGAAAAGTCTATACACTACAGGGTAAAGCCCAATGTCTAGGCATTGCTGCATCGCTTGCATTTCAGAGTCTATACATTGGTTTTGTCATGCACATAAACTTCCAAGTGTACACAATGAGCATCTCATGTAAGTCCATACATTCATAGTGCATTGCGTTGGCTAAGTATATACAACGTCAGCTCATGCATTGTCTTAGGCTAAGTCTGTACAGCCTACATCTCATGCAGCGTCAACGCTGTGAGCATTCTCAAGTCTGCAGCGTCAACGCTATGAGTGTGTACATCGCATTCACGTTTCACAAAGTCTATACATTATGCATGTTTGAGTTGAAGTCTATACAGAGTCTGCATCTTTGGAAAGTCTGTACAGCGTGAAGTCTACACATTGGCACTGTAGCTCGCTCGTGCAAGTCTGTACATTGAAGTCAATCCTTCCAAGTCTGTACATTGCCCTTGTGCTTCAAAGTCTATACACTGCATTCTCATTCAGCGAAGTCTCTACATTGCATACAAGCATCAAAGTATGTACAGTGGGCAAGGGTGTATATCCTCCAGTGAACACATTAAGTCTATACACCGCCTGTGTTCATCTGAGTCTTATGATGTCCTTATATTCATTAAGTCTATACATTGCGTTGTGCATACTTTACATTGCTTTCGCCTTCACAGCAAAGTCTATACAATGCAATGTATATACTTAGAACTAATGACTTCGCTTCATCTGTCTAACAGGGACTGAAGGGGCTAATGAACCCCTTAACGCAAGAGGGCTGAAGACATCCAATTTCAGCTGCTGGAACACACCAATGCATCAACGCCTTGATCAAGTGGCGTGGACGCAGTAGTTCAAACAATCAAGAAAGAAACTTGTGGATTACTCTGGTGCGTCAACGCATTGATCAAGTAGCGTGGACGCAGCAGTTCAAGTATCCCTTATTGCAGCCTCTAGAGTACATTGGCAGCATCGACAATGCATACTCCAATGCGTCAACGTAGCAGTGGAGCAGCGTCGACGCAACACTTAAAAAAAAAAAGAGGCTAGGCTGGTTGCTCACTGGAACGCATCAATGCGTTAACGCCATTGATTGAGAGCGTCGACGCAGCACGCCCATCTGCTGAAGATTTGATCACTGGATCACCGTTGCGTCAACGCAGCTGGATGATGGAGTCGACGCAGCAGTTAAAAAGGTTGAAGATCTCTGATGGCTGCGTCAACTCTTTGGAGCAAGTGAGTTGACGCCATCTAACTCCAGTTGCTGAGCGTACTGGTGCTGGGCACGTGATCCGAGGATAAGAACAGTGTCCAGACGAGGACACGTGTACTGACAGCCTGCTGGATGCTGCCACGTGGTCCGAATTCTTAGGGCGAGAACTGTGGAAGCCACACGTGCCCTGGCTGCTGCTGCCGCTGCTGGTATATAATGAAGCCTTCGTCTTTAGATGGAGGCTGATCATGATCGAAGCCAGAGAACAGAAGCTGAGAGAAGAAAGGGAAAAAGAAGAGAGAGCTTCCACGATCCAGCAGAAGAAAAGAAAAAAAAAGGAAGGAGAGAAAAGGAGAACAGAGATCGAGAGAAGAAGAGAAGTGCAGCAGAGAAGAAAGAGAAAGAGAGTGAGTGAAGAAAGAGAGTGAGATCGAGGGAGATCTATTCTTGATGGACCGTGGATCAAATCTAGGCCATCCAGCTCTTTAAGGGCCACATTGTGTTTTACGTTTACAGCTTTTCGATGTTGTTATCCTGTCTTTTGTTTTCTATTTTACATTTTCGTTCAAGCTGTTAGTCAGCGGATTGTCGAGGTGTTGCCTCTGGACGGCTAAGCTGTATTGCCCAGCGGTTTGCAGTGGTGGATTCCACTGGACAGCAAGCTGTGTTGCTCAGCGGGCGAGGAGGATTCCTCGGACGGCAAGCTGTGTTGCCCAGCGGTTGTATGGCAAGCTGTGATGCCCAGTTGTTCAAGCTGTGAGTCAGCAGGAAGCCACACTCAGGTTGAGTGTGGGGTGGATGTAGGTCTGCTGGACCGAACCACCTAAAAACCCCTTGTGTTGTGGTGTGAATTCTTGTGTGGTTGGCACTAGATGAATGCTTAGGGGCGCTTTGGTTTGATGTTCTATAAGTGTTCATCTATTTGCTGCACACACTATATGGTTGACTGTGGTTTGATCTCTTTTATCTGATTTCGCTAGATGAATGTTAGGAGCACCTCAATTGGGTTTTCTGTCTGAATGCTTTGAGGCACAAGCTCCTTGATTTGATTCAGTCTAATGTTTAGACTTGCTTAGGTTCGCTCTATATATCTGCAATAGATTTTAATTGGGCGAGATTTTTATAGGCTATATTCATTCACCCCCCCCTCTGAATACTTGCACCGAATCCTACAATTAGGTGTGTCTAGGGTCTTGTGTGTCTGTGCAAACATTGAGTCGGGTTAGTCTTTTGTACGCTCGCATTGTTAGTCCCTTTCGAGTTTGAGACTTGTCGGACCTTGGGATCGGTTCTACCCCACATATCGGATATAGTCACTTAAGGGACCCGCGGTGATTCCTGGGGAGTCTTTGAGCCGCCTCCCTCCTTTGAGAGTGCCCCCACCCTAGAGTGTCCACCTCTAGCCTCATTCCCATGGCAGCGTGTGCATATCGAATCTATACGGGATGAGCAGGTGTCGATTACTTGGAGTGGAGCGTACTCCACGCTTCCAGGTACGATGACGGATCCTCCGGCGTCACGAGTAGTCGCACCCCTTACTCGACGGGGTCGAGTTCTTCCCACCCGAGGAGAGTTGATGGGAATCGACGTCGAGCACTGACTTTTTATTTTTTATATTTGTGTCCTTTAGTTTATTTTTATATCTTGGGGAAAACATGTATGCAATTGTAAGGCTTTATAAGCCAATGTGTCATTCCCTAAGGATCTTTGGGTTTTTATGCAAAAGTCCAGTAGGACCAGCAAGGGGGCCCCCATCACCTTTCCTATTGATCCACCTAAGCCTTAGGGCCCATGTGGGGCCAGTCAAAGGTCCAAGGTGGGCTTCTAGATGGCTTGACCATTCAAGGGGACAATTTGATTAAAAAGTCTAATATTCCAACCCTTAAAGTCCAAGATGCTTCCCCCTTATAATATAGTTTATCCCATATTATATTTTTTATTTAATTTGGTCATTTGACTACATGGGGAAGAAAATCCCCTCTCTCACGAAATTATCAGCCCCCCACCTGATGGGAATCGACGCCAAGAGCACTAACATTTTATTTGCATTTGTGTCATTTAGTTTATTTTTATATCCTTGAGAAAGTATGTTCACAATTGTAAGGCTTTATAAGCCAATGTGTCATTCCCTAGGATTCTTTGGGTTTTTGTGTAAAAGTCCAGTAGGACCATCAAGGGACCCCCATCTCCTTTCCTATTGGTCCACCTAAGTCTTAGGGCCCATGTGAGGTCAGTCAAAGGTCCAAGGTGGGCTTCTAAATGGCTTGACCATTCAAGGGGACAATTGGATTAAAAAGTCCAATATTCTAACCCTTAAAGTCCAAGATGCTTCCCCCTTATAATATAGTTTATCCCATGTTGTATTTTTTATTTTTTTGGTCATTTGACCACATGGGGAAGAAAATCCCCTCTCTCCCATGAAATTCCCAGCCCCTCACCCCTTGCCATTCTCTATATTAAGCCTATGTATATTGTCATTAGAGAAATTAATGAAGAAGAAAATTTGTTGAATGCATTGGAGCTGGTGCGCCCCTCCCCTCTCTCCCTCTGGTTCCTTCCTCCTCCTTCAAGATTTCAGGGTGGAAACCCCTTCTATCTTAGCCCCTCTATCTCTAGATTCCTCTATGGTGCCGCCGCCACCGTTCGTGCCGCCATCGAGCCGCCGTGAAGTCGCTTCCGAAGTGCTGTCCAAGGTTCTATTCTGCTGGACAGAGGTTCACTCCAAGATTTTTAACTCCTAACTCTGACCTCATCTGGAGTTGAGATTTTCTGGGTTTGTTCCCCACTTGATCCCCACCCTCCAGTAAAATCATCCCGCCATTTCACCTTCTTTTTATATTTTTCCATTTTCATGTCTTTCTGTCTTCCTGATCTGTCCCTTTTCCGATCTGTGAAGCAGAAGCTTAGTTCTTCCCCATTTCGACCCCCTTTTTGATTTTTTTTGGAATCCCCAAATTTCTTGGAGATTCTGTCCACCATCTCCATCCTCTAATTTTTTTTTGAATTTCAATATCCCTCTACCTATTTTTAGAAAGTGTATCTTTCCCCCAAATTTAGATCTATTTCTACTGTCCAGATCCGACCCCGAGTCAGTATAAAATCCACATAAAATCGAAACGTCCACCAAACCTTTCATAAAGTATATCCCCGTTTTCCTCTCTTCGGCCTCTACAACTTTCATGAAGAGCTCATCTTTGGATTCAGAGGTCTCCATTGCGGTCAATGCCAACTCTCAGGAAAACTTAGTTCTATCCAGAGTTTTCAGATCCTGCCAACCAGCAACTTGAAAATTCGACAAAGGCCATCAATGGGAAGTTCAAGTTTCTTCCTCTAGCCATAGATCGAACGAGTTGAAGTCAGCTTTCCAACGATACCTCTTGTGTGTCGATCCAACACCGGGAGTGATCGCAGCATCCATTCTCACCGGGTCGCGCGCTGTAAAACAGCAGCTTCAGATCCGTGGGCAGCAACTCCCGCGAGTGGAGATCGGAACCGCCCGGCCTCCGACCGGTGAACTAGCGTACCGCCATCCCAGGGAGCGCCCCTCCAGACATCCCCACCACAGTGGTGCCACCCCGGTCCCACACGGCCCCTCGGACCAGCACATGGGTCCCACGGTCGTGAGTACGTGTGCCGCCGAAGCAACACAAGAAGCCGCCCGTCAACCCGAAACCGCTACTCCCGGGTCCCATGTGTCGCCCTTTACCTCCCTGCATCAAGTGGGCATTCATATTCATTGCTGTAATATTTGTGTAATAATTGTTCCGGGAGTATCAGTTCGGCCGGGGTCGTCTTCCCCACGCCGAGAGCGTGGAGGTACCGTGTTCGCTCCTTACTCGGCACTTTGCTTAGTTCGTATATGCTTTATATGCCGCTGCTAGAGAGCATGATAGGGTAACTTAGCTTGATATTTATTGTTATTCACTGTTGCGAGAAAGAGTGAGACCATCCCGTGACCCGATCCGAGCACGAAAAGAGAGCCGACCACCCTAGCTCACTGCCGGTTTTTCAACCGTGCACGTCCGACGCTTCCCTCGCTAAGGGACGATCGCGAGTTTACATAGAGTCCAAGGATCCCATTTCAATTGGAGTCGAGTCCGTGGTCCGTCCCACATCACCACCCCTTGCCATTCTCTATATAAGCCTATGTATAGTGTCATTAGAGATTTTAATGAAGAATTAAGCATTTTTGTCAAGAGCAAGCCCAAGGGCACCCCTTGTGTCTCTCCTCCCCTCTTGCAGATGGATTTCTACCATTCTAGGGTGTGAAGCCCTCCTCTTGGTGTGACTCCAAGATCTCCACCTCCGCTGGATGCGACTTCCGGCCACCGCCTTCCGTTCGTGCCGCCAACGCGTCGCCAGCGCTGCTTCGCCGGAGTTCTGTCTCCATCAGGATAGAACCTCAATCCCAAAATTCTAGTTATTTCTATTGTTATCAGGTCGAGCCCTAATTTTGAGTGTGTTCTACTCTTCTCCCCTAACCTCCAGTTCAAATTTTGTGTCATTTGGACACCATTTGGTATTTTTCCCACATTTATTGTTCTTCCCCCTGTAATCTGTCATTCTGTAGATCTACGGGACAGAGTCACCTTGTTGTATTTTTCTTACCCACGTAGAACTTCTCAAAAAAATCACACAAATTCTCAGGTGTTCCTCACGTCCTACCCTATCTCCCATAATTTTTTTCACCCTTGAAAAAATCATTTACTCCTCGGTCAAAGGTCAGTCTCAGGAAAAATACAGTCTGCCATGTGTGTCTGTCAGTCCAGGTCAGAAAACAAAATAGTGTTACAGTCATTCTCATCTTCAATCCATTAGGTGGATGGAGATGTGAAAAATATATGCGGTAGTTCTGTGAGTTCTCTTTCCAACGGTACCAGCCACGCCTCGATCGGCCTCCGGATCTGAGCACCATAATTCTTACCGCCGAGGCGCGCAATTCTGTTCCCTGTGTAGATCAGAAAAATCAGTCTGGGAATAATTCATGCAAAAATATCAAAAGTCAACTTCGGAAACCGCCACTTCAGGGAGTCGATCAGGGACATCCCGCTATCGTTCCAGCCGAGCGGCGCCTTCAGAAGACCTCAGGAGGGTGACGTTCCTTTGGAATCCGTGCCTTGCTGTCCAGCGAGTCAGAACCGAGTCGCTGTAGTACCGAGTCGGTGCAGGACCAAGTCGGACCAGCAGACCGAGTTCGCCCCGAACGCACCTTCAGATTGCTGCCTGTCAACTCAGGGTCGGTCCTCCCGGGCCCCACTTGTAGCCCTTTACCTCCCTGCGTGGAGTGGGCAATAAAATTCACGGTTGTAATTAACTTTTTACTGTTGTTACCGGGAGTTACCGTAACTGACCGGGATCGCCTTCCCCACGCCTGGAGCGTGGAGGTAAACTCGCTCCTCTCTCTTTACATTTGCTTATGTCATATTCCATCGTATATGCCGCTGCGAGTGTAGGTTTCTAGCTTGTTATACTACTATCACTGCTGCGAGAGAGCGAGATTGAGTGTACCGTCCCATGACTCGATCCGAGTACACGCGGAAAGCCGATACTCAAGACTCATTGCCGGTTTCTCAACCGCCCACGGTCCCACGTCTTCCCTCGCTTAGGGGCGATCGCGAGCTAGAGTCCCAGGTCGCGTGTCCGTCCCGCATCACTCTTAAAGCAAATTCTGGCAAAGGGTCATCAAGTGATTGTAGCTGTACTGATTCTGAGGATGATAAGGATGAGTTTGCTATGTTTACCAGGAACTTTAAGAAATTCCTGAGGAAAGAAGGGAAAGGGCTTAGAAGAAAATATTTCTCTGGAAAAAGATAGCCCAAACATAAATTTGAATATGTGAAGAAATCTGATGCCATTGTTTGCTATAATTGCAAGAAGGCAGGGCATCTCAAAGCAGACTGTCCTGAGCTCAAGGACAAACAGCCCAGGTTGAAAAATAAAAAGGGAAAAGCTATGATCAGCACCGGGAGCGATGAAGAAGAAGAAAGTCAGAGCTGCTCCTCTGACAGTGAAGAAGAAGAAAGAATCTGCCTGATGGCTAACAGCAATGATGAGGTAACTTCTCATTTCGATAATTTTACACATAGTGAATGGGAAGATGCCTATGATGAAATTTTAGACAAATATGAAGATATGCGTAGGGAGAACAAACATTTAAAAAAGAAAATGAACTCATTAGTCAATGATACTTCCTTGTCTGATAAGCTTGCATGTCTGCAAACTGAAAATTCAGAACTGAAAAACTCCCTGAATGAAGCTGAAGGTAGCATAAGCATGATAAATGATTTGAAGAATGAAAATGAGAACTTGCTAAAAACCATTGATGAACTTAAAATAAAAATTCATGAATTTCAGAAAGAAACAAAAATTGCTACTGAGAAATATGAAGCTATCACGGGTGTAAACAATGAGTTGAGAAAGTCAATAGAAAAATTAGAAAAATAAAACAAAGAAAAACAAAACTCCCTTGAAGGCATGATACAAGGCACAGAAAATCTGAATGCTATCTTGGGAACTAAAGGCAATTTCAGAAAGGAGTTGGGTTTCAACGCAACTAATAAGGTAAGGTTCGATGTGAGAACCACCTCATTTGTGGCAGAAAAGGGGACATTTCAACCCCTAATAAATATGACTTCTGGAGAAAATCAGTATAAGAATAAAACTAAAAATATTAAGAAAACTATGCCCAATGCCAAGGACAAGGGCAAAGGGAAGGTGGAAGTGTCCGGGGAATCATGCTCGTACAGTCCCACACATTAGACCAAAAGCCAGGGTAGGAGTCAGTCTGCCAAAGCTAAGGTCCAAGGAAATCTCAAGGCCACAACTACAAAACCCCCTCAGAAAGGTCCAGATAGAGGCGCCTTTGGTAAATGCCACTATCAGAATGCTCCTAATCATTTTACACTCTACAACTCCTATCACCAGTCAACTTGGAAAGGCCAAGGTTACATGAAGCCTATGCAGCACTTCCAAAACTATCATTCCATTCAGACATATCGGTTTCATCCATGGAACTCCTATAGGCAGACTAGGCACACAAATTTCTGGAAACCGAACTCCTATGGCTCTATCAATGTCATGCCTAGACAGGCTAGGGTCTATAGTGCACCCACTACTCCCAATGCCTATTAGACTAAGTTCTGGCAAAGAAACTTTCAGAACAATTTTAAAAAGCTGAAAAAGGCCACATCTCAGAAATAGTCTTCGAATAATGAAAGTGGGAAGAAAAAGCAGAACAAACAGATTAAAAAGGAATCCAATGGTAGGGGCTTGATCCTATAAACTGGTATCGGAGCATACCATCTTTTCTATCAATTGGTATCAGAGCCTAACTCTTCTGTAGGGATCAACATCATGAAGAGTCAACGGCCATGGACGGTAAAGAAATGACAGCTGAGGGACACTCTATTGCCAAGCCCCCATACTTCGATGGATCAAACTATGCATACTGGAAGAATCGTATGCAAGTATTTCTGAGGGTGAAAGACTATGAGATATGGAACGTAGTCAGCAAGGGTCCGTTCGAGCTTCATGAGAATGAGGAAGTCTGGACAAGAGAGGAGATTAGGAGATCTACCCTCAATTGGAGCACAATCAATGCTATTCAGTGCGCACTTCATCCCACCGAGTTCTCCCGGGTTTCATCATGCACCACTACAAAGGAGATGTGGGATAAGTTGGAGGTCATCTATGAGGGAACCTTACAAGTAGGGGAGACCAAGGCGAACTTGCTGGTCTCAGAATATGAAGCTTTTCGAATGAAGTCCAGTGAGACCATCATAGAAATGTATGCGCGCCTCATGATCATCACCAATGGTCTCAGGAGTCTGGGAAAGAATTACTCGGACTATGAAATTGTGAGGAAGATCCTTCGGTCCCTGACTCCAGTATGGCATACAAAAGCCACAGTTGTTGAGGAGTCAAGGGATCTGTAGAATATGAAAGTTGACGAGCTCATCAGTTCACTAATGACATACGAGATGAATCTTCCCAAGACCGAGGAGCTGGAGAAGAAGAAGAAGCCTATTACGCTGAAGGCCAGCTTCAGCAGATCGAATAGATCCAGCCACAGTGGATCATCAAGCGAGGAAAGCCCCTCTGGGTCAGAAATCGATGGAGACCTGTTGGGTTCGTGTCTCTCCCTCTTTATCTTTGATAATGGTTTTGATGATCACAATATATTGTGTGAAATATTGTGTGCTTGATTAGTGGAAATATTGTGTGCTTGATTAGTGGAGAACGTCTTCATGATAAATGAACTCACATGTTGATATCTTACTTTACAGGTACTGCTACAGGGAGAGAATGCATGCGCTTTCATGCATGTTTTAGTGTGGGAATGTTGAGACTAATGCTCTTGTTCTTTTTACCCATACTAGTGTGGACTCATTGAGTATTCATTGATATTGAATTGGTTGCATGGCATTGTGTAAAATCATTTCCATTTCATTGTTTGTGTTTGTTGAAAGGATCATCATCTTCCTTTCACTCATACAAAATCATGCCTCAATGGTAAGTGTGCTTTGATTCTGAACTTTTGGACTGAACATGCAACTCATGTGTGCTTAACTGAAACCATTTATGAGATATGAGATTTTGTAGTAATTGAATTGAAAGCCTTTGAAACATCTGCAAGTGTGGTGTTTGTTCTTTTCAATTGCATTGATTAAAGAATGACAAAGTTATGTCTTTCATTAGTGCAAGATCTACATGTTCTCAGATGATTGGATAAATGTTGCTCTGGACTGAAGTTGGAACTCATATGCGGTTCTTGAGATGAAAATGTGTTCAAAGCATTTATGTGCCTCATGCTAATGCTTTCATAATCATATTTCATGTCATTTGGGTCTTGGTCTCAAAACTAGCTCCATATATTAATGCTAGATCTAGATATTTTGATTTCGATCTAACCTCTTATTTTATCATGTGTTTCAGGGATAATATTCATGGTTGATTATCATGGGATTATGGTAATGTTTAATCATTTATTTTCCATTGAATTCATGGAGGTTTGATGGGTTTTTATAACCCAAACTACATGGTTCGACCCCTGGGGTCGACCCTTAGTGTTTCTGATAGGACAGAAACAATTACCCACAGTCTGCCTGCATGGGTCGACCCCAAGGGTCGACCCCTGATGTCTGGAATTTTATTCTGACTTCTGGTGGCCTCTGGTTGTCATGAGGGTCGACCCCTCGTAGTAATTATTTTTTTCACCCGGTGGGTTCTTTCTACACACCTGCAAGGGTCGACCCCTAAGAGTCTTATCTTTTACCTGCACAGGAGGGTCACGAGGGTCGACCCCAAGGGTCGACCCATTGAACTTGGTTCTTTAAAAACCCCACGAGGGTCGACCCCAAGGGTCGTCCCATTGAACTTGGTTCTTTAAAAACCCCACGAGGGTGGCGAGGGTCGACCCTTTCCGGTCCGGGGCGGCACCGTCAAAAATGACCTTCGTGTAAGCGCTCCGAAAGTCTTCTAATTCCAGTCCAACTGCCCTAAATCACTCCATGATTTGTGGATCTTGTCCCAGGGCTGTCCCTTGATCGTCCTAGAAGCATAAATACATCTTATTGGGTTGTAAACCCTAAGGAACTAAGCTAGATCTGAAATTTCGAGCTGTTCTTAACCCTTGTATGTGCAGGATGCAGGCAGCGGCTCTAGGGCTTCTTCCACATTGTTCTGGGCGTGAAAGTGAAAGGAAGAAGGTTGATTCAAGTTTCTGAACGATCTTCTACTGGAAGCTGCGTAGGAAATCAAGCTACAACCTCGTTCTTGCAAGATTCGTTCATCTTCCCTCAAGAACAATCTTCAACCTACAGAGGCATTGAAATACATTCGAAGGAGACAAAGGGGGAGCTCTAATAACTACACATTGAAATGTTCCTTTGTCCATTTATTTGCTGCCCTCTTATTTATGCTGTGATTTTCATCCTAAGCAACAAGATGAGCTAATACTTTCCATTCTCTTGCAGAAGAAGGAGGAGTGCGGCTACAAGGTTGAGAGGAGAGGGGTTTATGAAGTTAATCATTTTTATGATGTATGCAGGTTTGACTGGAGCTAGTATTTGAAGGATATACTCAGTACGAGCTGCTGAAGTTCCAGATGATCTCAGATCTTCGAGGAAGACGATCGGGTGCTCCATCCTACTGCAGATTCGATTCTCTCCAACCGAAGCTTCAAGGAAAATTTATGAATGGCCTTTGGAAAAACAAGGGGAAACATTCTACATCCTTAATCCATCTCTTTATGATAGTTTCTATCCATTTACATATTGCTGTGAGCATATATTGTAAATCCTTTTATGTTGTTGAATTCTGAAAATTACTGTGTGTGGATATGGAGCTGTGTCTCCGTGTGAGGTACTTGTGCGGGGTATGTTCCCCGACGTTGTGTGTGTGTGCTACTATGGCAGCGGTTTGAGGCAAGGCCTTGTGTGTGTGGATTGCTGCGGAAGCAGCGTATGTGGTGTTGGGGTTCGTCCCCGTGTTGCTACATTTCGTAGCGTGTAGTGAAGCCTCACCGGGATTCGGTGAGGGGTGGACGTAGGGGACACGGTAGTGTACCCGAAGCACCTAAAAATCTATGTACCTATTGTGATTGCCTGTGTGATTGTTCATTTCTTCTATCTCCCTTCACAGGTCAATTTAGTAGGTCTTTGCTCACTACATCATCACACATTGCTTCATCCGCTATCCTTGTTAGGATTAATTTTAATTGTTCCTTACATCGATAATCCGTGTTTGGCATAGGTTCCTTCATCCATTGTCTAGTTTATTCGAGTGAGATCGGAAAGTTTGAGAGAAGAATTTAATCTCACGTTTGTTTAGGCTATTTCACGTAGTTAATATTAATTCTATTGTGTTTAGTTTAGAAAGTGTTTAAAATCCGCCATCTCGGCTTGAGGACAATTCAACCCCCCTTCTTGTCCGTCATCTCTCTAGGCCAACAATTGGTATCAGACCCCAGTCTCTGATTTTTATTCTACGGACCTTACGGTCTAGGAGAAAAGATCTTTTTCATGATGGCTAGTTTGAATTCGGTTCCTATCTTTGATGGTTTTGATTTTGCATCATGGCTTGAAAAATTGTGTGTTTGGATTTCTAGTACTAATCCGAAGCTTTTGAACTTAATGACTCACGGTCCTCATGCTCTACCAAAAGATAAGTCAAAGTGGACCAATGAGGACAAGAAAAATGATTCTAATAATCTTTTTGTTTTGAACACTCTTAAGGCTGTAGTGAACACTGACGTATATCCCTTCATTTTATCTTGTAGGTCAGCCAAAGAGATCTTGGATGGGCTAAGCGAAGCCCAAGATAAAAGCTGGAATGGTGAGTGCCTCATGGCAAATAAAGAAAATGAAGACCATAGCGAGGAAAACTCTAAGGTAAACTCCAACTCTGAGGAAGAAGATGAACTTAGTTATGATGAGTGGATGAATGCATATGATGAACTGTTTGACAAATACAAAGCATTAAAATCTGAAAATTGGAAACTGAAAAAGAAATTTGATGATTCATCGCATGTTAACTCACCATGTACTAAATGTTCTGAAGTTGAAAACTCTTGTGTCGTTGATTCGTCATGTGAAAAATGTTCTGAGCTTAGGAACTTGAATGGAAGGTTGTTGCATGATATTGATATGCATAAAGAAACTATTTCAATTCTGAAAATTGAAAATGAAACTTTGATGGCTAAAATTTTAGAATTTGAAAACATTGAAAAAGGACCTAAAGAAAAGTTGAGATGTTCAGATAGTGATCAATTCTTGCTTGATGAACTTGTTCAAAATGCAAGACTTGCTGAAGAAATTGAGATGTTAAATCATCAAAACAATTTGTTGGTTGATAAACTCAACAGGTTTGGAAAAGGAAAACAAGTGATTGTTGATGACAATGAAAACATTCATGCTATGGAACAAGAAATTGCAAGCTATAAATCCATCAATTCTCTGTTGAATGATAAACTTGCATTGTGTGAAGAACAACTTGCCAATTGTGAAGTGCACATTTCATCATTGGAAGATGAGATCAAGAATTTGAATGAGTCCATGTGCTTGAGTGATGAAGAAAATGAAAAATAAAAAAATATCATTGATTGTCATTGTGAGCATGAAAAATCCCACATTGCTGAGTTTGCTCATGTTCCAAGAAAAAGAAGGAATGTATCATATTTTTATTGTGGCAAATTTGACCATGATATGTATGATTGCTCTTTAATGAAATTTGATGACAATGAGACAATGAAGTCACAAATGAAAATTGTTGATGATTCTAAAAATTCTGAAAAATCAAAGAAGAAAAATTTCACTGTTCATTGCTTCTATTGTGGTTTAAGTGGCCACGTAATGGAAAATTATTTTATGAAAAAAAATGATGATGAGTGACCTGTAAAAAGAAAACCTTCATGTCATTATTGTGGTGAACGTGGACATGTAATGAATACATGTTCCTTAATGGAAAAAGATGATAAATGGTTCATGAAAAGAAAATCTTCTCATTATTTCTATTGTGGCCTGAATGGACATTCAATGGATGATTGTACCATGATGAGGGCCGATGATGAATGATATGAGAGGAAAAATAAAAAGAATATATTTTCTCATGTTAGAACTAACCCCTCAAGACCCAAGATGGCTTGGGTACCCAAATGCCCAAAATAAGAATTTGTTTTGCAGGGTGCCTTGAGGACAATGAAGATGTCAATAAATAAAGGCTTCTCAAGACAAGAAAGAAAATGGTTTGATTCTAAGAATTCATCTGTTCAGGTTCATTTGAAAATTTTGAAAAGGTAATAATTATGTTTGGAGCTGTTTTATATTTTGTGAATATATTTAGTTCTTAAATGTTGTACATTGCACATGTCATACACATCTTTGCATACTTGTGTGCTTGAACGCCATGATTAACCAGTTTATAAAATGATGTTAATGGAAAGGTGGATTATATCCACTTGGAAGCCATCCTTATGCGTGAGTAGGGTCCTTGGACCTTTGACTCCGCCACGTATCGGTAATCAACCTGTGTGAAACATTCATCTGAATGCATGCCGCATGTATATTCTTCTATGTCTCTTCATCATGCTAGATGAACTTGCACTGATTTGGACATGTTTGTTACATGGCATATATTTAGGGGGAGTCTGGCTGTCCCTCCATAATGTTCATGCCTCTCATGTACATGTAATGCTTCTAGGAAAGTCATTGCATATGCATACATGTAATGAGCTGCATTGCATATCACTTACTTTGAAAAACTCCAAAAAGAGTCGGTTCAATGCATATAGGTAGGGAGAGGATTTTGAATTCATCAATCTCTCATTGACTCAAATTCCTCTGTCTAGGTAGCTGCAACTTCCTTTGCCAGCTTATTTTTGAAACTCATCCCTATCACTACTGTCAAGCTAGTCTGACTGAATTCCAGACTTTGCTATTGGTTTTATGAAGATCTATTGATGCATATTGATCATATCTGCTACAAGCATGTGTTCCAATTCTTTCACTTTCTATGCATGCTTGTTAATGTCTCTACTGCTGAATGCTACTGTCAGGATGTTGATTGAATTGAGAATTGAAGATATATCAGTTTGTGTGCACCCTTTCATAAATCAGAAATCTTTTCTAATGAAGAATCTTCTATTATACAGGTTTAAGAATGTTTGTTGATTTGAATTGGTTTTAGTCTAATGTATTCCTAAGTTTGAATTTGAAGGAGTTGAACATATCTGAATCAGCCTTTTAATAAATCTTAACTGACTGTCTCATGTAAATTCATGCAAGACTCTCTTGAAATCTGAAAACTTAAAACCATGGTATTCTTTGGTTGAGATACATAATGTAAGTATTGTTCTTAAACATTTAATCTATCTGAATTTATCTTAAAAGAAAGTTATGGACAGAGCAATGATTTTGATCACCAAGAAACTGGGTCCTCTATCAAGAAATGGAGTAAACCCATGTCATGAAGTGCCATAGTTACCTCTGCTGAAAATTACATGAAAATTTGATAGAGCAATGGCATGACTGTATTGAGTAACTAGGGATTCTTGCCTCTAACCAAGGTGTCTCCTCACGTAAAAGGATACTTCTAATGCTAACTATGTTCTCTTAATTGAGAAGCAATACGGTTATTACACTGAGTAACTGGGTCATTTCACCTAAGACGTGTTGTGCCTCATGTAAAAAGGTGTTGATTAACCAAACTTGTTCATTGAAAAATAACTTGTTGTTCAAAAGCAAAAATCTGAAAAATGTGTGTATCAGAAAAATTTTTGGAAGCAATGTCAATTTCAGATGCATTCACAATTGTTTAATCTCAATACTACTTTGTGTAACTCCTAAAGGAGTCATTGAAATTAATTGAGTAAGATGGAAGGAGGCTGAACTAGAAAGTTATATGAGCAATTGGTTCATTTTTATTAAAACATTGTTTCAGATATGAGTATTGAATCTCATTGACAAACCTTGTATACATCACTCTTAAACCATGCCTGTCAATTAAAGCCACTTCATAAGCTTTTATAATAGAAGAGTCTGCAACTTAAACATGGATATATGGAATGGGTACCTCACTGAAAATCATTTCTTCTCAAATGTTATGTTTTGGAAATTCGATCCCATCTGCTCAGATCCTGCCCACTCTATTTGCTGAACTATCTTTGAAAGATCCTGTATTCTGCATGTTGCCATGTCAACCCTCCTAAATTTATTCTTGACATACCTCTCACCTTACATTTTTGAAAGTCTTGTTTCTTTCTGAACAAGGAGCATTGTATTGTTTCAAGGGAGAGAATAGTCTTGTCCAGACTGCATTTCTTACATTGTAAAGGGGGAGAGGCATGTCAAGGCAGATTGTCCCAATGATTCCTCGGTACCTAATGTTTGCTACCACTGCAGGAAGGCCGGCCATATGAAGGCAGATTATCCCGAGCTCCAGAAGCTAAAAGAGAAGTCAAAGAAGAAAGCTCCCAAAGGAAAGGTGATGGTGAGCACATGGAGCGACGAGGATAAGGGCACATTCAGCTGCACATCGGAGAGCGAGGATGAAGAAAAGCCCATCTGCCTGATGGCAAAAGATGACGAAGAAAAAGAAGAAGACTCCGATGAGGTATCATCTCCTTTTGAGCATTATACCATCTCTGACTGGCAAGATGCCTACGGAGATTTGTTAGACAAAGTAGATGATATTAGGAGAGAGAACATGCATTTGAAGAAGAAGGTTAACTCTGTTTTGAATGATAAAATAATGTCTGATAAACTTGCCTTTCTACAATCTGAAAATGATAGGTTAAAAAAATCTTGTTCTGAATTTGATGAACTGGAGCATGCTTTGATTGAATATAGAAAAGAAAATGAAATGCTGAAAAATGTTATTGATGATTTGAAACTGACATTGCAAAAATATGAAAATGAAATGAAGATTGTTGATGAAAAGTATAAAGTTGTTCTTGGTGTCAATAATGAATTAAAAATTCAATCGAATAGCTAGAAAAAGGAACTGCTGACAAAGTGAAAATAATTGAGAATATGACCTAAGGATCTGATAATCTGAATGCTTTGTTAGGGTCAAATGTCAATTTCAGGAAGGAGGGTCTCGGGTATAATCCTACTGCTAAGAAAAGCTTTAATGTCAAGACAATTTCATTTGTAGCAGAAAAGGAGATGAGACCTCTTATCAAAATGAATAATGAAAATTATGTCGCTAATGCTGTTAATCTCAAAATGTCTAGTGCTAAGGACAAAGGTAAGCAGAAGGTTGGTGAGCCTAGCACACCCTGCTCTACACCTAAGGGTAAGTCTAAGGTCAAGGGTCAGTCTACTTGCAGACCCAAACCCCAGAGCAAGGCCACCAAGTCTCCACCACCACCAGCAACCAAGGAGAAGACTCAATATACACATATGCACAAGCCAGGTGGGTCAAAGGTGCAAGGGAGATAGAATTTTGTCAGAGGTCAATCGAGCCAGTTCTACCAACCCAATGTCCAGACCTACCATTACAGACAGCCACAACAATCCTATAGGTCTGGATGGAATAAAGGTCGAGGAAGGTCTATGTATCAGTCCTTTCCTACTCAATCTTATATACCTCAAGTTAGAAATTGGGTCGGTCAGTCTAGGACGTGGGCTCCTAGTAGACAGTCTTTCTTTGGTCAGCCTAGGACCAATTATGGCCACCATTTTCTGAATACTTATTGGCCTAGGCACTGGCACAAAAATGGCAAAGTTGGTAACAACAATAGGGCCAGGACACAGCACCAGAAAAAGAAGGTTAATTCTGTTGGTGCTGAGAAGAAAAGAAACAATGAAAAGAATGTTGGGAAATCCACCAAGTCAACCATGCTTAAACAAATGTGGATTCCCAAGAGTTTACTGTCTTGTTTAAATTGCTCTTCATATGTTTCGGAGCCCAAACACTTTTGGGTTCCAAAATCGTTTCCCTGATTGTGTTTGCAGATATGCCTGGCAGCCAAGAACAACATGTGGTACCTGGATAGTGGCTGCTCCAGGCATATGACAGGAGACAAGGCCAAGTTTTGCTTGCGGACAGAGAAGAATGGAGGCCTTGTCACCTTCGGCGGCAACACAAAGGGTAAAATCATCGGATCAGGTAAAGTAGGTAAGTGCACTACCTACTGCATTGACGAGGTTATGCTGGTTGAGGGTCTTGCTTATAACCTGCTCAGCATTAGCCAGCTATGTGACAAACGTCATAGAGTAGTTTTTGATTCTCAATGCTGTAGGATTTATGAACCTCCGATATAATAAAATTTTCTGGTAAGAGAGTAAATAACATCTACATGGTAGATTTAGATGATCTCTCAAAATCTAACATATGCCTCATTGTTAATAAAGATGATCTTGCATTTTTGTGGCATCGTAGGTTAGGCCATGCTAGCTACACTGTTTTGCACAAATTAAATAAACATAGCATGGTTAGAGGACTCACTGAAATATCTTTTAAGAAGGTAAACAAAGTATGTGATGCATGTACACTGTCCAAGCAAACCAGAAAGTCATTCAAATCTAGAACTGAAGACTTGTCCTCCAAACCTTATGAGCTGGTACATATGGACCTATTTGGACCCGCAAGATCTGTCAGCTTATCAGGTAGGAGGTATGGGTATGTTTTAGTGGATGACTTCTCCAGGTTTACTTGAGTGTTTTTCTTGACTCACAAAAATGATGCATTCACAGAGTTTCAGGAGTTCTATTTGAAAATAAAACAGAAAAATGAAAATTTAATTGAGAATATTCTGTCTGATCATGGAGGTGAGTTTGAAAACTCACAATTTGCTGATTATTACAGGGATACTGGGATTACTCATCGGTTCTCCTCCCCTAGAACACCTGAGCAGAATGGAGTAGTAGAGAGGAGGAACCGGACACTTGTGGAGATGGCTCGTGCACTCCTAGTCGAAGGTGGCTTACCAAGAAAATTCTGGACAGAGGCAGTTAACACTGCATGCCATGTAATCAACAGAGCTATGGTAAGACCTTTCACTCAGAAAACTCCTTATGAGCTTCTAAAAGGTAAGAAGCCTTCAATTGCTTGTTTCAAGGTCTTTGACTGTAAGTGTTTCATTCATGTTAATGATAAAAGAGACCTTAATAAATTTGAACCTAAAAGTGATCCAGGAATCTTCCTTGGATATTCTGAAAACACTAAAGCATAAAGAGTGTACAATCTTAATTCTAAAACTGTTGAGGAATCTCCACACATTATCTTTGATGAGTCCCTGAACAAGTCTGATGTTGGTCAATGCAGGAAAGAAGATGATAGAGAAATTTTGAAGGAAGGAAAGTCTACAGACTAATCAAACAATGAGGACGAAGCTAAAGAGAACAATGCAGAAGAGCCTGCTATTCAGAGGGAGGTAAATGAAAATCCAGGTAACCAAATCATCAATGTCAGACTTCTTAGAGATCATCCTGTAGATAATGCCATTGGTGGTTTGCATGAACCCCCTAGGACTAGAGGCTACTTTAGAGCTCAGCATGTATTAAATGCATATGCATTAGTTTCTCATATAGAGCCCAAGACCATTAACAGCGCTCTCAAAGATGTGCATTGGATCAATGCCATGCACGAGGAGCTTAATCAGTTTGACAGGAACAAGGTGTGTCACCTGGTCCCACCTCCTGATCATGGGACTATCATTGGAAGTAAATGGGTTTTTAGAAATAAAACTAATGAGCTAGGTAATATAGTGAAGAATAAGGCCAGAATTGTTGCTCAGGGGTACAACCAGGAATTTGGAATTGACTTTGAAGAGTCTTTTGCCCCTGTAGCCAGGTTAGAGGCAATTAGAATTCTTCTAGCTTATGCATATTCTCTTGGAATAACTCTCCAGTAGATGGATGTAAAATCTGCTTTCCTCAATGTGGAAATAAAAGAGGATGTCTATGTCCGACAACCTCTCGGTTTTGAATGCTTAGATTTCCCTTCTCATGTTTATAAATTGAATAAAGCTCTTTATGGATTGAAGCAAGCTCCTAGAGCTTGGTATGATAGGCTCAGCAGATTCCTTACCGAGAAGAAATTCACAAGAGGTGAGGTTGACCAAACTTTGTTCACCAAGATAAGTCATCCTGACATTCCCATTGTTCATATTTATGTGGATGACATAGTCTTTGGTTCAACCAATCCTAAACTGTGTAAGAAATTTTCTGAACTTATGACAAAATAATTTGAGATGAGCTCAATGGGTGAGCTAAAACTATTTCTTGGACTGCATGTGACACAAACCAAAGATGGAACCTTCATCACTCAGTTCAAATACATAAGGGACCTCCTGAAGATGTCCAAATTCGACAACCTCAAGGACATTGCAGCTCCAATGGGGACTTCAACAAGTCTTGATGAAGATACCAAAGGTAACCTTGTGGATCAAAAGCTGTACATAGGTATGATCGGATCCCTTTTCTATCTCACTGCATCTAGGCCTGATATTCAATTTGTAGTGTGTTTATGTGCTAGATTTCAGGCTAGTCCTAAAGAATCACACTGTAGTGCAGTGAAAAGAATCTTTAGGTATTTATCAGGCACCCAAGAACTAGGCCTATGGTATCCTGCTAAGTGTGAGCTAGAGCTATTAGCCTACACTGATGTAGACTATGCTGGGTGTCGGGTAGATAGGAAGAGCACTAGTGGCTATTGCCAATTCCTAGGTAGTTGCCTAGTATCTTGGGCTTCTAAAAAGTAACACACAGTGGCACTCTCCACTACAGAGGTTGAGTATGTTGCTACAGGGAACTGTGCTACCCAAGTACTCTGGATTAAAAACCAGCTCTCAGATTATCAGATAAATCTAGGATGCATTCCACTTCTTTGTGATAACACTAGTGCTATCTGCCTAACTAAGAATCATGTTCACCACTCTAGGACTAAGCACATCGAAATTAAACATCACTTTCTTAGAGATGTAGTGTGCAAAAATGAAATTGAATTAGTGTTCGTTGAAACTGAAAAATAGATTATTGATATTTTTACCAAACCCCTTGGAAATGAAAGATTTAAATATTTAAGAAGAGAATTGGGGCTCTGTAAATTTCAGTAGGAAAATAATGAATGATTTCATTCTTGAACTGTTTGTTGAAGTGCTTTCAGATGTTTGTGTCAGTCTATTCTTTAAAATTTTGAATAAAGAATGTTTGATGCTTGAATAATTGTGTTGCACTGAGTACATTAGTTACTTGATGTCTTGCACAGACTATTTCTGATATAGATGCATGAGCAGCACAGAGTCCTTTGTTATTGCACGTACTGCACCAAGTTAATGCATTGCATACTCGCACCTAGCATAAGTCTTTGTAAGAGTTGCATTAAGTCTATGCCTTGCATAAGTATTCTAGCGAACAGGTCGGTGCACCCTGCATTTAAGTCACAAGAAGATCAGTGCACTTGCATATCGCACATATACATAGGTCGGTGCATTGTCTACATTCTGCACGTTCAGGTCGATGCACTGCATTTTTCATGCATAATACAGTCGATGCATCATATTGTCAGGGGGAGTTGAGTGATGTCTGATCTGAGTTCTAGTCTTCCCACTCTCTCTCCACAATCTCATAAGTTCATATCTCATGACATCTTTTTCATTCGACTGAGAATCCTTTGAGCTGCTCCCATGCTTTCATGCTTAACTCTCTCATTCTGATTGAATACTAGTCTTGCTTTTGGTTCATTCAGTTAGCTGTAGTTATTGCAACTCTTCATCTATAAGAATCACTCTTGCCTCTTGACTGAATAGAAGGTTTAACCTTAATAGACTGAAGTGTTCAAAGACTGTTCATCAGAAAATAAGGTGGTTGGAAATGCTTATAGCCCTTAACCTCTAATTTTCCCATAGCTAGAATAGAAAATGTCTCCACTGTACCAGAACATAACAGACTTAGTGAAGTCTAGATGGAGAAAACTAGAGTCTGTATTGTCTTTAAACAGTAACTCTAAAAAGTCATAAGGGCAGCAGAAATAAGATCATTAAAAGAAAAGAATTGAACAAAGTGGCAGAGCAATGACTGAATTGCACTGAGAAACTGAGGTCTCCATCAAAGAAATAGAGAATACCTTAAGTCATGAAGTGCTTTAGGATAACGTTGTTCATTTGGTCAGATCTATAGGGGTGGTTTCACTGAGTAACTAGGGGTACTGGCCTCTGATCAAGGTGTACCCTTGACGTCAAAAGGTGCAAACTCTCTTTGTAGCTTTAGATCAGAAACAGATATAGGAGTTTATGCTTAGTAACTGGGGGTACTGGCCTCTGATCAAGGTGTACACCTAATGTCAACAGCATAAATAAAACTTGTCTGTTCACTAAGTTCAGTTTCTGAAATCAAAAGTGAAAAAGAACTGATGTAACCCTTGGAAAATAAAAGTCATTGAGTGTCATCTGTTTAACCTCAATACAAATTCAAGTGACTTTTCTTGATATTAACTGTTTCTGAAATTAGTAAGGTAATGTCCTGACTTAGTTTTTAATGGCTATGTGTTTTAGGTTCATTGCTATAAATAGAGTCTATAGCCTTATTTCAGGAAGTCAGTTGCTCTACTCTACCTTCTATAACTGTTAAACCTGAACTTACTCAAGAATGCACATTGTTGACTCTTATATCATAAGGGTTATTTTATAATTTGCTCATTTCCTGAACCATTGCATAGAATGTTATTCAGCCTCCTTCATCATCCCTGATTCTCCATGCATCTCTTCTCTCGTCTTCCTCCTGTTTGCTGAAGTCAAAGGGGGAGAATTGTTTACCTAAATAAATCAAAGGGGGAGAGTCATATTTTCAGGGGAGAGTCATATTTTTCACAGGGGGAGTATTTTTATAGATGCATTAGTCTGCATATGCATTGTCCATTGGTGTTGCCATCATCAAAAAGGGGGAGAATGTTGTAAATCTTGTTTTGATGAATGGCAACTTGTCAGATGTTCATCTAAATGTTGCATGCTCAGTTACACCTAGTCCGTGCATTAGATTGACTCAGTGCAACATCTGTCTAGTCTGCATTGAGTCTGTGCATCCTTAGCTACAGCACGCAACTAAGTCCGAGCAGAGTCTGTGCATATGGGTGAAGTTCTTTGCTTGTAAGTCAGTGCATCTTTGCATTAAGCAGACACAAGTCGGTGCACATTCTGTGTCCGTCTCATAAGGCCTAGGTCTGTGCATGTGTCTGTTTTATCCTGCGTCATTTGCCTCATGCTCAGCTTCTAAGTCGGTGCATTCGTTGCTTATAGTGAGTCGGTGCAATATCTACGCCATGCATATAGAGTCTGTGCATTCCTTCTGAGTTAAGTTAGTGCAACACCTCTAGTGGCATGTCATCGAGTCGGTGCAATACTTGCACCGTGCACATTAAGTCTGTGCATCTTTTATACTCACACACACGGAGTCCATGCAAGGCTGCTCACGACCCGAGCATGTCTGTGCAATGCTTGCACACTGCATACTCATAGCTAGTGCATCCGTTAGTCCTATGCTGCAATCAAGTCTATGCATCTGCTAGTGCATGAATGTTAAGACTGTGCAAGTGCGTGTGATCACCACATTGAGTCGGTGCAGTTTAGCTTCTGTCAGAATACCTACTCCGTGCAATCTCTTCTCATCTCGTATAACTCTCTGAAGATGACTTTTTGTCTGATGTCTTGACAGATGCCTTTTCGTAAAGATTAAGAATGACACGTAATCCAAGATTGGAGAAGGTGCCAGGATCGTGACATGTGCAAAGCAGTAAGCTGGGATGCTGCCACGTGGGCCAAGGCGTTTTGGCGCGAATCATGGAGAGCACACGCCCTACTTCTCTGATGCTCTATAAATAAGAAGCTTCTCCCTCAAGATAAGACTGATCGTGCCAGAAGAGCTGAAGCAGAGAGAGCAAGCGCCTGAACGATTTAAAGAGAAAAAGGAAGATAGAGAGAGCAGAAAAGAAAGAGAGTTCTGAGAGAAATCCCTTGAGAGAATTGAGAGAGAAAGATTGTTCTTCAGTCTCCAGGTTCAGAACCGGAGCTAAATTCACTCAGTGTTGAGCTATATTCCCTTTGTGGGTTTTTGATTTTTCGTTGTGTTTTATTTTCATTTTAGATACTCATTTTCAAGCCGTTTGTCAGCGGAGCAAGTTGTGACGCTCAGCGGGCAGAGGTGTAGTATCCTCTAGACGGGTTAAGCTGTAAGCCCCAGCGGTTGCAGAGGAGGAATCCTCTGGTCGGCATAAGCTTTAAGGCCCAGCGGTCTGTAGGGTTTGTACCCCGAAGTTGTGGATCAGCGGAAGCTGTGCATCAGCGGTGAAACCACACTCTAGTTTGAGTGTGGGGTGGACGTAGATCTCAGGCTTGAGATCGAACAACCTTAAAAATCATCTGTCCACTGTGCGATTGTTTGTGGTTTGGTTTTGTTCTCTGATACCAGTTTATAGGATCAAGCCCCTACTGTTGTGCTAAAAGCTCGAGCTCAGTAGATGTGATTCAAGAGAGTATGCACAGACATAACCTGAATGCAGAGTTAAGAAATGCACAAACTGCATGTGTGCAAGGCAAGGAATGCAGTGACTCTATGCATGCAGAGTACAGGCTCTGCACAGACTGAAAATGCCATGAGCAATGATGCACAAACTTTATAAAGCATATGAACTAATGTGCACGGACCTTGTTTTCATGACCAACCATGCACGGACTCTAGATGTCATACTCAGACTTATAAGATGAGTTGCACCAACCATACATGTGTATTGAGGAAAAACTTGCACCGACCCTGGATTGCCATTATGTTTGACTATGCATGGACTTTATTATCCACGGACTTTATACATCGATGCACAGACCTATATGCACATGGCACAGAATGTGCACCGACTTGTGTCGCATATGCACTGACTTTGAATGCATGCAACTTAGTATGTGCGTGAGATGCAAAATGAGACGCACTCAATCATGAGACGCAAGTGTAGACGCATGTCATGCATGAGGCGCATATGTCTTACTTGACTAGCATCGACCTTGATGCATAGAACAATGACATGCACACCAACTGTTCGATGAAATGCACACAGCAGTCTTCATGAAGAAATGGAATGTGCATGGACCTTTAGCATGCACAGACCTTAATGTGAGCATGAACACAATATGCACCGAGGCAAGGTTTGCGCGGAGGCAAAACTTTGCACCGATCATCTATATGCACCGACCTAAGTATGCTGTGTTCACGACCAACATTGCACCAGGTGCACATATGCACCGAGGTAAAACATGCACTGACTATGCTATATAAGACACAAAGTAAGACGCATATGTCTAATGCAAAGTTTGCACCGAGACAGAAAATGCACTGACCTTCTTCAGTGTGATGCATGCATACCCATGAAATGCTCATCAAACTCATGATGCATACAGCAATTATACTCGTGATGCATATAGCAATTATTCAACAGTGCTGACTTAAGTAATGCACAGCAAGCGATCCTCATTAATGTATAGTGCAAAGAGGAGATGCATAAACATTCAATCTTTCATACAATCTTTCATGCAAACACATGGTGACTTATAGTGTTTGCTATCATCAAAATCACAGAGGCACAATAATCTCCCCCTTTTTGATGATGGCAACACTATGAGTCAACATTGACTCTCATGGCTTATTATTCTCCCCCTTTGACTTCAGCAAAAAGAAAATGATTTGAGAGAGAAATATAAGCATGCATGAAATGATAGAAGTAAAAACTCCCCCTTTGACTAAGTCATGAAGGCATAGAAAAGCTATTCTTCCCCTTAATGACATAACATGAATGCAACAAGAGGATCATGGATGATCAGCAACCACAGGATCAGTGAGATTGAAGGTCTGATACCTGGTACATTAATATAGCAGTTCGGGTCATGATAGATTGAAAAAATTAACAGAAGCACAACTTGATTTGTGGACTGTAAAAGAGTGTAGAAGATAAGCACAATGAGTTTCAAGTGAGCAGGATCTGAGCAGGTGTGATTTCCAAACCAAAGTATATGAGAAGAGAAGATTTTCAGTGGGGTACCCAATCCATATATCCATGTTTAAAGTTTCAGAATCTTCTATTATAAAAGCTTATGAAATGGCTTTAATCGACAAGCATGGTTTAAGAATGATGTACACAAGGTTTGTCAATAAAATACAATACTCACATCTGAAGCAACTTTTTAATAAAAATGAACTAATTTCTTATATAACATTCTAGTTTAAACTCCTTTCATCTTAAACAATTAATTCCATTGACTTCTTTAGGAAAAACAGTCAAGAGTATTGAGGTTAAACAAAATGACACTTAGTGAATTTTGAATTGCAAGGGTTACAACAAATCTTTTTCACTTTTGCTTTTAACATTGAGCTTAGTGACCAGACAAGTGTCATTTATACCTTTGACATTAAGGGTACACGTGGGTTAGACGTCAGTACCCCCAGTTACTAAGCATAAACTACCATATCTGTCTCTGATCAAAAACTACACAGATGATTTACACCTTTGACATTAAGGGTACACATTTTTCAGACACCCGTACCCCCAGTTACTAAGTGAAACCCGCCCTATAGATTTGACCATATGAACAGAGGTAACATGAAGCACTTCATGACATAAATTCCTCCCCATTTCTTTGATGGAGGGTTCAGTTTCTCAGTGCAATTCAGTCATTGCTCTGCCACAATATTCATTTCTTTTACAATGATTTTGCTATTACTGCCCTTTTAATTTTCAAAGTGACTTGTTTAAAAATAATACATGTTATATGCATTTCAACCAAAGTAAATCAAGGTTTCAATTTTTAGATGTCGGAAGATCTTACATGAACTTACATGAGACAGTCAGTTAAGGTTTATTACAAAACTGATTCAGATATTTTCAGGTCCTTCAAATTCAAACTTAGGAATACATAAGACTTGAACCAATTCAAATCAACAAACATTCTTAAACCTATATAATAGAAGATTCTTCATTAACGATGATTTTAGATTTGTAAAAGGGTACACAAACTGATATTACTTCAATTCTCTGTACGTTTATCATAGACAAAGCATTCAGAAGCAAGAAACATTTGACAAGCATGCATAGAGAGTAAGACAAATGAAACTCATGCCTGCAACAGATATGATCAATGTTTATCAGATAGATTTACAAGAAACCAATAACTGAGTCTGGAGTACAGATAGATCAACTTGATAGCAATAAAGTCTAGTTCAACTCCAGAAAGATTTGAGTGACTAGATTTGGAAGGGTTCAGATTATGAAAGACTAATGAGTCTCAAATGCTCCCCCTGTCTAGATGCAATAATTCAACCATTTTTGGATTTTTCAATATAAAAGACATGCAATGCAATTAACTACATGGTGCAAGGACAGGCAAACTCCCCCTAACTATATGCATTGAATGAAGTTTATAAATGCAGCATGTGTAATATCATTATGCAGGGAATTTGACAAATATGTATCATAACATAGATATGTAATGCATTAAACAAACGAGATTATCATGATATGCAAGCATCTAGAGCACATGTATGCACATTTAATGCATTTTCTAAAGATGTTTCCTAATTCTGAATGTCCTGACTTTCATGCAAAAACAACTTTCCCTGACAAAATGCAGTACGAAATGATCATTCAAGTGCCACAAACACACGACCTATTGTGTGAGGAAAAACATGGGGTATGCTCAAGAAAAAATCATGCCAATCCAATTGTGACAGATTATACTTACCATGAAGCTCAATTCAGATATTCAGAACAGTTCTATTAGAAGGACCACAGATGATTTAACACATTTTTGCAAGTGATATACAAATGCTGAATCAAAATTAATCATGATGTGCAATCAATCAATTTAACTAACAGACTAAGCTAAGAGTGTATTGATAGAGAATTCAGTGAGTTTAAATGACAATCTCTGCATTTGGGTTCATTTCAGGTGCCTTGGTTTATTACCTCCTTTATTCCATTCCAAGGCACACCTGTAAGTTAGCACACTATTTGGCATGGGCAGGTACCCAAACAGTCTTGGGTCCTGCATGGTTAATAGCACCTTTGATGGGTGCTTTCCACAGTCCTTGGGCTTTTGAGTAATCAAATATCATTAAGCGACAGTCATTCATGGAGTGCCCAAATTACCCACAATAATGACAGGAAATAACATGCTTTGATTTCTTGTTATGCACACAATTATTAGCATGAAATTTTTGTGCAGGTGCATACTGGTTTCTATTTTTATCATGGAAGTTGTTCCTGTTAATCTTACCAAACATGTTTTCCTTAGCAGGATATCTAGCATATTTGTAATTTGCCCACCTATCTTGAAGATGCCAAGAGTCCTTGACTGTATGGCCATGCTTTCTACATTGAGAGCAGCTAATTGGATTTCTTCTGAAAGAGCCTGACCAGCATTTGGTGGCCTTGTGACCAGATTTGTTACAGTTATAGCAAGTGATGTGCTGGTTTACAAGAACAAATTTGTTCTTATTAAACCCATGTTGGTTTGCAGAGAATTTTGTATGATATGAACATGATCTTTTCTTACCACTTGTAAACCAACATTGAGCAGCAGTGTGTCCTACTTTTTCACAGCAAAAATAATTTATTTTCTTTCTTTGAAAAGCATGATCTCTAACATGAATTTTCTATGCAGTAGTAGTAGCTAGGTCATCTAATTCAAACAACTTACACTCATGCATCATATGACCTATCTTATTGCAATAAAAACACTGCACATTCTTTCTCTTTTCAAACTGAATTTTATGAGAAGATTTTTCACAGTAGTTTTTCTTTTTCTTTTGTTCAGCCCCGTGCTTATGGATGTTCTGAGATTTCTTAGGTGAAACAGATTTTGAGGTACTAGCACATTCTGAACGTTTCACAAATATAATTTGTTATTTTCCTTTCATACTTCTCTCATTATCTGGATTAAAACCTAATCCTTCTTTCTAAATGTTCACTTTATTTCCTAATAGTTTATCCAGATTCTCTTTTCCCTTAACAAATTTAGATAGTGATTTATTCAAATCAGCAATTTCACATTTTAAGTGAAGTGATCTGTGTTTCAAAGTTTTTCAGATCTTCTTCACAAGTGAGAATTTGTTTCTGTATGGCATCATTCAGATTTTTCAAATTTTGAATCTCATGCAGAAGTTTTTGTTCTTTTTCATCATTAAGTTTAATTTCAGCACATTTTTCCCATTCAACAGTCATGCATCTTTCAGTAGCAACACTGTTCAATACCATCAACTTCTTATTTTGATCTTTCAACATTTTATTTTCATCAATCAAATTATTTTGATCCACAGTTTTCAAATTCTCATTCACTTTCCATTTAGACATTTCTAACTCAGAATTTCTATTCTTCAATTCTTCTAAATTTTCTTTCAGAGAGTCAATTTGTTGTTCCTGTATTTTCAGTTCGGATTGAAGACTATTATTCAAATTTTTCGCAGAAACGCACTCATTACATGAATTTTCATTTCTTTTCAGACTATCTTTCAGATCTGCATTTTCACATTTCAGTTCTCTTATTTCGTACAACATCTCCTTTTTCATTTTTCTCTTTTCAGTCTTAAGAGATTTGTATTCTTCTAACAAGTTTTCATACATTTCAACCAATTCATCAAATGAGGGTTCTTCTGATCCGGAGTTTACCTGAGATGATGAATCTTCATTAAAGTGACTACTGTTATGATCACTCCGGTTGGCCATCAGACATTCCTCTTCTTGTTCCCCATTTGCAGCCGTGATTCTATCCAGAATTTCTTTTCCAAAAGCGCACCTGAGAGCAAAAGGATATATATCAGTATTAACCGCAGCTCTCAAGATATTAAGAACTATGACATTATCACGGTTCTTAGATCTGTCCTCACTAGACCACTTGGTATGATCTTTAGGTAATTGGTGTGGGCCTTTAGATAAAAGACTCCATAATTTGGGATCAATGGAGTTCACGTAAACACATAGGCCTCCTAGCCAACTATTGAAGTTAGAACCATCATAAATCAGAGGACGAGCCATTAGGACAGATGGCAACCAGATTCAATGCACAAAGCAATCGATAAGAAATGCACCAAAAGTGAGATAGCACCGAAGACAGCAGGATCCTCTGCAGATCGTTGGATCTGGAAAGTCAGAGACCTGCTCTGATACCAGTTTATAGGATCAAGCCCCTACAGTTGCGCTAAAAGCTCGAGCTGGTAGCGAAGGCAGAACCGTATTTTCTTATGGCAGCGCAGAGCCCCACACTATCGTGCTGTGGCCGGACATGAGGGGCTTCGCACATGGACCCCATAATCCATGCAGCGGGTTGGGCTGCCAAGCACCGATGGTCCACGTGGGTCCCATACCCCACGTGGTATACACCAAATCCCTAAGGGAGACGCTGAAAAATCCAACAATCTCCCCCCCAGCGGCACCTGGGGGATTTTAACCTGCGACCTCGCTCTGATACCACTTGTTGGGATGCAAGGCATGGATTCAGAAGGGGGGTTGAATGAATCCCCTTATAAAACTCTCGCCCAATTAAAACTTCTTTATAAAAACATTAAGCCAATGAACAATTACGGAACAACAGATTCACTAAGTCAACGAGAGTGGTTACTGATGTACTGATTAGTGACATAGAATCAATGTCAAAGGACTTTCAAAACAGTTGTCGAACAGACAGTGTGCAATCAACAACTTTACTAGACAGAGAGAAACAGATCGCGCCTAAGCATTCACCTAACGGAATAAGACACGCAATCACACCACGATGGACAGAATATTTTAAGGTGGTTCGGTCTTCCAGACCTACGTCCACCCCACACTCAAACCAGAGTGTGGATTCCCGCTGATACACTGCTTAACTGCTGGGCCTCACAGCTTGCCTACATCTACTGAGCATCACAGCTTGCTTCCGCTGGGCAATACAGCTTAGCCGTCCAGAGGATACCACACCTCTGCAACCGCTGGGGCTTACAGCTTAACCCGTCCAGAGGAATCCTCCTCTGCTACAGCTGAGCAACACAGCTTGCTCTGCTGACAAACAGCTTGAAATAAAGATAAAAAGGAAAACAAGAAATAGGAAATGACAGCTACTGAAAGCTATAAACACTAAAGCGTAAATGTGGCTCTCAAGGAGCTGACTGGATAGGATTTGATCCTGATTCCAGTGGGGACTAATCTTCAGATGAAGCTTGTCTCCTTCTCTTCTCAACTCTCGATCTCTCTCTCTTTCTTTCTACTTCTTCCTCTTCTTCTTCATTTCTCTACTGCTCTCTCTTTTCTCTTTTTTGAACTCTCCTATTCTTTTCTTCTTCTGCTCCCCAACAGTTCTTCTTGATCTCGCCCCAATGGATCCTTCTTGACTAGCAGAAGGATGATTTATATACTCCTTCAGACTGAGGTCACGACCTCATGCCCTAGGCGTGTAGAGGGAACACTCTCGCTTGGAAGCTTCAGGAGAGTCTTGCCATGTGTCAGAATCTGAACGATTGGGACCCCACGTGGTGGCTCCTTCTAATGAAGATCACCCTTGGATCACGTGCCAGTTGATTGTTCTGTTGTTCTCACATGCCTTTATTCTTTTGTTCCTTATAAGTCAGATACTCAGGTGCACATATGTTGCTCGAAGTATGGCTTCCCTGGCTTGATCACTTGCGTGCACAAGTTCCATAAGCTTCTCGTACAGGGAACGATTGCACCGAGGTTGTTTTCTCGGAACAGGACCTACTTTGATTCGTGTCATGAGGAATGGTTTGCACTGACTAGCTTCTTCTGAAGTCACACGTTGCACCGAGTATCCTCAGTAGTTGCACCGAGCTCATTTTCTTGAGACCAGACATTGCACTGACCTGCTCGCGCTGGCGAAGGCATTGCACCGACTTGCTAGAGTAGTCATGCTGGCAAAGACGTTGCATTGACTTGCTCGTATAGAGAAGGGATGCTTCGACTTTGAAGCTCATCCATATGAAAATTTGTTCACAACGTAGTCAAATGCACAGACTTAATAAGGCGTGCAAGCTAGTGTGCACGAGCTCAGTAGATGTGATTCAAGAGAGTATGCACAGACATAACCTGAATGCAGAGTTAAGAAATGCACAAACTGCGTGTGTGCAAGGCAAGGAATGCAGTGACTCTATGCATGCAGAGTACATGCTCTGCACAGACTGAAAATTCCATGAGCAATGATGCACAGACTTTATAAAGCATATGACCTAATGTGCACGGACCTTGTTTTCATGACCAACCATGCACGGACTCTAGATGTCATACTCAGACTTATAAGATGAGTTGCACCGACCTTATATGTGTATTGAGGAAAAACTTGCACTGACCCTGGATTGCCATTATGTTTGACTATGCATGGACTTTATTATCCACGGACTTTATACATCGATGCACAGACCTATATGCACATGGCACAGAATGTGCACCGACTTGTGTCGCATATGCACTGACTTTGAATGCATGCAACTTAGTATGTGCATGAGACACAAAATGAGACGCACTCAATCATGAGACGCAAGTGCAGACGCATGTCATGCATGAGGCGCATATGTCTTACTTGACTAGCATCGACCTTGATGCATAGAACAATGACATGCACACCAACTGTTCGATGAAATGCACACAGCAGTCTTCATGAAGAAATGGAATGTGCATGGACCTTTAGCATGCACAGACCTTAATGTGAGCATGAACATAATATGCACCGAGGCAAGGTTTGCACCGAGGCAAAACTTTGCATCGATCATCTATATGCACCGACCTAAGTATGATGTGTTCATGACCAACATTGCACCGAGTGCACATATGCACCGAGGTAAAACATGCACTGACTATGCTATATAAGACGCAAAGTAAGATGCATATGTCTAATGCAAAGTTTGCACCGAGATAGAAAATGCACTAACCTTCTTCAGTGTGATGCATGCATACCCATGAAATGCTCATCAAACTCATGATGCATACAGCAATTATACTCGTGATGCATATAGCAATTATTCAACAACGCTGACTTAAGCAATGCACAGCAAGTGATCCTCATTAATGTATAGTGCAAAGATGAGATGCATAAACATTCAATCTTTCATATAATCTTTCATGCAAACACATGGTGACTTATAGTGTTTGCTATCATCAAAATCACAGAGGCATAATAAAATCAAATGTGGATACCAAAACATCTTGTTTCTAATCTGAATGAAATTAATGTTTTTCTGGGACCCAAGAAACTCTGGGTTCCAAATCATTCTACTTGATCTCCTTGCAGGTATGCCTGGCAGCCAGTCACAACAAGTGGTATCTGGATAGTGATTGTTCCAGGCACATGATCAGAGATAAAGCAAAATTCAGCACGTTGGTAAAGAAAGATGTTGGTCTTGTCACTTTTGGAGGTAATACTAAGGGAAAAATAATTGGCTCAGGAAAAGTTGGTAAGTGTTCCTCCTGTTTTATTGAAGAAGTTATGTTAGTTGAAGGTTTGGCTTATAACCTTCTTAGCATTAGTCAATTATGTGACAAAGGGCATAAAGTTATTTTTGATTCTCTTGCATGCACCATCTTTGAACCCAATTCTGATTCAGTTAAATTTATTGGTAAGAGAATCAATAACATCTATATGGTAGATTTAGATTATGTAGCACACTCTAATCTTTGTCTAAGTGTCAATAAAGATGACCTAGCCTACCTGTGGCATCGTAGATTAGGTCATGCTAGTTATAGTGTGCTTCATAAATTGCATAAGTGGTGCGAACACGAGAGAGAGCGAGAAGCACGAACCGGCGAGCCGTCGGTACCGTACGCGGAGCACCACTCGGGCTACCTCGGCTTCCATCTGGCTCGAAGACAGCCTGGAGACTCCCCCTTGTGTCTCGATATTTATAGTATTCATTGGACTTGTTTGTGTGTAGTGTGTATTTTATTCGGTTTGTAATTTGGATTGTAACAGGGGTTTATTTGTAATGAGACCACCTGGGTCCCGCAGGCCCCCCATCTCTTCTCCCATTGATCCACCTCATCTCTTGGGCCTATGTGGGGTCATTCAACCCTCCATGGTGGGCTTCTAGAAGGGTTGGACCAAGGGGGGGACAAAGGGAACAAAAATTCAAAATGTGGAACCATAAAAGTCAAGGGGGCGCCCCATGTTTAATGTAGTTTATTAGGATTTTTAGTTTATTTTATTTAGTTCCAAATCACATGGGAGAATAAATTGTGGAGTCCCTCTTTTACCCCCCACCAATCCTAGATCTAGGGATAGAACTAGTCTTTTTGTATTTTCTATAAGAACCTTGTATTTTCATTTTGAGTGGAATTAATGCATAAATTTCAGAATTTTGTTGGAAGCCTAGCAAGGGCCGCCCCCCTCTCTCTTTCCACTCTTCTTCTTGCAGCTGGGAAGGCTGTGTTCTGAGGTGGGAAGCCTTATCTATCTGGTGTGGAGTTCGTCGTTGCCGCCGCCGCCGCCATCGAGCCACCGTTGCACCGCCTCCGTCGGTATTCTGCCAATCGGGTGATAGCAGGCCATTTTCGGATTTTTAACTCTCAGCCACGAGTTCATATGGAGCCCAAACTTTCAGGGTGAGTTTCAGGGATCTTCACCACGGCCCATAAAATTTGGTTGGGCTTCTAGCTTCCATTTTGCAATTTTTCATTTTCGTTCTTCCTTTCCACCCAGATCTGCCAACTTTCAGTCCAGATTCACAGTAGCTCTGAGTTTCCCCTCTTCGGACCTCTTCTTGATTTTTTCTTGAGCCCGCAATTTTACTGGAGGTTTTGTCTAACACCCCCTCCATCCACGAATTTTCGTGGAATTTCTAAAGGCCTTCACTTATTTTCTAAAAATCACTTTCAGATCCCACTTAGTTCTGTCTGCCTCTGTCTAGATCCGACCACCCGCCCGTATAAAATACATTTCCCCTTCCAAACCTCTACCAAATTGCTCATAAGAATTATTTACGTTTTTCTATCTTTCCCTTCTACAACTTTCATGAAGAGCTCATCTTCTGATTCGGAGATCTACCCTGCGGTCAACGCCGACTCTCAGGAAACTTTAGTTCTGCCCTGCCAGATCTGAAACTGAGAACAGGCCGGTTCTAAAATCGCCCATCAGAAGCACGGCTCCGGTGAATTTTTTTGAGTCTCATAGGGTCTAAGGATTTCTAGTCAGCGTTCCAACGGCGCTAGTTTCGTGCCGATCTGACATCGGTGCTTATCGCAGTAGCCGATCTCGCCGGGTAGCGTGCCAGAAAATAGAGGTTGCAGATTCGTAGACAGCACTTCCGATAAGTGGTGATTGGGGCCGCCCGGCCTCCGACCGGCGTTCCAGCCCTACCGCCGTCTAAGGAGGCGGGCCTCCAGGTGTCCCCATCACAGCGGGACCCACCCCGTCAGATCCGGAGGGCTGAGCAGCATGTGGGCCCCATGAACCCGCAGATCGCGCCGTCCGGACAGCACTAAAACGTGGGTTTCGGCGCCGATGGACGACATCAAGATGCTACCCGTCAACCCAATTCCCGCTACTCTCGGGCCCCACATGTGACCTATTACTTCCCTGCGTGGAGTGGGTCAAATCTTAGTACCGTAGTGTATTTGTTTAACCGGGAGTACAGGATTGGCCGGGGTTGTCTTCCCCACGCCGGGAGCGTGGAGGTAACGATCTCGACTTCTTGGCATTTACTTGCTTATCTAGTATATGGTCGTGTGCCGCTGCTAAGTGCGATAGGAACCTAGCCCGTGAGTCCATGTCACCGCTGTGAGCAAGAGAGTGACCCATCCCGGGGCTCGATCCGAGCACGGAAGTGAGTCGACCACCCTTGACTCTGCCGGTTTCTCAACCGCGCGGATCTGCGTTTCCCCTCGCTTGGGACGACGAGTGAGCTTGCATTTCTGTTAGCGATGTATAGCCCATAGGAACTCTTAGTGTCGGGCCAAAGCGTCTCCATTGTTGTATGTTGCTGGTCATGTCCGTATTTAGAGTCCGAGGTCCGCATCACTTAGAATCGGTTCCCGTGTCCGTCCCGCATCAGTTTGGTATCAGAGCGAGTCGAGTCTAGGGAAGTCGTTGCATAAGTCTTGCACGGTCTAAGTCGAGTCTACGATCATCATTATATTCAAAATAAAAAAAATGTTTTAAAAGTGCATTTCATCCCGATAATTTGGTATATTAAAAGGTGTTGTCCGAACGTTAGGATACGCCTATCGGGAAGGCCGCACACTTGCAGGAGTGATCTTCGGATCGATTAACTCCGCCACGTACCGGATATTGGTTTAGGTCTAGGTGCATTAATTGATGTTTACATCAGTTTGTGTCTCCTAGTTCGTGTGTCTTTGCATGCCCACCCGTCGAGGTACCCAATACTCTCCACCTCCACCTATGGCGGATTCCCGAGCCCGTAGCTCCGATGAGCCTTCAACGGTCGAGATGTTCCGAGCCCTCATGGATCGTCTCGATACGCGTATGGATGGCCTTAGTACGCGTCTAGATGGCGTAGGAATGCGTCTAGAAGGGAGGATAAAAGCCCTCGAGGATCGGGCTGAAGCTTCGGACCAGTCCATCCAGGGTCTTATAGGGAGGATTGCCGTCCTCGAGAGGGCCCCAGTGGCGGCGCAACCCGCGCCGACCAATGGTCAACAGGAGCCGGCTCAGCAACCTACTGCGCCAAGAGCTCCGGCGGTAGATGTTGGGAGGCAACAGGTGCATGAGGTGGCTGACTATGCATCTGATAATGAGCAAGGGGGTTATGGTCGCCGTAACCAACGACGGAATCGTGATGACGATGATGACGACCGCGTTCTTCGGAGCGTGCGTGCGGACCCTCCCCTTTTTAGTGGGTCCTTGGACCCGAAGGTCTATTTAGATTGGGTGGCCGGCATGGACCGATACTTCGAGTGGTTTGAGATGACGGACCACCGGAGAGTTCGATACCGGAAGATGAAGCTGCATGGGCAGGCCCAAACTTATTGGACCAATGTGGAGAGCCTGCTAAATCAGCGACGTCAACCCCCAATCGGCACTTGGGATGACATGAAAATGAAATTGAGGGAGAAGTACCTTCTTGTCTCATATCGCCAACGTCTCATAGACAAATGGCAAAGTCTCTCCCAAGGGAACCGATCCATGACCGAGTACACCGCCGAGTTTGATGAGTATTATTTACGGTGTGGAGTTACGGAAGAGAGCACCATGACCATATCACGCTTTCGGAGAGGTATGCGGCCAAACTATCAATATGAACTGTAGCACCCTAAAAATTTAAATATAAAACAAATAGAAATAACTATAAATATTAGATATAGAAAATCATGGGAATTAAAATTTTGATAAAGGAAAAGTGGTAATTAACTAAAATAGTTAATGAGCTTAAATGATAATAAAAAGTATAAGTAAATAAAATTGAGAAATAGATACTAGTATGACCTTTGTCTATTTTAGTTTAAAATTAAAATTATAATTCAAGAATAAATGCATACATATAGATATAAAGGTTTTCGTAGAACCAAAACCGACTCTGATACCCAAGACAACGGAAAAATTCAATAAGGTAGATAAATAAATAAAATTAAAAGATATGAAATCTCTAGAAGTTCCACTCTCAAAAAATATATAATATGCCCAGCTACACTAAATACATGAATAAGTTAAAACCCATTATAATTCAAACAAATTTAATTAGCTGGCCTTAATCAAGGTTTAAGGCTTAACCCATGATAAATTGCAAGAAGAAAGACCCAACCCAATAATATTAAGCTAATAGTTATACTCAATGGGCTTTGAAAGAATAATGGGCTTTAATAATAATTATTGGGCTTTTTTAGAATATATATATATAAATAAATGCTATTAAGCTTGTAAACCTAACCCAAAATATCCCAAAATTGAATGAGTTTGGGGGCTTACGTTAAACACATATATAATGGGCTTTGGAAAGTGTATATATAAGATTCAAAAGCCAAACATGTTAACTAGCTAAATATCATCATAACTCAAATATGTACAGTAATAGGCTTTTCAACTCTCAGAACGGTAAAACAACTAATTGGGCTTGAATGTATATATACACATGCATGGACTTCATAAACAAAACTCTTAATAATAATATTAAGAGGACAATAGAGAAATGCATAATTTATATTAACCATGTATATGTTAATGGACCATCACCCAAAACAATCCAAAGCCCACGTACAGCAACCTATTTTAACCACATGCCATGTAGCCCAAACTAATACAAAGCCAACCTAACAAACAAATCAACCCGCGTGCCCATCAAATGCCACCCCTTTACCCACATACAACCCATCGAACCACACTACCCAAATGCAGGGGCGATCGTGTATGTTATTAGCTTTAGGGTTTTTGGCATAAAAGTATAGCAAGCGGCTAGTAAATGGGAAGGTAGAAACGCCTTCGGAAATAACTTATGGAAAGTTGCCTTGATGGCCTATGAACCCTCCAGAATTCCCATCCTCTATAAAACTCAACCTTGTCGAATGCACAAGGCTTGTTGATGCCCTTGCGTTCGAAGGGAGGTCGTCGTCATCGTCTTTATGTTACGTGAAGAGGGCCTCGTCTTCTTCTTGTTCTCGTGTACGTGAAGAAGTGGAACCTCTTCTTCCTCCTCTGCTGTAGCTGGGTCACGGCTGCTGCTGTTGGGCGTGTTGGGCGTGGGAAGCTTCTTCTTTGTCATCTTCTTCCTCTGCTATTATTCTTCTTCTTCTAAACGTCAAAGCATTGTTAAGAGGTAGGCAATCTCCCAAGTAAAAATTTAAATGATCCTCAATTTATTTCATCTTTTTTTTGTTGATCCTGTGCAACCGCCCCGTTCTGCATATTCCGTTCAAAGAAAATATGTATCTTTTTATTTGTTAATAACTGATGAATCGTTTAAAATTCAATATCTATTGAATCATGTTAATAAAAATAGTAAAGTGCACATTTTTATGATCCCTATATTTTTCTGATAATTTTTATAATTTTATTTTATTAAAATTTTGTTAGAATAAAATTGACCCCGATTATTCAGTTAAAACTTCACATGAACTTCAAAGATTTTTATCTTTAAAAATAGAGAGAATAAATTTATGATATTACATGGTTAGGATACTTATATTTTTCTCCTATTTATCATATATCTTGTTTCATAAAATTCTTGATAAATTGAAAGTGATACTATTCATAGTAGAGTTGTGGGAAAAACAAAAATGACGACTTGATGTACGTCGTCTCTTCTGAAATTGACGCCACTGTTAAGGGCGTTATAATAGTAAAAGGTGACAGCCGAAAGGTCGTCATTTAATTAAATTCAAAAAAAAAATGATGAGCGACAGTCGTCAATTGCATATATAATGGTTATGAGTTTTTCGCATTTATAGTTGTTTATAGGTATAGAAGTATCCTTTCGCCATGAAAATTTATGGGTGTACTATTGGGGTGGAGACCGAGGTAGTGAAAGTGGTTGCATTATTTTTCGTGCCCCCTATAGCAAGATCTCCTTTCTCTTATCGAAAAATTATTTTGAATGTATGGTTAGGTAGAGTTTTTCGAGCCGGTCATTTCGGTATATTATAAGCTACATTCCGACATGGTTAAGTATAGAAACAGGAGGTTTGAAAAAATGGATCTTTTTGAAATAACGACCCAAAAACGGTCGTTACTTAAAAAGTTGACGACACTATTGCTAGGCGTCAGATTGATTATATAAATATATATATATATATATAAGTATATGTATATATATATATATATATATATACATATACTTATATCTTTGAAAATTCATTATTATTAAAATATATAACCGAAAATTATGAAAAATATATATTTGGAATCCTTATATTTTTCTCCTAATTATCATATATTCTTTTTTCTTAAATTATTTTAAATAAATCAATGTGTCTTTTAATGTATGTTTTTGAATTTATTCAATTAAATATATATAAATGTGAATTCTTGTTAAATAAATTAAGTTAAAAATCATAAAAATTAATGTTCCCCAAGGGGACGCTAATTAATAAATGACGCCAACCACGGGCGTCAAATAATATAAGTTTATTTAATTATAGTTAATTATAGAATTTGAGGGACTTGAATTCTATAATTAACGCAATCATGTTCTCACCGTTTACTTCCGTCTTTGACCCATACTGCGGGTCTCTTGGCACTCTCATCTCATGTCCGTAGATGGAGTCCATGTTTCATGATTGGTTCACGTTATACACTCAACTCTCGGTGACATACGAGCCCTCCGTTGGACATTCCGTTCCTTCGGACTGGCAAGTTAGTCATTGGGACCTCTGTAAGTCTCCTCGTAGCCTTGGATTCCCTTAAGGCCGATTGAGCTGGTTGTACCTAATCACCCAGATTTTCAGAATGACATGGCTTTCATCTGGTTTATTGATATATCATCCTTATTACAAATTCTGTCCTTGAACTCTATGTTCCATGAAATCTATCTTAATATTCTTACATGCTTGATCCTTGAAATTCTTGGCCATTAATATGGAATTAGTCTAGACTAAATGTCAGGGGATATGGGTCCCACTAAAATGACATTTTAAATGCTACTGGTACTGATCTGACCCTATTGGGCGAGGCAAAGTCCAAACGTTACCGGTATACGATGATCAGGTGCAGGCATTCACCAACTCGGTTATTGGCATTTAGGGGCAATCATATAGTCGTGAGAACTCCTAAGTGTACGACCAAATACTAACTAGTGCTATTTTTCATGAGGGGTGATCATATCGTCGTGATTTTCCCTTAGTGCATTGGCCAATCCTATATAGTGCTAGATGTGCAAACGCTCTCGTGATAGTGATGATCGGGAGTAATTGCCATCATAGTACATCCTTCTACAACTTATTGTTCGTCATGAAAAGATCCTGATTTGCCTTATTGGAGGGGTTATCATATCGTCGTGATATTCCCTTAGTGTCTTGGCAATTGCTATATAGTGTTCTTGAATCATCCTATTGATAGTACTCGTTAACTTGTCACAAAGATCCTTCACAATAAAGGATACATTGAAGCTCTCGTGATAGTGTTCGTCATAGAGAGATGAATGTTATATTTCCTCATGAATGCTCTTGACCTAACTTGAGAAAGTACTTGATTAGATCTTGCTATACCCTCTTGATTATCATTGTCCCTACTCTACATGAGTTTATCTAGCATCTGGCTTACTCGTTTGTTTATTATAGTGCTTGAATTTATCTCGTGTTATTACAGTTCTCGATTTCTATATCTTGCATGACCTGCATGAGCATGTTAAACTGTAATTGATTTAAAGCTAGCTTGGAATCATGAGATATTAAGTCCTACTGAGCATTCGCTCACCCTGCGTTTTTCAATGTTTTTCAGGTAAAGACCTTAGTGACGACGAGACCGCACATGATGGGCAAGGGCAAGAGTGAAGAGAACTCAGACATCTAGATGAACCGTCTAGTCTGGTTATCTTGCGTCTTATGTCTCATTGTAATTTTTATTTATTGAGTATTTTCGTTTATTATGGGCCCGAATATGTAAAGAACTTATATTTGAAATGAAATTTGTTATTTGTCCAAATTGTGTTTTGTGGAAATGACTATGCTCTGATTGACATGACTGTTTAACTGCCACGTTCCGAGCAAACGACACGTTCCGCTGCTATCGGTTCGGGGCGTGACAGAAGGTGGTATCAGAGCCTAGGCTTTCTAAATCCCTAGGTCATCAGGTTCAAGTCCTAGATCGAGTCATCCTTGTCAGTTATCCTATAGGAACCCCGTGAGATTTGGGTAGAGCTATGGGTTAAATGATGAAATATGTTACATTCGCGTTAGATACCTGCCAAGATATGAATATCATTAATCCAAAACCTTATTCTTGTAGGCTTGAATGGCGGCTGAGAGAGCTTAGTGGAGAGAGATGCAACGCACTGTCCAGGGTTTAACGCAAGCCTTGCAACAAGTTGCACAAGGTGGAGCACGACATGGAGCCGGGGATTTGCATCGGAAGTTCCAAATGATGAATCCCCCGAAGTTTAGTAGATCTACTGACCCAGATGAAGCAGAAAATTGGGTGCAAGAAATAGAGAGGACCTTTAAGGTGATGCAATGCACCGACGAATAGAAGGTACTATTAGGAACTTATCAATTAGAGAAGGATGCCCGTGCATGGTGGAGATCCGTTGAAACAATCTTGCCTAATGAACAAGTTAGATGGGACGAGTTCTTAGATTATTTTAATGAGAAGTATTTCTCGGAGAGAATCCGCGAGAAGAAGGCCATGGAGTTTGCGGCTTTGAAACAACGTAGTCTGTCCATAGCGGAGTACGAAGCGAAGTTTTCTAGATTGGCCTGGTATGCACCACACCTAGTCAGTACGAAAAAGATGAGAGCAAAATGATTCATGAATGGCTTGAAGGTGGAGCTTATTCCTCAATTGGCTCCACTAGAAATAAAAACTTACACTGAGATGGTTAGAAAAGCACAACTCTTAGAAGATGCCATGGATATGATGGAGCGAGTCAAGGGAAAGATCGCTAAGAACAAGGAAATCATGAATGACAAGAAGAGGTCCAATGTAGGTAATGGTTTCCGTAAGAATAAGAAACTTCGGAATAATGATCAACAAATCGTTCTGGCTAAAGGAAAATGCGAGCATTGCAAGAAGGGAAGGCACAATCCGGACGAGTGTTGGTATAAACTTGGAAAATGCATCCGTTGTGGAAGCAGAGATCACAAAATTACTCGATGTCCACTCTTAAAGGAAGAAGCACCGCAAGCAACAGAAGGTAACCCTATAAACATATCTCATCTAAAACTTGCATGAATCGGATATGACCTTAAGTACTTAGCATGATATGTTAATGATCTAGCCAGAATACATGCTTTAGATATGGTGATCTTACCCCACAAACTTTGGAAAGGAAACTATGTGAATTTGGGGGCCAAATTCTTTTAAGTGGGGGAGGGTGTAGCACCCCGAAAATTTAAATATAAAATAAATAGAAATAACTATAAATATTAGATATAGAAAATCATGGGAATTAAAATTTTGATAAAGGAAAAGTGATAATTAACTAAAATAGTTAATGAGCTTAAATGATAATAAAAAGTATAAGTAAATAAAATTGAGAAATAGATACTAGTATGAGCTTTGTCTATTTTAGTTTAAAATTAAAATTATAATTCAAGAATAAATATGTACATATAGATATAAAGGTTTTCGTAGAACCAAAACTGACTTTGATACCCAAGACAACGGAAAAATTCAATAAGATAGACAAATAAATAAAATTAAAAGATATAAAATCTCTAGAAGTTCCACTCTCAAAAAATATATAATATGCCCAGCTACACTAAATACATGAATAATTTAAAACCCATTATAGTTCAAACAAATTTAATTAGTGGGCCTTAATCAAGGTTTAAAGCTTAACCCATGATAAATTGCAAGAAGAAAGACCCAACCCAATAATATTAAGCTAATAGTTATACTCAATGGGCTTTGAAAGAATAATGGGCTTTAATAATAATTATTGGGATTTTTTAGAATATATATATATAAATAAATGCTATTAAGCTTGTAAACCTAACCCAAAATATCCCAAAACTGAATGAGTTTGGGGGCTTACGTTAAACACATATATAATGGGCTTTGGAAAGTGTATATATAAGATTCAAAAGCCAAACATGTTAACTAGCTAAATATCATCATAACTCAAATATGTACAGTAATAGGCTTTTCAACTCTCAGAACGGTAAAACAACTAATTGGGCTTGAATGTATACATGGGCTTCATAGACAAAACTCTTAACAATAATATTAAGAGGACAATAGAGAAATGCATAATTTATATTAACCATGTATATGTTAATGGACCATCACCCAAAACAACCCAAAGCCCACGTACAGCAACCCATTTTAACCACATGCCATGTAGCCCAAACTAATACAAAGCCAACCTAACAAACAAATCAACCCACGTGCCCATCAAATGCCACCCCTTTACCCACATACAACCCATCGAACCACACTACCCAAATGCAGGGGCGATCGTGTATGTTATTAGCTTTAGGGTTTTTGGCATAAAAGTATAGCAAGCGGCTAGTAAATGGGAAGATGGAAACGCCTTCGGAAATAACTTATGGAAAGTTGCCTTGATGGCCTTTGAACCCTCCAGAATTCCCATCCTCTATAAAACTCAACCTTGTCGAACGCACAAGGCTTGTTGATGCCCTTGCGTTCGAAGGGAGGTCGTCGTCATCGTCTTTATGTTACGTGAAGAGGGCCTCGTCTTCTTCTTGTTCTCGTGTACGTGAAGAAGTGGAACCTCTTCTTCCTCCTCTGCTGTAGCTGGGTCACTACTGCTGCTGTTGGGCGTGTTGGGCGTGGGAAGCTTCTTCTTTGTCATCTTCTTCCTCTGCTATTATTCTTCTTCTTTTAAACGTCAAAGCATTGTTAAGAGGTAGGCAATCTCCCAAGTAAAAATTTAAAAGATCCTCAATTTATTTCATCTTTTTTTTTGTTGATCTTGTGCAAGCGCCCTGTTCTGCATATTTCGTTCAAAGAAAATATGTATCTTTTTATTTGTTAATAACTGATGAATCGTTTAAAATTCAATATCTATTGAATCATGTTAATAAAAATAGTAAAGTGCACATTTTTATGATCCCTATATTTTTCTGATAATTTTTATAATTTTATTTTATTAAAATTTTGTTAGAATAAAATTGACCCTGATTATTCAGTTAAAACTTCACATGAACTTCAAAGATTTTTATCTTTAAAAATAGAGAGAATAAATTTATGATATTACATGGTTAGGATACTTATATTTGTTTCCTATTTATCATATATCTTGTTTCATAAAATTCTTGATAAATTGAAAGTGATACTATTCATAGTAGAGTTGTGGGAAAAATAAAAATGACGACTTGATGTACGTCGTCTCTTCTGAAATTGACGCCACTGTTAAGGGCGTTATAATAGTAAAAGATGACAGCCGAAAGGTCGTCATTTAATTAAATTCAAAAAAAAAATGATGAACGACAGTCGTCAATTGCATATATAATGGTTATGAGTTTTTCGCATTTATAGTTGTTTATAGGTATAGAAGTATCCTTTCGCCATGAAAATTTATGGGTGTACTATTGGGGTGGAGACCGAGGTAGTGAAAGTGGTTGTACCGTTTTTCATGCCCCCTATCGCAAGATCTCCCGTCTCTGATCGAAAAATTATTTTGAATGTATGGTTAGGTAGAGTGTTTCGAGCCGGTCATTTCGGTATATTATAAGCTATATTCTGACATGGTTAAGTATAGAAATAAGAGGTTTGAAAAAATGGATCTTTTTGAAATAACGACCCAAAAACGGTCGTTACTTAAAAAGTTGACGACACTATTGCTAGGCGTCAGATTGATTATATAAATATATATATATATATATATATATATAAGTATATGTATATATATATATATCATGTATGCATATCTTTGAAAATTCATTATTATTAAAATATATAACCAAAAATTATGAAAAATATATATTTTGAATCCTTATATTTTTCTCCTAATTATCATATATTCTTTTTTCTTAAATTATTTTAAATAAATCAATGTGCCTTTTAATGTATGTTTTTGAATTTATTCAATTAAATAGATATAAATGTGAATTCTTGTTAAATAAATTAAGTTAAAAATCATAAAAATTAATGTTCCCCAAGGGGACGCTAATTAATAAATGACGCCAACCACGGGCGTCAAATAATATAAGTTTATTTAATTATAGTTAATTATAGAATTGGAGGGACTTGAATTCTATAATTAACGCAATCATGTTCTCACCGTTTACTTCCGTCTTTGACCCATACCGCGGGTCTTTTGGCACTCTCATCTCACGTCCGTAGATGGAGTCCCTGTTTCATGATTGGTTCACGTTATACACTCAACTCTCGGTGACATACGAGCCCTCCGTTGGACATTCCGTTCCTTCGGACTGGCAAGTTAGTCATTGGGACCTCCGTAAGTCTCCTCGTAGCCTTGGATTCCCTCAAGGCGATTGAGCTGGTTGTACCTAATCACCCAGATTTCAGAATGACATGGTTTTCATCTGGTTTATTGATATATCATCCTTATTACAAATTCTGTCCTTGAACTCTATGTTCCATGAAATCTATCTTAATATTCTTACATGCTTGATCCTTGAAATTCTTGGCCATTAATATGGAATTAGTCTAGACTAAATGTCAGGGGCTATGGGTCCCACTAAAATGACATTTTAAATGCTACGGGTCCTGATCTGACCCTATTGGGCGAGGCAAAGTCCAAACGTTACCGGTATACGATGATCGGGTGCAGGCATTCACCAACTCGGTTATTGGCATTTAGGGGCAATCATATAGTCGTGAGAACTCCTAAGTGTACGACCAAATACTAACTAGTGCTATTTTCCATGAGGGGTGGTCATATCGTCGTGATTTTCCCCTTAGTGCATTGGCCAATCCTATATAGTGCTAGATGTGCAAACGCTCTCGTGATAGTGATGATCGGGAGTAATTGCCATCATAGTACATCCTTCTACAACTTATTGTTCGTCATGAAAAGATCCTGATTTGCCTTATTGGAGGGGTTATCATATCGTCGTGATATTCCCTTAGTGTCTTGGCAATTGCTATATAGTGTTCTTGAATCATCCTATTGATAGTACTCGTTAACTTGTCACAAAGATCCTTCACAATAAAGGATACATTGAAGCTCTCGTGATAGTGTTCGTCATAGAGAGATGAATGTTATATTTCCTCATGAATGCTCTTGACCTAACTTGAGAAAGTACTTGATTAGATCTTGCTATACCCTCTTGATTATCATTGTCCCTACTCTACATGAGTTTATCTAGCATCTTGCTTACTCATTTGTTTATTATAGTGCTTGAATTTATCTCGTGTTATTACAGTTCTCGATTTCTATATCTTGCATGACCTGCATGAGCATGTTAAACTGTAATTGATTTAAAGCTAGCTTGGAATCATGAGATATTAAGTCCTACTGAGCATTCGCTCACCCTGCGTTTTTTAATGTTTTTCAGGTAAAGACCTTAGTGACGACGAGACCGCACATGATGGGCAAGGGCAAGAGTGAAGAGAACTCAGACATCTAGATGAACCGTCTAGTCTGGTTATCTTGCGTCTTATGTCTCATTGTAATTTTTATTTATTGAGTCTTTTCGTTTATTATGGGCCCGAATATGTAAAGAACTTATATTTGAAATGAAATTTGTTATTTATCCAAATTATGTTTTATGGAAATGACTATACTCTGATTGACATGACTGTTTAACTGTCACGTTCCGAGCAAATGACATGTTCCGCTGCTATCGGTTCGGGGCGTGACATGAACTTTTTCGCCGCAATGTGACCACTTTGGAACAGGCGTATCAGGTTGCTCTCGAATTGGAGCAATTCGAGGCCGAGTTCGAGTCTATCCATCGGTTGGGCTTCTTCCCCCTTCGTAGTGTCGAGCCCCGTGGCTCTTCTGGCACGTACCCGAGGGCCCCCATATCCCTACCTCAAGAGCCCACTATTCGCGACCTTTTCTTTCTTTCGCGGGTCGATCGACCAACTGACTAACTGGTAGTCAAATGATCAATTAACGACGCGGGCGTGCCAGTCACATGAGTGACGATTTTATGATGCGCTCATTCTGACCCATGTCGGGCGAATGTGAGGTTCGGTCGGGACCAGCAGTCCGCCATGCCATAAAGGCTATGGCGTTAATTACATCCCCCACGAGGAGGGAACACCTTTGATTAATTGCCGAGATAGCGGGCTGTCGAAGCCGAATTAAAAAAGCTATATGATGATCGTGACGAAGGCATGCAGGATGCATACATTTATCATGCAGAAGATGCATAATTCATGGGATTATGGATCCTCGGTACGTGGCGGAGGACATAGGTCCGAAGACCACCGTCGCGCATGGCGAAGACTTCCGACCAGACGTAATCCTGCTTTCAGTCGACGCCATTTAATGTACCCGAGGATCTATGCATGCGTGCACACATGACGTTCATGACTATATTAAGCATGATAATAGAATCGTGGAAGCAAATGATGATCAACCACGTTTATTACTCCTCGTCGAGAAGAGGGAAGGCAACACAAGTGTGATAGCGAAAGCACAATGCTAACAGACATGGTGATGAAGATATGATAAAAATAAAGTTCAAGCTCGCTTGGCCCTTCCTTTATTCAATTTATTACCAATTGTGGTTTATTGACATCGACCCTGAGGGACGAGAGCCACTCTGAGGCAAATGAACAATTAAAGCAGCAAAAGGTCTCAAAATCGGCGCGGCCATGCGATAGGTAGCTTATACGGCACGATAAGACATGGGTATAGCGTCTTAATCAGGCGCGGCCATGATGAATATTAATACGGCGCGAAGACTTTGGGGCGCGCCGGAAAGGCGCAAAGAAATATTTTTTGATTATGAGTCTAGCGTTAATCCGGCGCGGGGGGGTACCGCGTCGGATTAGGGCGCGCCGGGTTAAGGCCGCGCCGTTTTAGCTTATTTTCGATGAATTTCGAATCATTTGAGTTTGTTAAGTTTATGTTGAGGGTTTTGAAGCCATTTGAGGCCAATTGTTAGTTAAATTGAAGTCCAGAACCCTGAGGGATGGTGTGATAAGCCAGTGCGAGGTTCCTACTCGAGCACCGGGATAATTGGGTCCAGAATGAGTATTTCGTTATGGTTTATTCATTATTAATCTGTCCAAAATTGGACAGCATCTCCCCTGAACCTGAAGAGTTGCAGGAGAGAAGCGGGGTCATGCTCACCTATGGAACAAGCCCCTAAACCGCCGGTCTACACGAAGGCAGCCAGCAAACCCCATTGGATAGGATACCCCGAGGACTAGCCTGCTAGGGGCACCAAGGTTCCATAAGGGAAAGGACATAGAGATGAAGCCATTGATGATGGGAGCATCACCCCGAGGGCTAGCCTGCGAGGTGTGGACATCCCACAGATTATGGCACATCCGCTGAAGGGACCGGGCGTTAGGAGAGTGGAGCTCCGAGGGCTAGCCTACGAGGAGTGTACATCCCTTGGCCTTGATCGGACCTCCGATTGTCAGGGCTAAGCTCGTTGGGCTAAGGCCCCTGTCATTGTTTGTTATGGCCCCGAGGAAGCATCTACCATCGAGAGATAGAGCCCCCGGTCGCCTAGCAATTCCACGAAGCGATAAGGGAATGTCCCCCTCCCCGGGTGATTAAAACAATGAGAAAATCTCGGAACAGTTCGAATGATCATGATGCGTAGATGCAGTAAATGCATAAACGAGACGGGCTCGTTGCAGGGGCATATGCTCGAACAATTGGAAAGCAACGTTCAGGGGATGGACCCTATGCATGGCGGAAAGAGGCACGCGCAGAAGCACGGCTCCATCCGAGAAGAGAAAGGGATGCGAAAACCCTTGAATCAAACATGAGAATGATCGAAAGAAAGGTCCCCGGGGAGGGGGTGCCTCTGTAGCCCACGATGATTCGGGGCACGCTATAGACCTCGGAGAAACCGAAATTAGAGCTACGTAGAGAAGAACTCCGACACACGCATTGGCATAGATAGAAAGGGGGGAGGCTGAAGATCATTCATTCAACCCGATAACCAAAGCATTCAACATATATGTATTAACGTCCCAGAAATGGGAATGATTTAGCATTTACATGGTGAGAGTACAGCACTGGCACCATTGCTCGGTCGCCGTTCTACAGTAGCGGAGGCAGAGGACGTGCATAGCACAACAACAGGGAAAGAACAAAAGAGAAAATCACATAGAAGGGGGGAGGAGAATCGACTCATATCATCGTCGCTCCTCCCCCCCTCGCTTACATTCGATGGGTGGAAGACTCAGAAGAGAAATCTGCGGAAAGCAGGAAAAGGATCAGCACCGGCGCCCACCTGTTCCGGAAACAGGGTATCGTAGAGGAAGAAGACGACCGGCGGAAGCTCCTCCGAACGAACCCCAAGACTCTCTACTTCAGGAGAAAACCCTCTCGAGAAGCCCCCTCCTTCCTTTTTCTTTTCTTCCTGCTCTCTATATCTTCTCAGGTCTCGATCTATCTCTCCCCCTCTTCTCTCTTGTCGAAGAGCAGCCACCTATATAGGGGGTGGGTTCGAATCTTAATCCGGCATGAGATTAGCGCGTCGGGAAGAAGCCTCAGCAAATTAGCGTGCCGGTCTTGGAGGGCACCGGTTTAACGGGCGCGCCGTATTAGCATTTCCCGCACATTGCAGGTTAGCCGATGAATCCGGGGACGATTCTGGAGGTCATCGTGAACATGTATCTCGCCAATGCCCTTCGAAACCTTGACGAGGTGTTTTGTGAAGCCCCTCGACTGACGTGCGGCCATTCCCGAGACTCCAGATAGCTTTGACTTACTTACGCGGGTTTCCCGCTAATACGGCCTTCGGCTCTACGATCCATGCTGTTGGTCCGGCCTGGCTCATACCCAAAACTCTTTAGGGGGTTGGATAACACCAGAGATAGTTCCGCCTGTGCTGGGCGATCATTCGGCCACTATCAGGCCCATCTTGGCGGGAAGCTGTGCCCATGCCGGGCGATCGGGATCTTCCGCCGACAGAGCTTTCGGTCTTCCATTTTGGAAAGCCAGGGGGGACTCCTTTGTCTTCAGGAGAGCCTTTTTATGTGGTGGGGGACCACCGGATAGACCATCGTCCTTGATCGGACAACGGGTGTAGTGGATGCAGCATGACAAAGTCGATGCATGTTCATTGGGCAGGCTTGGTCACACTGCCGGTTGGTTGTGAGTTTGTCTCGGCTCTCCTGAGGTGAAGTCCCCACGTCCATACGGAATGACTCGAGGCTTTGGCAGCTTGAGAAATCCTCGATGTATTGATCTTTATCGACTCCCGCGCTTCGGTGGGCCGGGTTATTCGTCCTTATGGCTTGGTCACCGACGATCATATTTTAGGTGCCAACACCCACTTGCCCCGAGCCGTTCGCTCCTAGGCCTCACCCTCCACCTCCGAGGGACCTTCCTCGTCCCCAGCAACTTACGGCACCCATCACCCGTCCACCAGCACACGCACCTCCCGCTCATCCCTTGTTGCCTTCACCTTCTATCCGTCGGGAGGATAAAGGGAAAGGACCTTTGATTGGGGAGCCTAGTGGATCACGGCAGTAGTGTTATCACTGCAATGGGTTTGGCCATTTCGCCAACCAGTGTCCCACTCGCCCATCTATTGTCATAGGGGACACACAGGTCGAGGACGCCACCCCTACGGATCTCGTGTTAGTCAGCTATGAAGCAGATCCGGAGCTAGCTGACGAGTATTATGAGGCCGAAGGTGATGGCCAGGATGCCCAGCATCTGGACGATACCCACTTGGGGGTCGTCAGGTGTTTTCTCACCCAGCCACAGGCCAGTGATGACTGGCGTCGGACCACTATCTTCCATACATTCTGTAGGCTGGGCAAGCAAGTTTGTAAGGTGATCATCGATAGTGGGAGTTGCATCAATGCAATCTCTATGGGTACTGTCTCCAGTCTTGGTCTTACACCCAGGGACCATCCTTGCCCCTATCGAGTATCATGGGTGGATTCCACCTCCATTCCGATCAGGCTGCGGTGTCTGGTCCCACTGCAATTCCATGCCTACCGTGACGAGATCTGGTGTGATGTCCTCCCCATGGAGGTGGGCAGCATTATTCTTGGTAGGCCTTGGTTATTTGATCGGGATGCCACACTTCATGGCTGGTCGAACACCTGTACCTTCGACCATGCTGGCCAACGGATTCTCCTCCAACCCTCTCAGCCCAAGAAGCCTTCAGTTAGGGGTCCTACTGGTCCTAGTACTTCGGAGCCATCCATCCTCGGGCCCAGTACCCCACCCCCAGCTTGGGCTATGACCGTTATATCTGGCCCAGGCGAGCCCTCGACTAGAAGATTGATGATGATTAGCTCCTGGGAAATGGAGCGGGAGGCTAGTAGGGGATGCCCTGTGTTTGCTATTACAGTTCTAGAGGTGGAGCCAAAGTCTGAGGGTGAACTCCCACCCGATGTCATTCCTATTCTGCAGGAGTTCGCTGATATTTTTCTGGATGAGCTTCCCGAGGGACTCTCACCCATGCGAGATATTCAGCATGCTATCGACCTGATTCTGGGCTCCTCATTGCCCAATCTTCTTCACTATCGCATGAGTCCCACAGAACATGCCGAGCTAAAATGGCAGGTCGATGAGTTGATGCAGAGAGGGTTTGTTCGGGACAGCATGAGTCCGTGTGCTGTTCCCGCATTACGAGCCCCAAAGAAGGATGGCACGTGGAGAATGTGCATTGATAGTCGTGCCATCAATAAAATCACCGTGAAGTACAGGTTCCCTATTCCCCGCCTAGATGATATGCTAGACATGATGGCCGATGCCACTATCTTCTCGAAGATCGATCTTAAGAGTGGCTACCATCAGGTGAGGATTAGGCCAGGTGATGAATGGAAGACCGCATTTAAGACCAAAGATGCTCTATATGAGTGGTTGGTTATGCCATTTGGGCTAACTAATGCCCCTAGCACCTTCGTGCGACTTATGACTCAGGTCCTTCGACTGTTCATTGGAGTCTTTGTGGTTGTGTATTTTGATGATATCCTTATATATAGTCGCACAAAAGGGGACCACTTGGATCATCTACGGCAGGTCTGTCTTCTTTTGAGGCGAGAGTAGTTATTTGCGAACCCACAGAAGTGTGCCTTCATGACACCTCAGCTTACCTTCTTGGGTTTTATTGTGTCTAGTACTGGGGTCTCCGCCGATCTGGAGAAGGTCCGGGCCATTGTTGAGTGGCCAGAACCCCGTACGGTCCATGATGTCCGCAGCTTCCATGGCCTTGCGACGTTCTATCGTCGTTTCATCCGCAGATTTAGCTCCGTCACTGCGCCGATCACGGACTGTATTCGGAAGGGCACATTTGTTTGGACGAAGGCCACAGCTACTGCCTTCAAGGACATCAAGGAGCGCATGACCCAGACACCGATCCTTCGATTGCCAGATTTCTCGAAGGTGTTTGAGGTCTCTTGTGATGCGTCGGGTGTTGGGATAGGAGGAGTGTTGAGTCAGGAGGCCCACCCGGTCGCATATTTCAGTGAGAAGCTGAATGACGCGAAACTGCGATACTCCACTTATGATAAGGAATTCTACACAGTTGTTCAGGCTCTTAGGCATTGGAGGCACTATCTATTACATCAGGAGTTTGTCTTGTACTCCGATCACGAGGCCTTGAGGTACCTCCATTCCCAAAAGAAGCTTAATGTGCGTCACAGCCGATGAGTTGAGTATCTCCAGCAGTACACATTTGTGCTTAAACATAAGGCTGGAGTGGAGAACAAGGTGGCCGATGCCTTGAGTTGGCGTGCTTGTCTGCTGACCACCATGAGTGTCGAGGTCATAGGGTTAGAGAAGATGAGAGAGGCCTATGTTGACTGTCCGAACTTCGGTTAGATTTATACCACTCTCCAGGCCAGACCCTTGAGAGATCATGATGATTATGTGCTTCAGGAGGGTTACCTCTTTCGAGGAGGCAGGCTTTGTGTTCCCCAAACTTCGGTTCGAGACTTCTTAGTCTGGGAGCTACATGCGGGAGGTCTAGCCGGCCACTTTGGTCGGAACAAGACTATCGAGGGTGTTGAGCACATATTTTATTGGCCGAGTCTGAAGAGAGATGTTGCTCATATGGTGGCCTAGTGACGTACATGTGCTACGGCCAAGATGAAGAAGTAAAGCTCGGGTCTTTATACGCCTCTCCCCGTGCCTGATGCTCTGTGGCATGATGTTAGCATGGACTTTATCTTGGGATTACCACGTACCTCTAGGAAGCATGATTTGGCCTATGTGGTGGTTGACCGATTCTTGAAGATGGCCCTTTTCATTCCCTGCTCGAAGACTTCGGATGCTTCGAGGGTAGCCCGCCTATTCCTTACTCATGTGGTGTGCAAGTTCGGGTTGCCTCGTACCATAGTGTCTGACCGTGATGTTAGATTCACCAGCTATTTTTGGAAGACATTGTGGCATATATTGGGTACTCACCTCAAGTTTTCCACTTCATTTCATCCCCAGACAAATGGTCAGACCGAGGTGGTCAATAGAAGTCTGGGTGACCTTTTGAGGTGTCTTGTCAGGGACCGTGTAGGGGATTGGGATCTCATATTACCATTGGTAGAATTTGCATATAATGATTCAGTTAACAGGTCTACCGGTATGAGTCCATTCGAGATTGTCACAGGTCGTAGGCCTAGGAAGCCAGTGGATCTTGTTCCCATGCCCATTCATGCACGAGCGTCTGAGTCTGCCGAGTCTTTTGCTAGGCATGTTAGGAGTTTGCATGATGACATCCGTCGTCACATTGAGGCCAGCAATGCACGATATAAGGAGTTAGTCGATGCCCATCGACACCATCGAGAGTTCCAAGAGGGTGAATATGTCATGATCAGGGTAAGACCTAAACGGTTTCCCTCTGGAACTGTAAAGAAATTGCAAGCTAACGGAGCCGGTCCATTTAGAGTGTTGAAACGTGTTGGATCCAATGCGTATGTTGTGGACCTGCCCGAGGAATATGGTATAAGCTCAACTTTCAATGTGTCAGATCTAGTTGCATATAGGGACCCAACGGTGATCCCTAGTGAGCCTTTTGAGCCATCTCCTCCCATTGAGAGTGATCACACACCTGAGTGTCCACCACCAGCCACATTTCCACGGCAGCGAGCGCATATCGATCATATACTGGATGAGCAGGTGACAATTACCAGGAGTTGATCCTGTTGGGTTCGGTGCAAGTATTCAGAGGGGGGGTGAATGAATATGTCCTTTAAAACTTCGCCCAATTAAAATCTTATGCTCACTAAAAATGCTAGTTCGCAAACTAAACAAACTTGAAAGCTAATGGGCAGTTGCCGAACTAAACAAACACACAGTGAGATCACTAGAGTGCTAACAAAATATAGCTCAACTAGAATTTCGCTCTCTTGACAAATTAAAACACTCTAAGAAAACTAATTAACTCTTCTGCTCAACTAGAAGCCAAACACATGGAGCGCCCCTATGCATTCATCTAGCGGAAGCACAATAGAACAAAATCAAACCACAATGCTCAAGGGATTTTTAGGTGGTTCGGTCCAGCAGACCTACATCCACCCCACACTCAAACCAGAGTGTGGATTCCGCTGACTCACAGCTTGAACAGCTGGGCATCACAGCTTGCCATACAACCGCTGGGCAACACAGCTTCCCGTCCGAGGAATCCTCCTCGCCCACTGAGCAACACAGCTTGCTATCCAGTGGAATCCACCACTGCAACCGCTGACTAACAGCTTGAAGAAAGGATAAAATGGAAAATGAAAACAAGATGAACAGCAATCGGAAAGCTGTAAACATAAAGCATAATATGGCTCTCAAAGAGCTGACTGGCCTGGATTTGATCCACGGTCCAGTGAAGACTGATCTTCAAACAACCTCTCTCACACTCTTCTTCTCACGATCTCACTCTCTCTTTCTCTTTTACTTCTTTCTTCTTCTGCTCACGATCACTTTCTTTCTTTTTCTTTCTCTCTACCTCTCTTCTTCTTCTTCTCTTCTTTTTCTTCTTCTTCTTCTGTCTGGATCGAAGGCTCTCTGGTGTATAGACTTTGCTGCTCTTCTTTTGTCAACCGATCTCACTTCATCTGAAGACGAAGACTCATATATATAGCAGCAGCAGCAGCAGCCAGGGCGCGTGTGGCTTCCACAGTTTCCGCCCTAAAAATTCGGACCACGTGGCAGCATCCAGCAGGCTGTCAGTACACGTGTCCTCATCTGGGCACTGTCCTTATCCTCGGATCACGTGCCCTTCATAAAGCTTCTCGAACAGTCCCTGTCAGACAGAGTATCGGATTATCAGTTTAAGCATAAACCCTGTACAGACATCATAGTATGCACAATGCAGTGTATAGACTTTCCAATGTCTAGACTTGCAGATGTGAATGACACAATGTATAGACTTCAGGTGTGAAGACATTGTGAATGCAAATGCAATGTTCAGACTTCATTGTATAGAATTGGAGAACCTGAATCAATGTGCATACTTGGAACGCCTGAAGACCAGTGTCCAGACATGGAATCAATGAAGGCGTTGGCTGTACAGACTTGGCCAAACAATCCGATGTAAAGACTTGAGGCATGGAGGCCAATGTACAGACTTGGAAAGTTAAGACCATTGTACAGACTTCACCTCGTGCCAGCTACAGTGAAGGAATGTATAGACTTAACAGTCTCCCTGGCTGTACAGACTTGACCAAAGCAAAGGCAATCGGATGTACAGAGTTTAGAGGATGCAGACTCTGTATAGACTCTGAGGTCCAAAGGCAATGTACAGACTTTGCCTTAGAAATGAATGTATAGACTTTCCCTTCAGAAACGAATGTATAGACTTGAGAGTCTTGAAGCCAATGTACAGACTTTCTACCAACCAATGTATGGACTTTGCAGGCCTAAGACGCTGAATGAGACGGTGGATGTAACAGTGCAATGTCTAGACTTGAAATCCAATGCAGATGGCTGTACAGACTTGAATGAGACGCTGCATGAGACGATGCAGCTACAGTGATGTACAAGGACACAATCTAGTGTACAGACTTCATGAACAATAGAATGTGCAGACTTTGTGAACAATGCATGAACGAGACGCTGGACTCTGTACAGACTTGAGTGATGTATGGACTTAGCTTCGTGCAAGCTACAGTCCAATGTATGGACTTTGTAGTTCAACTGGTGAGTGTACAGACTTCACCAATGAAACGCTCACTGTACAGACTTGCTGGATGCAACGTGAGACGCTGTATAGACTTCGTCTTCCAGCGTATAGACTTGATGAATGCATATGCCAAGACCATTGTACAGACTTGACATATTTAAAGTGCATGCGATGCAGACTGTACAGACTTTGACATGTGAGACACAAAGAGAATGCACTAAAGTCTGTATAGACTTTAACAATGAATGCATGAGTCACAAGACCGACAGACTTAGCCTGTATAGACTTAGCATGAAGCACACATGCGATGTACAGACTTCAAGTCATGCAATGCAATGTACACACTTCAGCTAAGCAAGCTTCAGTGAATGTATGGACTTCATGAATGCATGCTACAGTGCCAATGTACAGACTTGGTGGAAGGCATGCAATGTATAGACTTCAGAACAAATCCAGTGTATAGACTTCAGAACAAATCCAGTGTATAGACTTCCACCATGATGTATGCAACGCAATGCAGATACTGACTGTATAGACTTTGAAGAAATGAGGCGATGTGTGGACTTTGAGGTTCAACAGAGGATGTATATACTTTAGACCCTTGAAGGATGTATAGACTTCAGTTGAGCACAGTCCAATGTATAGACTTGGAAGATTGAACCAATGTATAGACTTGGGGTTATGAACGTAGGTAAAGGCTGGGAATGTATAGACTTGCCCAGTGCTGCCAATGCATAGACTTTGATGCTCAACGTAGGTAAAGACATCAGTGTACAGACTTTGGCAAAGGCATGAGACGTTCTCTAATACGATGAAGTCTGTATAGACTTTACAGTAAATATATGCTCAGTGAGACGCAAGTTGAGACGATGACTCTATGCATGAGACGGTCAGTGAGACGCACTCTCAGGCTGTACAGACTTGAGGTTTCAACAGAAGGCTTTGAAGGTGATGTACAGACTTTACCAATGTGCAGACTTGATGATGAAACAGTGATGTACATACTTGATCAAGACAAGGCAGTTGAGTGTATGGACTTTGACAAGCAAACGGCTGTACAGACTTTGCCTAAATGCAGGACACTGTATGGACTTGCCACCAATGTATAGACTCAATGCAAGCAGATGGATGTACAGGCTTGGCGAATGCAATGTATGGACTTGCAGACAGAACACATGCAGTGAATAGACTTATGCAGACAGAACACATGCATTCTCCAGATAATATACCAGTCACAGTCATATGCATTTTCCACATAGTATATCAGTTATAAACATGAATGTTGGTTATCATTCAATGTGGTGACTCATTCCTGTTGTATGCATTTTCCACAGAGTATATCAGTTATAAACATGAATGTTGGTTATCATTCAATGTGGTGACTCATTCCTGTTGCTATCATTAAAACACCACAATCATCAAAGCACAAGGGGCTCATCAAAGCATAAGGGGCACAAGGGGCTCATCAAAGTACAAGGGGCACAACAGATCCTACCTGCGCTACCTAGTGCGATGGAGAGGGCGACCCGCCACCGAGGACACTTGGATCACCCGTGGAGAGTTGCAGCGGATAGATCCGGACCTACTGGAGTGCTACCAGAGCGATGCAGACCCTTACTCGACAGGGTCGAGTTTCTCCCACCCGGGGACAATTGGTGCGGACACCAGAGCGAGCGAGAAGCACGAACCGGCGAGCCGTCGGTACCGTACGCGGAGCACCACTCGGGCTACCTCGGCTTCCATCTGGCTCAGAGACAGCCTGGAGACTCCCCCTTGAGTCTCGGTATTTATAGTATTCATTGGACTTGTTTGTGTGTAGTGTGTATTTTATTCGGTTTGTAATTCGGATTGTAACAGGAGTTTATTTGGAATGGGACCACCTGGGTCCCGCGCGCCCCCCATCTCTTCTCCCATTGATCCACCTCATCTCTTGAGCCCATGTGGGGTCATTCAACCCTCCATGGTGGGCTTCTAGAAGGGTTGGACCAAGGGGGGACAAAGGGAACAAAAATTCAAAATCTGGAACCATAAAAGTCAAGGGGGCGCCCCATGTTTAATGTAGTTTATTATGATTTTTTGTTTATTTTATTTAGTTCTAAATCACATGGGAGAATAAATTGTGGACTCCCTCTTTTACCCCCCACCAATCCTAGATCTAGGGATAGAACTAGTCTTTTTGTATTTTCTATAAGAACCTTGTATTTTCATTTTGAGTGGAATTAATGCATAAAATTCAGAATTTTGTTGGAAGCCTAGCAAGGGCCGCGCCTCTCTCTCTCTCCTCTCTTCTTCTTGCAGCTGGGAAGGCTGTGTTCTGAGGTAGGAAGCCTCATCTATCTAGTGTGGAGTTCGTCATTGCCGCCGCCATCGAGCCGCCATTGCACCGCCACCGCCTCCGTCGGTATTCTGCCAATCGGGTGACAGTAGGCCATTCTCAGATTTTTAACTCACAGCCACAAGTTCATATGGAGCCCAAACTTGCAGGGTGAGTTCCAGGGATCTTCATCATGTCCCAAAAAATTTGGTTGGACTTCTAGCTTCCATTTTGCAATTTTTCATTTTCGTTCTTCCTTTCCACCCAGATCTGCCAGCTTTCAGTCCAGATTCACAGTAGCTCTGAGTTTCCCCTCTTCAGACCTCTTCTTGATTTTTCCTTGAGCCCCTAATTTTAATAGCGGTTCTATCCAACACCCCTCCATCCACGAATTTTCGTGGAATTTCTAAAGGCCTTCACCTCTTTTCTAAAAATCACTTTCAGATCCCACTTAGTTCTGTCTGCCTCTGTCTAGATCCAACCACCCTCCAGTATAAAATATCTTTCCCCTTCCAAACCTCCACCAAATAGCTCATAAGAATTATTCCCGTTTTCCTATCTCTCTCCTCTACAACTTTCATGAAGAGCTCATCTTCTGATTCGGAGGTCTACCCTACGGTCAACGCCAACTCTTAGGAAACTTCAGTTCTACCCGGCCAGATCTGAAACTGAGAACAGGCCGGTTCTAAAATCGCCCATTAGAAGCACGGCTCCGGTGAATTTTTTTGAGTCCCATAGGGTCAAAGGATTTCGAGTCAGCGTTCCAACGGCACTAGTTTCGTGCCGATCCGACATCGGTGATGATCGTAGTATCCGATCTCGCCGGGTCGCGCGTTAGAAAACAGAGGTTGCAGATTCATGGACAGCACTTCCGACAAGTGGTGATCGGGGCCGCCCGGCCTCCGACCGGCGTTCCAGCCATGCCACCGTCAAGGGAGGCGTGCCTCCAGGTGTCCCCACCACAGAGGGACCCGCCCGGTCAGATCCGGAGGGCTGAGCAGCACGTGGGCCCCACGAACCCGCAGATCGCGCCGTCCGGACAGCACTAAAATGCGGGTTTCGGCGCCGACGGATGACATCAAGATGCTGCCCGTCAACCCAATTCCCGCTACTCCCGGGCCCCACATGTGACCTATTACCCCCCTGCGTGGAGTGGGTCAAATCTTTGTACCGCAGTGTATTTGTTTAACCGGGAGTACATGATTGGCTGGGGTTGTCTTCCCCACGCCGGGAGCGTGGAGGTAACGATCTCAACTTCTTGGCATTTACTTGCTTAGCTAGTATATGGTCGTGTGCCGCTGCTGAGTGAAATAGGAACCTAGCCCGTGAGTCCATGTCACCGCTGTGAGCAAGAGAGTGACCCGTCCCGTGGCTCGATCTGAGCACGGAAGTGAGTCGACCACCCTTGACTCTGCCAGTTTCTCAACCGCACGGATCCTCGTTTCCCCTCGCTTGGGACGACGAGTGAGCTTACGTTTATGTTAGCGACATATAGCCCATAGGAACTCTTAGTGTCGGGCCAAAGCGTCTCCATTGCTGTATGTTGCTGGTCATGTCCGCATTTAGAGTCCGAGGTCCGCATCACTTAGAATTGGTTCCCGTGTCCATCCCGCATCAATAAGCATTGCATGGCTAAAGGACTCCCTAAAATTTCATTCAAAGATGATAATAAAATTTGTGAGACATGCACCCAGTGTAAACAGACTAGAAAATCATTTAAATCTAGATCTGAAAGCCTATCTTCAAAACCCTATGAGCTAATTCATATGGATTTATTTGGACCCACTAGATCGATTAGCTTATCAGGGAAAAGATATGGTTTTGTACCTGTTGATGACTTTTCTAGATACACATGGGTCTTTTACTTGTCTCATAAAAATGAAGCCTTTGAGGAATTTCAGGAGTTCTTTTTCAAAATAAAATAGACAAATGAGCATGCTATTTTAAATATCTTGTCTGGTCATGGTGGTGAGTTTGTCAACTCACATTTTGATAATCTTTACAGGGAAAATGGAATTACCCACAAGTTCTCCTCACCAAGAACTCTAGAGCAGAATGGAGTGGTGGAAAGGAGAAACCGAACCTTAGTTGAAATGGCTCGGACCATGCTAGTGGAAGGGAACCTACCTAGAAAGTTTTGGGCAGAGGCTGTCAACACTTCATGCTATATAATTAATAGAGCCCTGGTAAGACCGAAAACTCAAATGACTCCCTATGAAATTCTCAAAGGTAAGAAACCCTCCCTAGCTCATTTCAAGGTCTTTGGCTGCAAATGCTTTATCCACATTAATTCAAAACGAGATCTTGATAAATTTGAACCAAAGAGTGAACCTGGAATATTCCTAGGTTATTCTGACTAGTCTAGAGCCTATAGGGTTTTTAATCTCAACTCGAACCTGGTTGAAGAATCTCCTCATGTTATGTTTCATGAGTCTGCAACTAAAATTGAAATTGATCTATGCAGGGACAAAACTGATGAAGAGATTTTAAAGACAAATGAAGATTCTGCTGAAGAAGCTGAAGCTGAAGGACCAAATACTCAGGGGGATGTAAGTGAAAATCAAGGTAATGAGGTGACTAACCTTAAATTTCTTAGAGACCATCCCCTTGAAAACATAATTGGCAATCTGAATGAACCTACTAGAACTAGAGCAAACATAAGGATTGAAAATGAACTGAATTCCTTTGCTTTAGTATCTCAAATAGAACCCAAAAACATAGAAAGTGCCCTTCAGGATGAACACTGGATTAATGCCATGCATGATGAACTAAGTCAATTCGATAGGAACAAGGTCTGGCATTTAGTTCCCAGGCCATCTCATGGCAACATAACAGGCACCAAATGGGTTTTTCGGAATAAAATTGATGAGCAGGGTAACATAGTTAGAAATAAAGCTAGACTAGTTGCTCAGGGGTACAACCAAGAGTTCGGCATTGACTTTGATGAGTCTTTTCCCCCTGTAGCAAGGCTAGAAGCTATTAGAATTCTTTTATCTACTGCATGTAGTCTGGGAATAACTTTACAGCAGATGGATGTCAAATATGCTTTTCTAAATGGTGAAATAAAAGAAGATGTTTTTGTCAAACAACCCCCTGGATTTGAATGTCTTGAATTTCCTGATCATGTTTATAAACTTGACAAGGCTCTCTATGGGTTAAAGCAAGCTCCCCAAGCTTGGTATGATAGACTGAGTAAGTTCCTCTCTGATAAGAGATTTTCCAAAGGTAAGGTTGACCAGACCCTATTCACAAAGGTATGTGAAAAGGATATTCTGATTATTCAAATTTACGTAGATGATATAGTGTTTGGGTCAACCAACTAATCCATGTGTGAGGAATTCTTAGCCTTAATGACTAGTGAGTTTGAAATGAGCTCAATGGGAGAGCTGAAATTTTTTCTTGGACTGCAGATCTGTCATACCAAAGAAGGAACCTTCATAACCCAGGAGAAATACATCAAGGACTTATTGAAGAAATTCAAGATGAAAAATCTCAAAGCTATAACTGCACCAATGGAGACATCTACCAGTCTTGATTCTGATCAGGTAGGTAAAATAGTATATCCCAAGCTTTACATATCTATGATCGGATCCTTGCTCTACCTTACTGCATCTCATCCTGATATTTAATTTTTAGTATGTTTGTGCGCTAGATTTCAAGCATGTCCTAAGGAATCTAATTTAATAGCTGTGAAACATATTTTTAGGTATCTGTCTGGAACCCTACACCTAGGCTTATGATATCCTGCTAAGTGTGAGCTAGACCTTGTAGCTTACACTGATGCAGACTATGCCGGGTGTAGGATAGATAGGAAGAGTACTAGTGGATATTGTCAATTTCTTGGTGGGTGTCTAGTGTCTTGGGCATCCAAGAAATAGCATACTGTAGCTTTATCTACTGCCGAGGCAGAGTATGTGGCTGCAGGAAACTGTGCTGCCCAAGTCCTCTGGATAAAACACCAGTTAATTGACTATCTTATCAACCTCGGTTGCATTACAATCTTTTGTGATAACACTAGTGCTATTTCCTTAACCAAAAATCTGGTTCACCACTCTAGGACAAAACATATTGAAATCAAACATCACTTTCTTAGAGATGAAGTCAGTAAAAAGGAATTGAGCTTGAATTCATAAATTCTGAAAGACAAATTACTGATATTTTCACCAAACCTTTTGGTAATGAAAGATTTAAATTTCTAAGAAGAGAACTTGGTCTTTGCAAATTTTCAGCATGAACAAATTGATCTTATCTACTTCTAAACTTGGAAGTTAGTCGACATTGCATACATTGAGGGGGAGTGTAAGCAGCTTCTTATCATTCCTAAAATTCCATCCCATGCATCTTGTTTTATTTCAAACAGTTTAATAGGGGGAGCTCAGAATAATTCTGTAGGAGTCAATCTGATCAGTGCCAAATAATATCAACTTTCTATGTCGATCTTCAGTGTCAACTTCATTGAAAACTTATTCTGTCATTCTTGGCTTCTGTATCTAAATATCTCTTGAAATCATGTGCCCAGTATAATCAAATGACAAACTGATAGACATGTTCATTAATCCAAGCTGCATAAAAATAGATAGCTCCTCTAATAAGAAGCAGTAATGAACCATGAATGAATTGGTGGTTTAAACTTAATGGTCGTCAGAGACTAAAAACTAAACTCAATGAAGAAGGACTATGGAATGCCTGTTAATAGTTCTTAACCATTTCGTGCATCTCATGTTTAATTGAGTCTTTCGGAATCTGACCTTATCTAAACTCAGGTTGAATTGGTTGAGATAACCTGAAAACATGTATTGTTCTTAAACAACACCTTCTGAAAATTAAATGGACAGCTGCGTCAAAATGATAAATTAAATACTCTAAAGGCAAAGCAATGATTGAATGCACTGAGAAACTAGGTTCTTCATCAATGAAATGGATAAAAACTCATGTCATGAAGTGCTTCAAGTTATCTTTGTTCAAAATAAAATTAAAAGGATAGTTCTACTGAGTAACTAGGGGTACTGGCGTCTGATAAACGTGTACCCTTGCGTAAAAAGGTGGAAACTATATCTGAGACAGAATAGTGGATCCTGCTGAGTAACTAGGGGTACTGACGTCTGATAAACGTGTACTCTTATGTAACAAGGCAAGATTCTACTTGACTATTCTAAAGTAATAAAGAGAAGAAATATATGAAATTGTCCCTACAAGATTAATTCAGAACTGTACAGTTTGTTTAATCTCAATACAGTTTCGGGTAATCCTGATGATGCCTTCAAACTTAGATAAATAAGATTCCATAAGACAAAAATTATCATGTTCTATGTACCCCTGGTTCATTACTATTAAAAGTTTCCTCAGACTGGTTCTCACATAGTGAAGTAGCTAGTCTCTCACCTTCATTCCTTTTAAACCACATAAGTTCAGGAATGCACTATCTGCATTCTTATACTAGAAGAATATGTGCTTTACTTGCTTGATTACTGAAAAGCCTAAATAGTTTGTCACATCAGATTTCCTCTTCACTGTGGCACTTATCTCAATACTTTCCTTCCCTATCCTTTCTGCTAATGGCAAAGGGGGAGTGATTTTGGTAGTTGATTCTGATGTTGCTATGGTGAGTGAAAGAGTTCTGCATAAAGGGGGAGCATGTGCATTTGTTTTGCATGCATCTTTTGCATTGTGTAGTATTTTGACTTTTAATAAAAATATTGTTGTCATCAGAATCTAAAATACATTCTTCAAAATATAAATGTGTTGTCATCATCAAAAAGGGGGAGAATGTTGGATATTATGTTTTGATGATGACAAACACTATGACTCATATGTGTATGATGTCATATGTGTTTGGGCAATAAGAATTCTACGCATTTGTCTCCTACTTTGTTTAGATGATTGGCAAACATGATTGACAACATGATAGGCAATAATTCCTTTTACTTTTTAGTCCTTTGATTTTGATAAATATTGAGTCTCAGAAATGATAGCATCTCATAAGTCAATGTACATGCATTTCACTTAAAATATGTATGTGCATAGTTTGTCTCTCGAGTACAGACTCTGTGCATTCTTTGTTGATCAAGTTAATAACGTATGTGCATTGTTTATGCCTATTGCATATAGAGTTTGTGCATACTACGTTGTCTGGTACACAACGTCAGTGCACATTTCAGCTTTCTGCACATAATGGTCTGTGCATATGTTTACCTTAATACATCATGTCGGTGCATGTTTTGCATCGCACACATTAAGGTATGTGCATATCTTTTGTTAGGCAGAATGTAGTGATGCAAGTTCCTGTAGTCAGTTCATATAGGTCTGTGCAAAGGCAGTATTGTTCATGATAAAGTCTGTGCATATCATTGTAGCCTGCATATAGGTCAATGCACATTACTGTAGCAAGTCGGTGCAAGTTTGCTGTAAGCGTATGAGGTCGGTGCATTTTTTTTTGTCTCTTCGTTAAACAAGGTCAGTGCAATGCCTTCTCTGCACAAGCACGGTCAGTGTAATGTTTGGCTTCTAAGGCAAACGGTCAGTGCACACTTCATTTATGGCAGATGAGGTCTGTGCACATCTCATCAAACAGGTATGTGCATACTTTTCATATACCACATTAGGTCTGTGCATACTTTCTCATACGTGCATCAAGGTCTGTGCATACTTCCTATATGCACATCAAAGTCTATGCATACACATTTACAAAGGTCTGTGCACCTATGTCCATGCATGCATAAGTCAGTGCATTATGTTCATCGTGCATATAATGTATGTGCACGTTTTCTTATTGAACGTACAAGAAGGTGTGTGCACATCTTGCATTGATTTAATTCGTCGGTATAGGTCATGCCATTGGCTTAGAAGGGTCTGTGCATATATGTTGTGTTTGCTTGGAATGTCTGTGCATACCCCATTTCATGCCAAATCAAACTCGGTGCATCTTTTCTCTTAACTAATCCTTGTCTGAATTGCAGGGTAAAGCATGTGTATCAAGAAAGCTCATGATTGAGCATGTGTTCCAAGGCAGATACGTCCAGAAGATTCTGCCACGCGGATATGCTCACCTATCTACTCCTGACGCGTGTCGTCTCCAAAAAGGTGGGAGCGAGCTCTCCACACGCCCAATGCGTGAGCTCGTGGGGGCCTGAAAATAGAAGACACGTATATATATATGAGCCCCTTTCTGAAGAATAACAGAATAATAAGATTGATAAAAAGGAGCGAGAAGCCCTTAAGAAAAGAAAGAGCAACCTGAAGAGATCCAGAGTGAGAGAGAAGAAGCTAGAAGGCGAGAAAAGGATCAAAAGTTTTAGATCGGAGAGAGTTTCAGAGGATTGGTTTATGTAATTGACTCGTGGATCAAATCCAGAGTCAATCTGCTCATTGAGAGCTACATTACTATTTTTCATCTTTCATTTTTATTTTTCTGAACTCTGTCAAGCTGTGTGTCAGCGTGTGAGGGTGAGTCCTCGGTCAGCCAAGCTGTAAAGCTCAGCGGTAGCAAGTTGTGAGGCTCAGCGGTCTGGGATTTTATCCCCAAAGCTGTGGATCAGTAGTTAGTAGGGATCCAATCCCCGAAGCTGTGGATCAGTGGATTAAAGCTGTGGATCAGCAGTAATCCACACTCAGTCTGAGTGTGGGGTGGATGTAGGTGAAAGCTGAACCACCTAAAACTCTGGTGTCTCTGTGTGTTTGATTTTGCTCCTGTTGCTCGTGTGCGCATCATGTTTGCTTATTTCTCGCTTAGATGAATGCATAAGATTGTTTAGTGAGATCAACTTTATACGATTGCTTCATAGTAGTACCGTTAATTCCGCTGTCTTTTCTCACTTGTGTTTTTAAGGGGTAGATCTATTCACCCCCCTCTAGATCTTAGTGTCCATCTGTGTCCAACAAGTGGTATCAGAGCCTAACTCTCCCTCTAAAACATCTGTGTAGTTTTTGATCAGAGATAGATATGGTAGTTTATGCTTAGTAACTGGGGGTTCTGGCGTCTAACCCACATGTACCCTTAATGTCAAAGGTATAAATGACACATGTCTGTTCACTAAGCTCAATTTCAAAATCAGAAGTGAAAAAGATTTGTTGTAACCCTTGAAATTCAAATTTCACTAAGTGTCAATTGTTTAACCTCAATACAAATTCAGGTCACTCTCCTTGACATTCATTGATTCTGAAATCATTAGGATACATACTTGACCTAGTCAATCATGATTATGTGACTTAGGTTCATTGCTATAAATGGGTACTATAACTTTATTTCAGAAAGGCAGTGAATTCACTCTATCTTTTATAACTATTAAACCAGATACTTGTCAAAAATGCACAATGGTGACTCTTATGTCTGAAGAACTACCAAATAATCTGCTCCTCTTCTGAACTATTGCATAAGAATGTTATTCTGTCTCCTACATCCTCCTGTTCCTTCTTAGCTTCCTTTGGCTCCCTTACTCCTTGTTTGCTGATGGCAAAGGGGGAGATATTATTCAGGTGTCTCCTTCTCTATTCTGGAATGAAGGGGGAGAGATTGATTGAGATCATAGGGGGAGAGATGTTTGATATCAAAGGGGGAGAGAAGGGAGGTGAAAGAATTCATGTTGTTTTGATTAAGGGGGAGGAGTCAATCATTCAAGGGGAGTTTGGCTATTGTTAATAATTGATTGTGCTTAATGTCTCATCATAATACATCATGTCTCTTGCATTTGTTTGGGGGTGTTGCCATCATCACAAAGGGGGAGAATGTTAGGTCTCCTCTGGGGTTGATCAGCAGTATGTGTACTGCTCTGTGCTGTATGTGTTTTGATTGATTAGCAATAGCAGAGTTGACTTTGTTGACTTTATCTCGACTTGATGATGGTATGTATTTTGATAAATTTTATATGTCAGATAATCACATAAATTTTGTCTGCACTTTTGTACTTAAACGTTCAGACGATATGTGCCTATAATAGGTCGGTGCAACATACTGTAGAACACTCACTTTTGGTCGGTGCATACTCTTAGCATTTTGTTATTCAAGTCAGTGCAAACTGAACCCAGGTCGGTGTAAGGTTTATTGTCAAAGGTTTTAGGTCTGTGCATATAGGATCGTGCAGCATATAAGTCGGTGCAAGTCCCTGTTGTGTCCAAATAAGGTCGGTGCATTCCATGTAACGATTGCACACATAGTCGGTGCACATCCTATGCGAATGAAAGCAGAGTCCGTGCATATCACTGTTCATATTTGCATTGCATGAAGTCCGTGCATTATCTTTTAAACTCGGTGCACACTTATGCTCATGCATACACAGGGTCGGTGCAGGTTTTGTCTTGCACTTAGGAAGGTCCGTGCATGTCTTTCTTTCATGTGTGTAGCTTGCATAATAGGTCGGGGCAATTCACTGTGTGTTGCACATAAAGTCTATGCAATGCTGTTTCGTGCATAATCACATCGGTGCATACTGAGCATTAGGCACATTGAGTCGGTGCAACATATTGTTGTACCTCGAACAAGCTCGATGCATTACTTGCTTTTCACATCCACCTCGGTGCATATTTTGTGCTGCGAGACCAAGTCGGTGCAAGTTTGCCTCAGTCAGTCATTGAGGTTGGTGCAAATCTTGTCTGTAGCAAGTCAGTGCAATGCTTTTCCAAGTCAAGTCGGTGCAACACTCGCTGTTGCATGCCCAGAGTCGGTGCAACTCTCGTACTGTGCACATAAGGTACATCTCCATCTAGAGTCTGTGCAGGTTAAGGTGTGTTGCATACTAAGTCCGTGCAAACTTGCTCTGTGGTAACTGAAGTTAGTGCACATCTCTTTTCAAGGTCGGTGCAATCTTTGCATCGGGCTGGCAAAAGGTCGGTGCAACATTCGTTGCTGAACGAAGGAAAGGTCTGTGCAATCCTCCTTCCTTACACATGCAAGGTCCGTGCACATTAGGCCTATGGCATATAGGGTCAGTGCATTCTTTGCATCATGCACACATGAAGTCTGTGCAATATTCATACCTGTCTAACTGTTATATGTCTTGACATATAAACAGGACAACTGCTCGTAATCTTTAAGGAGAGCACGTGATCCAAGACTAAAAGCTGAGCTATGCTCGTGACACGTGGAAAGCTGTCAAGCTCAGATGCTGCCACGTGGTCTTGGAATTCTAGATTTGGATGAAAAGCTTGGGTGAGAAATGTGGCTTCCACACGCCCATCTTTCTACTATCTATAAATAAGAAGTTGTTTGCTCAAGAAAGCTTCTGATTGCGCAATTGAAAGAAGAAGAAATGAGCAGAGAGAGCAAGAGCAAAGCACGATCCAGCAGAGCTAGAGCCAGCAAGATCAGAGAGATTATAGAGAGAGATATGAGAGAAGAAGCTGATGTGATTGTTGTCTCGGTCTCTTGGTTCAAAACCAAAGCCGATCTGCTCACTGTTAAGAGCTACATTCTCGCTGTGTTTTGGTTTTTCTATTTTCCTTCGTTTTTCTTTTAAAATCCTATTCTTCAAGCTGTGTGTCAGTGACAGAGGAGGATTCCTCTGGAGCATAAGCTGTAAGGCTCAGCGGTCTGGGATTATATTCCCCAAAGCTGTGGATCAGCGGTTGTAGGGAAGGTTTTCCCCGAAGCTGTGGATCAGCGGAGTTGAAGCTGTGTATCAGCAGTGAATCCACACTTGGTTAAGTGTGGGGTAGACGTAGATCTCTGGATAGAGATCAAACCACCTAAAAACCATTGTCTCGTGGTTGTTTGTGTTGTGTCTTGAGTTTATCTCCTGGTTCTATTCATCACTCGTTAGATGGATGCTTAGGGTAGAGTGTGAACTGATCTACTTCAGTGATTCTATTCTGGTTGTGTTAAGTGTTTCCTGGTACCCTATAGTAGTTTGATTTAATTCTACTAAAGTTTAGCTGCTGTGGAAATTTTAATAGGTGATTGATCTATTCACCCCCCCTCTAGATCCACAACACGTGGTATCAGAGCCTAACTCATCTGCAGGGATCAACATCCTGAAGAGGTAGCAATCATGAATGCTAGAGGGATGACAGTAGAGGGACACTCTACTACCAAGCCTCCGTACTTCGATGGATCTAACTATGCATACTGGAAGAATCGTATGCAAGTGTTTTTGAGGGCGAAGGATCACGAGATCTGGAAGGTTGTCAGCAAGGGACCGTTCGAGTTGCATCCTAATGAGGACGTATGGACGAAAGAAGAGATCCGCAAGTCAACACTGAACTGGAGTGCGATCAATGCTATTCAGTGTGCCCTTCACCCCACAGAATTCTCCAGGGTATCATCATGCTCTACAGCTAAGGAGATGTGGGATAAGTTAGAAGTGATATATGAAGGGCCCCAGGCTAACTTGCTTGTATCTGAGTATGAGGTGTTCAGGATGAAGCAGAATGGGACAATTACTAAGATGTATGCTCGCCTCACAGTCATCACCAATGGCCTTAGAAGTCTCGGGAAGACTTATTCTGATTATGAGATAGTGAGGAAGATTCTGCGCTCCCTGACTCCGATTTGGCACAGCAAAGCAACAGTTATTAAAGAGTCCAGGGATTTACAGAACACCAAGGTCGATGAGCTGATTGGTTCACTCATGACGTATGAGATGAACCTGCCAAAGACAGAGGAGCTGGAGAAAAGAAAGAGACCGATAGCATTAAAGGCCAACTCTAGTCGATCTAGTCATAGTGGATCATCAAGTGATCACAGTTTCTCAGGATCTGAACTTGAAGGAGATCAACTTGCTATGCTGACTAGAGAGTTCAGGAGATTTCTGAGAAAAGAGGGTAGAAATTTTGGAAGAGGACAGTAAAGCGGCAGAAGACAAACCAGGTATATATCTAATCCTGGTAAAAAGATTGATACTAATGTTTGTTGCCACTGCAGGAAAGCTGGCCACATGAAGGCAGACTGCCCGGAGCTCCAGAAACTTAAAGAAAAATCAAAGAAGAAGAATACAAGAGGGAAAGCTATAGTGAGTACCTAGAGCGATGAGGACGAGGGCTACTTAAGCTGTACCTCAGAAAGTGAAAAAGAAGGAAGACAAATCTGCCTGATGGCCAAAGATTGTGATAATGAAGAAGAAGCTGATGAGGTATCCTCTCCTTTTGAACATTATACTATTGCTGATTGGGAGCATGCATATGGTGATTTCTTAGATAAAGTTGATGACATCAGAAAAGAAAATAGGCATTTAAAGAAGAAAGTTAATTCTCTCATGAATGATGCTACATTGTCTGATAGAATTGCTTATCTTCAAATTGAAAATAATGTTTTATAGAAATCTCGTGCTGAAGTTGATGAAATAAAATCTGCTTTGACTAATGCTAGAGAAGAAAACGAAACACTAGAAAATACTATTGATGAATTGAAGCTTAAGTTGCAGAATTATGAAAATAAAATGAAAATTGTGAATGAGAAGTATGAAGCTGTCATAAGTGTAAACACTGAATTAAAGAAATCAATTGAAAACCTTGAGAGAGAAAATGAGGATAAACAAAAGATCGTCGAGAGCATGACTCAAGGGACAGAAAATCTAAATGCTCTTTTAGGAACAAAAGTGAATTTTAGAAAAGAGGGTCTCGGGTTGAATCCTACTGCCAAAAAGAGTTTTGAACTTAAGACTATTTCATTTGTAGCATAAAAAGAAAAAGGACCTCTCATCAAAATGCATAGTGGAAATGATTCAGAAAAACATGTTAAGTCCAAAATGCCCAGTGCCAAGGACAAGGGCAAATAGAAAATTGGTGAGTCTAGCCATGTGAGCACACACTGCTCCACACCTCAGGGCAGAGTCCAGCTTAAGGGTCAACCGTCACTCACACCCAAACCCCAGACTAGGTTCTCAAAGCCTCAACAGAAAGGCCAGAAAAAGACCCAATCTACACCCATGAACACTTCAGGTGGGTCTAGAATATTCAGAAGATACAATTCAGATAGGGGTCAAACTAGTCAATCTTACCATCCCAGAGTTCAGACCTATCACACCTACTTTCATGCTCAGCCACAACAGTTTAATAGGTCTGGAAGGGATAGAATTCAAGGGAGGTATGGATATCATTCATATCCCACTCAGACTTATAGACCTCAGGCCAGAAATTGGGTCCACACAACTCTGAATGCTTATTGGTCTAGGCACTGGCACAACCATGTTCAAGCTGCTAATAATAATGGTGCCAGGATACAAAACAAGAAAGGAAAGACTCAGTTTGTTAATGCCGAAAAGAAGAACAACAATAAAAAGAATGTGAACAAATCCACCAAACAAACATCTCTCAAACAAATGTGGATTCCCAAGAACTTGTTGTCATGTTTGAGTAGTTTTACTTATGTTCTGGAGCCCAAATATCTTTGGGTTCCAAACCTTTCTGCTTAATTGGATTGCAGGTATGCCTGGCAGCCAAGCACAACATGTGGTACTTGGACAGTGGCTGCTCGAGGCACATGACAGGGGATAAAGTTAAATTTTGTTTGTTGACTGAGAAGAGTGGAAGACAGGTCACCTTTGGAGGTAATACCAAAGGAAAAATTATTGGGTCAGGTAAGGTAGGTAGGTGTACTACCTGTTGCATTGATGAAGTATTGCTAGTTGAAGGACTTGCATATAATCTGCTTAGTATTAGCCAGCTTTGTGCTAAAGGTCACAAAGTAGTCTTTGATTCTCATGGCTGCAACATTTATGAACTTGACTCTGATGTTGTTAAATTTTCTGGTAAAAGAGTGAATAATATCTACTTGGTAGATTTATATGACATTGCTCATTCTAATCTTTGCCTCACAGCAAATAAAGATGACTTGGCATATCTGTGGCATCGTAGATTAGGCCATGCTAGTTATACTGTTCTCCATAAACTGAATAAGCATTGCATGGTTAGAGGACTCCCTGAAATTTCTTTCAAAAGGAAAATAAAATATATGATGCATGCACCCACTCTAAACACACTAGGAAGTCTTTCAAATCCAGAACTGAGAACATGTCTTCCAAGCCTTATGAGCTGATTCATATGGACCTGTTTGGACCTACAAGATCAATCAGCTTATCAGGAAGAAGATATGGATTTGTATTAGTTGATGACTTCTCTAGATTTACTTCGGTATTTTTCCTCATACACAAGAATGATGCATTCACTGAATTTCAGGAGTTTTATCTGAAAATAAAATAGAATAATGAAAATTTAATTCAGAATATGTTATCGGATCATGGTGGTGAGTTTGAAAACTCACAGTTTGATGATTTTTGCAGAAGCAATGGAATCACTCATTGGTTCTCCTCACGTAGGACACCTGAGCAAAATGGAGTAGTGGAGAGAAGGAACCAAACACTTGTGGAGATGGCACGTACACTGCTAGTGGAAGGTAACCTACCAAGAAAGTTTTGGGCTGAGGTAGTCGATACTGCATGCCATGTAATCAACAGAGTCATGGTAAGGCCATTTACCCAGAAAACACCATATAAAATTCTCAAGGGTAAGAAACCTTCAATTTCTTACTTCAAGGTCTTTGGCTATAAATGCTTTATTCATGTCAATGCTAAAAGAGACCTTGATAAGTTTAAACCTAAAAGTGATCCGGGAATTTTCCTAGGATATTCAGAAACCACTAGAGCATATAGAGTGTACAACTTAAATTCTAAAATAGTTGAAGAGTCTCCACATGTAGTCTTTGATGAAACCATTACTAAACCTGAAAATGGTCTGTGTAGGGAACAAGATGATGGAGAAATTCTGAAAGAAGGAAGCTCTATAGATCAATCTGATGATGAAGATGCAAAGGAGCCTGGTACTCAGGGGGAGGTAAATGAGGGTCAAGGTAATCAGATTATCAATGTGAGATTTCTTAGATATCATCCTGTAGATAATGTAATTGGTAACTTGCATGAACCTCCTAGGACAAGAGGCTATTTTAGAGCTCAGAATGAACTAAATGCTTTTGCTTTAGTGTCTCATGTTGAACCCAAGAACATTGACAGTGCCCTTAATGATGTGCATTGGATCAATGCCATGCACGAGGAATTGAATCAATTTGATAGGAACAAGGTATGGCACCTAGTTTCACCTCCTGATCATGGGACTGTCATTGGGACTAAATGGGTGTTCAGGAATAAAACCGATGAGCAGGGCAATATTATTAAGAATAAGGCCAGACTTGTTGCTCAGGGATACAATCAGGAGTTTGGAATTGACTTTGAAGAGTCATTTGCCCCTGTAGCTAGGTTAGAGGCCATTAGGATTCTATTGGCTTATGCATGCTCATTAGGAATCACCCTGCAGCAAATGGAAGTAAAATCTGCTTTCTTGAATGGAGAAATAAAAGAGGATGTCTTCGTGAGAGAATATCATGGATTTGAATGTTTAGACTTTCCAAATTATGTCTATAAATTGAATAAAGCTCTCTATAGTTTGAAACAAGCTCCTAGAGCTTGGTATGACAGGCTCAGCAAGTTTCTTACAGATAAGAAGTTTTCTAGAGGTGAAATTGACCAAACTTTGTTCACAAAGGTATGTCATCCAGACATTCTCATTGTTCAAATATATGTGGATGATATAGTTTTTGGTTCAACTAACTCAATAATGTGTAAGGAATTTTTTGATTTGATGACACATGAATTTGAGATGAGCTCAATGGGTGAGCTGAAGTTATTTCTTGGACTACAGGTGACCCAAACCAAAGAAGGAACCTTCATCACTCAGTCTAAGTACATAAAGGATCTGCTGAAGAAGTACAAGCTGGAAAACCTCAAGGAGATTACAGCACCAATGGGTACATCAACTAGTCTTGATGATGACCCAAAAGGTAAATCAGTTAATAACAAGTTGTATAGAGGTATGATCGGATCACTTCTCTATCTTACTGCATCTAGGCCTGATATTCAATTTGTTGTGTGTTTATGTGCTAGATTTCATGCTAGTCCTAAAGAGTCGCACTTTGGTCCTGTCAAGAGGATTTTTAGATATCTGTCAAGCACCCAAGAGCTAGGTCTTTGGTACCCTGCTAGGTGTGAGCTAGACCTATTAGCATACACTGATGTAGACTATGCTGGGTGTCAGATTGATAGGAAAAGCACTAGTGGATACTGCCAATTCTTAGGTGGTTGCCTAGTATCTTGGGCTTCAATGAAGCAACACACAGTTGCACTATCCACTGTAGAGGCAGAGTATGTCGCTACAGGGAATTGTGCAGCTCAGGTACTATGGATCAAGCACCAACTCACTGATTATCAGATAAACTTGGGATGCATTCTAATTTTATGTGATAATACTAGTGCTATATGCTTAACTAAAAATCATGTTCATCACTCTAGGACTAAGCACATAGAAATAAAACACCACTTTCTTAGAGATGTTGTAAGCAAGAATGAAATTGAATTGAATTTTGTTAAAACAGAAAAATAAATTGCTAACATTTTTTCAAAACCTCTTGGAAATGAAAGATTTAAATTCTTAAGAAGAGAATTGGGGCTTTGTAAATTTCAACATGAAAATGATTTCTGATTTCATTCTTGAACTGTTCTTTGACTTACTTTGAAAAATAAATGTGTGTCAGCTTGTCTCTATCTTTCTGAATAAACAATTCTTGATTTACGAATTATTGTTGTGCATGGATGACATGTTGAATAACACTGCATATAGATAGGAGGAGTTTAGTCTGTCTGGGTCGAGTGTAACCTTTTTCAAACTCTCTCTTCTCACTCTCAGAAGTTCTCATCACATGACTTCATTTGCATCAATTGACCTTGTTTGGATCTACTTTTATCACTGAGTGCTATATCCATTCCTTGAAACCTCTCATGAGCTGACTTTGTGCTTATGTTTCAATTTCCCTCATTCTGAATGGATCACAGTCTTGCTATTGGTTCATTATGTGGAGCACCAATTATCCCAAGTTTTCTTCTATAAGAATCACATTTGCACTTTGAATGAACTGATGGTTTAATTTTAATAAACTGTAGAGTTTAAAGACTGTTTTCAGAAAATAAGTTGGTAGAAAACCTTTCATAGCTCTCAACCTCTCTTTCATGACTGTGACTGATAAGATCTTCACAGTATCTAAAAATTACAGACTTAGTGAAGTCTAAGCTGGAAAAATCAGTAAGGGTATTGCTTTTAAACAAGTCACTTTGACAATTAAAAGGGCAGCAAAAGTAAAATCATTAGTAAAAGAAATGAATATAGTGGCAGAGCAATGACTGAATTACACTGAGAAACTGAACCCTCCGTCAAAGAAATGGAGAGGAATTCCTATCATGAAGTGCTTCATGTTACCTCTGTTCGTATGGTCAAATCTATAGGGCTGGTTTCACTTAGTAACTGATGCTACTGGCGTCTGATAAACGTGTACCCTTAATGTCAAAGCTATAAATCATCTATGCAGTTTTTGATCAGAGACAGATATGGTAGTTTATGCTTAGTAACTGGGGATACTGGCGTCTAACCCATGTGTACCCTTAATGTCAAAGGTATAAATGACACATGTCTGTTCACTAAGCTCAATTTCAAAATCAGAAGTGAAAAAGATTTACTATAACCCTTGAAATTCAAATTTCACTAAGTGTCAATTGTTTAACCTCAATACAAATTCAGGTCACTATCCTTGACATTCATTGATTTTGAAATTAGTAGGATACAGACTTGACCTAGTCAATCATGATTATGTGACTTAGGTTCATTGCTATAAATGAGTACTATAACTTTATTTCAGAAAGGCAGTGCATTCACTCTATCTTTTATAACTATTAAACAAGATACTTGTCAAAAATGCACAATGGTGACTCTTACGTCTGAAGAACTGCCAAATAATCTACTCCTCTTCTGAACTATTGCATAAGAATGTTATTCTGTCTCCTACATCCTCATGTTCCTTCTTAGCTTCCTTTGGCTCCCTTACTCCTTGTTTGCTGATGGCAAAGGGGGAGATATTATTCAAGTGTCTCCTTCTATATTCTGGAATGAAGGGGGAGAGATTGATTGAGATCATAGGGGGGGAGATGTTTGATATCAAAGGGGGAGAGAAGGGAGGTGAAAGAATTCATGTTGTTTTGATTAAGGGGGAGTCAATCATTCAGGGGGAGTTTGGCTATTGTTAATATCTGACTGTGCTTAATGTCTCATCATAATACATCATGTCTCTTGCATTTGTTTGGGGGTGTTGCCATCATCAAAAAGGGGGAGAATATTGGGTCTCCTCTGGGGTTGATCAGCAGTTTGTGTACTGCTCTGTGCTGTATGTGTTTTGATTGATTGGCAATAGTAGAGTTGACTTTGTTGACTTTATCTTGACTTGATGATGGTGTGTATTTTGATGAATTTTATATGCCAGATAATCACATAAATTTTGTCTACACTTTTGTACTTAAACGTTCAGACGATATGTGCCTATAATAGGTCGGTGCAACATACTGTAGAACACTCACTTTTGGTCGGTGCATACTCTTAGCATTTTGTTATTCAAGTCAGTGCAAACTGAACCCAGGTCGGTCCAAGGTTTGTTGTCAAAGGTTTTAGGTCTGTGTATATAGGATCGTGCAGCATATAAGTCGGTGCAAGTCCCTATTGTGTCCAAATAAGGTCGGTGCATTCCATGCAACGATTGCACACATAGTCGGTGCACATCATGTGCAAATGAAAGCAGAGTCCGTGCATATCACTGTTTATATTTACATTGCATGAAGTCCGTGCATTATCTGTTAAACTCGGTGCACACCTATGCTCATGTATACACAGGGTCGGTGCAGGTTTTGTCTTGCACTTAGGAAGGTCCGTGCCTGTCTTTCTTTCATGTGTGTAGCTTGCATAATAGGTTGGTGCAATTCACTGTGTGTTGCACATAAAGTCTGTGCAATGCTGTTTCATGCATAATCACATCGGTGCATACTGAGTATTAGGCACATTGAGTCAGTGCAACATATGGTTGTACCTCGAACAAGCTCGATGCATTACTTGCTTTTTACATCCACCTCGGTGCATATTTTGTGCTGCGAGACCAAGTCGGTGCAAGTTTGCCTCAGTCAGTCATTGAGGTTGGTGCAAATCTTGTCTGTAGCAAGTTGGTGCAATGCTTTTCCAAGTCAGGTCGGTGCAACACTCGCTGTTGCATGCCCAGAGTCGGTGCAACTCTCATACTGTGCACATAAGGTACATCTCCATCTAGAGTCTGTGCAGGTTAAGGTGTGTTGCATACTAAGCCCGTGCAAACTTGTTCTGTGGTAACTGAAGTCTGTGCACATCTCTTTTCAAGGTCGGTGCAATCTTTGCATCGGGCTGGCATATGGTCGGTGCAACATTCGTTGCTGCATGAAGGTAAGGTCTGCGCAATCCTCCTTCCTTGCACATGCAAGGTCCGTGCACATTAGGCCTATGGCATATAGGGTCAGTGCATTCTTTGCATCATGCACACATGAAGTCTATGCAATATTCATACCTATCTAACTGTTATATGTCTTGACATATAAACAGGACAACTACCCTTAATCTTTAAGGAGAGCACGTGATCCAAGACTGAAAGCTGAGCTATGCTCGTGACACGTGGAAAGCTGTCAAGCTCAGATGCTGCCACGTGGTCTTGGAATTTCAGATCTTGACGAAAATCTTGGGCGGGAAATGTGGCTTCCACACGCCCATCTTTCTGCTGTCTATAAATAAGAAGTTGTTTGCTCAAGAAAGCTTCTGATCGCGCAATTGAAACAAGAAGAAAGGAGCAGAGAGAGCAAGAGCAAAGCACGATCCAGCAGAGCTAGAGCCAGTAAGATCAGAGAGATCTGAGAGTGAGATTTGAGAGAAGAAGCGCATGTGATTGTTGTCTCGGTCTCTTGGTTCAAAACCAAAGCCGATCTGCTCACTATTAAGAGCTACATTCTCGCTGTGTTTTGGTTTTTCTATTTTCCTTCATTTTTCTTTTGAAATCCTATTCTTCAAGCTGTATGTCAGCGGTAGAGGAGGATTCCTATGGAGCATAAGCTGTGAGGCTCAGCGGTCTGGGATTGTATTCCCCAAAGCTGTGGATCAGCAGTTGTAGGGAAGGTTTTCCCCGAACCTGTGGATCAGTGGAGTTGAAGCTGTGTATCAACAGTGAATCCACACTTGGTTAAGTGTGGGGTGGACATAGATCTCTGGATAGAGATCGAACCACCTAAAAACCATTGTCTCGTGGTTGTTTATGTTGTGTCTTGAGTTCATCTTCTGGTTCTATTCATCACTCGTTAGATGGATGCTTAGGGTAGAGTGTGAACTGATCTACTTCAGTGATTCTATTCTAGTTGTGTTAAGTGTTTCCTGGTGCCCTATAGTAGTTTGATTTAATTCTGCTAAAGTTTAGCTTCTGTAGAAATTTTAATAGGCGATTGATCTATTCACCCCCCCTCTAGATCTACAACAGGTGATAGGCGCCTTTTCCCTCCCGTGTGTTTTCAAACTAGTCGCTCCATCTTAAAAGTTTATATATATCGCATGCGGAGTTGCCTGAGGAGCCTTATTCGCTTCTTCTGGTATTCGTCGTGGGTGTCAGTCGCTCTGAGCGTCTTCCTCCTTCTTGTTGTGTCCCCTAGTTTTGATGATAACAAACCATAATCCATTGTTAAATCTTTGTGGTATGACGAACTATATTATTTAAGTTCTTGTCTAGACAAGTACAGGTGATGCACTCTCAAAGGGTCGACCTGTCACTTGGACGTGGCGACACGCCAAGAAGAAACTTGTCCTTGAGCTGCTTCTGTTTGAGCTCTGGGGTGAGCAGAGTGTCGACACCTCCCACACAACGTGTCGACACGTCTAGAAGAAATTTGTGATTGAACTGTCTCTGTCTGAGTTCTATTTGGCACCATGTGTCGGCACCCTATAAAAAAGTGTCGATACCCTCGGTTCAGCGTAGCAAAGTTTATCTCTGTCTAGCGCACATGCCTCGACACTTCTAAGTGAAGCCTCGACACGGAGGCTCGAGCCACACGCGAGTGTGTCGCATGTGTCGACACACGGCCATCGAAGTGTCGACCTGATTTTCTTGGAAGCGCTATTTCTTCATGATTTTAATGAGATGCGCCGACACCTTATCTGAAAGAGTCGACACCTTCAAGCTCGCCCAGAATGGATCTGAAATCGAAAGCGTTTGCTTTTCAAGATCTGGAACTGATCGTGGAGGATCCGATCGCACTTGGAAATGCTTTTGGAAGCCCACCTTTTTAGAGGAACTAATCAAATGTCAGAAGAATATTCTAGGAGTGGGTCCCCTTTGCAGATTTGGTTCCCTACCTACCCACGAATGTGGTATGCATGAGAGAAAAGGACAAGAAGCTGTTGAAGCAAATGGGGAATGTGGAGTGCGACGTCCTACGCATGGGATTCTATAATGCAGATAAGGTGGGAGATAACTTGAAGTAGAAGCAGATAGAGAGGCTCCAGTTCTCAGCAGGGCTAGCAGAAGAGAAGAAGAAGAGGAACAAGGGAAGGAGAGCAAGTGCAGCGAAGAAGCCTTCTGGGGAGATATCGCCTTCCTCCTGTCACTAGCTTGACTGCAACGCAGCAGATCATCTTCTTCACCTTCTGGAGTTCTCACGGCAAGGAAGACAGCAGCATCAGGTGCCGTAGAGAGTTGTGAAGTCGGTCTACCACTCCTCTCACGTTCGTGGTGAAGACCCAGAAAGAAGAAAAGGAGAACCCAGGCTTCGTCCAGCTCTCACCCAGACAAGAGTTTTTCACTCCCATTGAACTTCATAGCCATACTCTGTCTGGTTACTCTTTTCAGTTTTATTTTTCTCAAAACAAATACTATTACATTGCTCCCTACTTGCGTGTAGGAAGACAGACGGTGTGTTCACCGATCTGTGGGTTTTGGGTTGTGTACCCTCAAGCTGTTTAGCAGCGGAGTTGAGAGAGTTTGTCTCTCTGTTGGAAGCTATGAATCAGCGGTAGTGTATTTGCACTAGTGAAGCCTCACCAAATTGTGTGAGGGGTGGATGTAGGCCTTTGGATAGAGACCGCACCACCTTAAAAACCGGTGTTCTGTGGTTTGTCTTTTATTGTGCCTTGACGCTAGATGCTTGGTATGAACGCTATTGATCATCATTCATGCATTTAGCTCACTAGCTAGAAACTATTTCTTGCTTTACTGCTCTTAGTTTTAATCTAGTTGTTATTTCCGCAAAGAAGGGGCTGATCTATTCACCCCTCCCCTCTAGATCCGCCTATCACTACTCATCACGTGGTATCAGAGCTAATCTCTTTGTATGTGGTCTAACGACCTTGAGAGAACTGGTGATATGGCGACTAAAAGTCCTATGCCCGAAGGGCATTCCATAAATAGACCTCCCTTTTTCTCTGGGACAAACTATCCTTACTGGAAAAACCGTATGCAGGTTTTCATTAGGGCCCAGGATCATGAGGTTTGGCGAGTTATTAGCAAAGGTCCGTTTGAGTTGTCTGAAGATGAAGACACATGGACCAAGGAGCAGATTAGAAGATCTACATTGAACTGGGGTGCCAAGCACATAATGCAATGCTCCCTTCACCTAATAGAATTCTCAAGAGTGTTAACATGCGCCACTGCCAAAGAGATGTGGGACCGTCTTGAGGTAATATATGAAGGGTCAACCCAGGTACGTGCAACCAAGGCAAACATGCTAGTTTCTTAATATGAAAAATTCAGAATGAAACCTGAAGAGTCTATTTCTGATATGTATGCTAGGCTAACCATGCTCACTAACGATTTAACTGAGTTAGGTAAGACCTATTCTGAGTAAGAGATTGTAAGGAAGATTCTCAGATCCCTAACTCTTGCATGGCATACAAAGGCAACCGTTGTTGAAGAATCAAAAGACTTGGCTACCACCAAAGTAGAAGAGCTCATAGGGTCACTGATGACCTATGAGATGAACCTGAAGAACAAAGAGGCTGAGGTAAGCAAGAAGAAGCCCCTGGCTCTCAAAGCAGGGCCAATTACCAAGGACACCTCTGAAGATGAAGAACCTTCAAGTAGCAACTCTGAAGAGGATGAGGTTGCTATGTTAACAAGAAAGTTCAGGAAGTTTCTAAGAAAGGAAGGTAAAGGCTTCATAAAGAGGAAGCCTCGGGTAAGGAGAGGTTTCAGGCCAAGACCTGAAAATACTAAGAAGTATGACAAACTTGTCTGCTACTCCTGTAGGAAACCCGGACACATCAAGTCTGAGTGTCCAGAGGGAGCCAAGAAGACAATGCCCAAGTGGAAGGGCAAAAAGAAGCAAGCCATGATTTGCACTTGGAGTGATAAAGAAGAAGAAGAAGATGCAAACAACTCCACTGCAGAGGAAAATGAAGATCTATGTTTAATGGCCAAAGGAGACAAGAATACTGAGGTAAGCTCTCCATTTGAACACTTTACTACTGATGATTGGGAGGAAGCTTACTTTGAGTTAATGGATAAATATGAAATGTATAAGAAAGAAAACAAAGCCCTAAAGAAGAAAATTGACTCCTTAGTGAATGATCAAAACTCAAATGAAAAAACTGCTTCCCTAGAATCTGAAATTGAAGATCTCAAGAAAACGATTAAAAACTTTGAAGAGGGAAGAAAAGAAATGAGAGATTTAGAAGATGAAAATGAAAGTCTCAGAGATGAAATTGATGAGTTGAAACTAAAAATGCAAGATTATGTCAAAGACAACAGATTGTGTAATGAAAAATATGATGCAATAAATCAAGTCAACTCACAACTTCTCAAAGATAATGAAAAGCTCCAAAATGATTTAAAAGACAAACAAAATTCTTTAGAGAAATTTGTTGATGGGAGTGAAAACTTGAATGCTCTGCTTGGGATTAAGATGAACTTCAACAGGGAAGGGCTAGGATATAATCCCACAGAGAAAAGGTCAATTGGCATGAAAACCACAACATTTGTCACATCTTCTGAAGCATCAACTTCTAAAACAACACCTAGCCTAAACCAACAAAAAGCTAAAAATAAAGAAAAAGAGAAAATGGGGGAGCCTATGAAGAACAACTCTGAAAAACCCAAAAAGGTTCACCAACAACACCAAACAAGCCGACACCCACCTAAGTCTAGGTCTGCACATCCAAAGGGTAGAAATGATTTCAACAATGGCACAGGTCGACACTACCCTAAGGACAGGTCGACACCCTCATGGTCAACCACCCGTCAATTCCCTAGGTATGCACCGACATGTCGACACTCAAATTATAGGGACCCGACACGTCTCTCATCCAGAGACCATTATAAATGGGTTGAACGGGAGACAGGTCGACACTTTCATGACAAGAGGTCAACACATCCAACAAATAGAGACCGTTATAGATGGTCAGAACAAGGGAGAGGTCGACACTTCACCTCATATAGGTCGACACCTACATACAACAGGGGTAGTTATGAGCTATACTTCCACAGGCCAAGCCAACAACAGTACCCTATGAACTATAACAACTTCTACCACTATAAACCCAATCATTGGAACAAATGGACCAAGAATCAATCCTCTTTTAACATCCATAAAACCTCAAAAGCTCATGAGGTCAAAAGAGAGAAAAGGAATGTAAACAATGTAAAGAGGAACCAGAAAATCCAACCAAGCAAGGAAAACATGAACACTAAGAAAGTCTGGATTTCAAAACCCATGCTGTCTTATTTTACTGAGATGAAGAAACTATTGGGACCCAATTGTCCTTGGGTTCCAAACATTGTCACTTAATTCCTTGTACAGGAGTGTCTTACAGCCGAGCACAATCGATTGTATCTTGATAGTGGCTGCTCAAGACACATGACTGGGGATAGAACCAAATTCTGTCTCTTGGTAGAAAAATAAGCTGGGCACGTAACGTTTGGAGGGAACAACAAGGGAGAGATCATTGGTACATGTAAAGTTGGTAAGAACCCCTCCAACTCCATTGAAAATGTCTTGCTTGTTGATGGCTTGGAATATAATTTGTTGAGCATAAGTCAGCTATGTGATAAAGGTCACACTGTTGTGTTTGACTCTAATGAATGTAAGATTTTGCACCCTAATTCAAAAGAAACCAAGTTTTCTGGTAAAAGAGTCAACAATGTGTATATGATCGACTTAGATGACCCTGCTCACATAAATCTTTGTCTTGCCGCACCTAAATTTGATTTAGCATGCTTGTGGCATCGTAGACTACGTCATGCTAGCTACAATGCACTTCATAAATTGGTGAAGCATTCAATTGTTAAAGGATTGCCTAATATTAAATTCAAACTGAACTCTAAAATCTGTGATGCATGTGCACAAGGAAAACAGACTAGGAAGTCATTTAAAAGCAGAACTGAAAGCTTATCATCCAAACCACTTGAACTAATTCACATGGACTTATTTGGTCCAACTAAAACAGCTAGCTTAAGTGGTAAAAGATATGGCTATGTTTTAGTAGATGACTTTGCTAGATTCACATGGGTGTTTTACCTTGCACATAAAAATGACGCATTTGATGAGTTTTAGGCACTCTACATGCAAGTAAAGCAAGACGGTAAGTTTAAAATTTTCAACATACTTTCAGATCATGGTGGTGAATTCTTTTTTTGAAAATAATTGGCAGAGTAAGACCAACAAGGCCTACCTACCAAATTTATTCCAAAAGTAAGACCAACAAGGCCTACCTACCAAATTTATTCCAAAATAATGTCAAGGCATACATAAATTTTGGGGCATTCCCCTGCATCACAATAAAACTCATAGTGAAAAGGCCTATCTAGTTCTAGTGAGGGAATCTAATATTCGGAAGCCCAGCTTTATCCAACACCACAGCACCTCTAGCCGGCAATGGCAGATCCTTCATGGTTATGAAGACTCTATTCTACCCTAGAGCACTCGCATAGGTGGCCAGAGCATCAGCCACCAAGTTGCTCTCCCTATACACATGATACACCGGAATCTGGCGTAGCATGTGTGTGATCCTCCGCCACCACACCACTACCTCCCAGCAAGTCGACTTCTTGGTATGAGCTGCCAGAACCAAAGAGGCCGCATCTGAATACACCGTCAAAACTCTGAAGCCGTGCTGCACAACAAAATGAAGGTCGTCATGCAATGCCCTTGTCTCCATAATCAAACTGCTGCCCAGCCCATAAGAGAAAGCAAAACCAGCATGAAAATTCCCATCGCTGTCCCTGATACAGCCCCCTCCTCCGCAGAGACCTGGGTTACCTCTGGATGATCCATCCACATGCAAAGTGAAATTATCCTTAGCTAGAGTCTGCAGGACAAGAAAGGGCAATTTCATCTCCACCCTGGGCGAAAGATTTTATTGGCGAAAAATGACAGCCTCTTCCACGGAGATTGATCTAGAGAACGTCATGCGATCCAAAGCCAATTGAACCTGTAAACAAATACTCCGCTGGATTCACTCTGCATTCACAGGCTTCCCTTCAAACCTAGTCGCGCATCTGGCCTTCCAAATTTCCCACATCATAAGCACACAGGCATATAGACCCACAAAATGAAAAGTCGAATTAGTGTTATCCTTGGAGAGAATGCTCCAGTAGCGTGTTGATATATGGTTACTAGGATTCCACTTGTTACCAAGCAATAGGACCAGCCACCTCCACATGGCCACAGCCAGATCCCCAATTATAAACAAGTGATCCAAGTCCTCAAAATTCGACAATGCTGATTTTGACAATCTTTACAGGACTGAAGGAATAAATCATAGGTTCTCATCACCAAGGACCCCTGAACAAAATGGGGTGGTCGAGAGGAGGAACATAACTCTCATAGAAATGGCTAGGACCATGCTTGCTGAAAAGTAACTACCAAGGAGGTTTGGGGCAAAAGCGGTAAACACAGCTTGTTATATCATCAACCGCTCAATAGTAAGACCATTCACTAAAATGACTCCTTATGAAGTGCTTAAAGGTAAAAATCCATCTCTCTCTCACATGAAAGTATTTGGTTCAAAGTGTTTTGTTCATAATAATGATAAAAGAGCTTTAGACAAGTTTGAGCCCAAGAGTGAAGAAGGCATATTTCTTGGATATTCAGATAGGTCTAGAGTTTACAGAGTTTATAATCTTAAGACTCTATGTGTGGAAGAGTCACCTCATATCACTTTTGATGAGACTAATCATGACAATACTTGTAGGAAAGATGATGATGGGGAATTTCTGAACGGAAAAGGAAAAGAAGAACTTCCACACGAGGAGACACAAGAAAATGAAGACCAAAGAGAGTCAAGCAACGCTCGGGTCACTGATGCAGAAAGAGGTAACACTCAGACCGAAATAAGAGTGCTAAAAGACCATCCTTTAGAAAATATTTTGGGTAATCTGCATGACCCACCTAGAACTAGGTCTCATTTTCAAATTATGGATGAAATTGAATAACTAGCACTTGTGTCTCAAACTGAACCTAAAAACATTGTTGAGACTTTAAAAGATGAAAATTAGATAAATTCCATGCATGATGAATTAAACCAATTTGAAAGAAACAATGTGTGGCATCTAGTTCCTAGGCCCCAAGAGAAATCTATCATAGGTACTAAATGGGTCTTTAGGAACAAACTTAGTGAAGATGGTAAAATAATTAGAAATAAAGCCAGATTAGTGGCTTAGGGGTATAATCAAGAGTTTGGCATAGATTTCGAAGAGTCTTTTGCCCCTGTAGTCAGATTAGAGGCCATTAAAATTCTTCTTGCATTTGCATGTTCTCATAAAATCAAACTGCACCAAATAGATGTTAAGAGTGTCTTTTTGAATGGTTTGATAAAAGAAGAAGTATATGTAGAGCAACCCCCTGGTTTTGAATGTTCACATTTTAAAGACCATGTTTACAAGTTGGACATGGCTCTATATGGTGTAGACACGCCAAAATTGACATTACTGTGAGTACATCTCGTATTACCTTGTAACGCCCCAATTTGACCCTCAAATTAACTTTGTTTGAGTGATTTTTCTCACTTTTTTTGGATTTCTCCATTTTTTCCTCCCTTTTCTTTTTTCCCTATTTTTTTGGATTTTTTGGGTATTTTTCTCCATTTTTATGAATTTTTTAGAATTAACGGCGTAAGGGGGGCGTCATTTGTTTTTAATAAAATTTAAGAAAATAAAAAGAAAAATGACGCCTCTTTGAAGAGGCGTCCATTACATTCATTTTCCCATTTTTCTGGATTTTTCTGGGAATTTTTTAGATTTTTTTAGAATTGACGACATGTCAAGGGGCGTTGCTTTGAATTTAAATAAAATAAAAATTAAAAAAAATAAGAAATGACGACATTTGGATTGCTTTGAATTTAAATAAAATAAAAATTAAAAAATAGGAAATGACGACATTCGAAATGTCGTCAATTTCAATTTGAAATATTTTAATATTATTTTTCGCCCTCTTTCAAGAGTGATTTGGTGGCCTTCCAGATGTTAGAAAAATATGAAAAAATAGTAATTGGAATCAGCAGTTAGATGCACGTCCACCTAAAAAATGGGAAAATAATAATGAGAAATGAAAAATGGCCCTGTTTTGCATATTTTGGAATAACGTCTCTCACTCGGGCGTCATTTCAATTGACGCCCGAACGCGCGGTCGTCATTTCCTTTTGGCTCTTTTATTATTTTGAATCACGACGGGGTGCATGTCGCCATTTTCAATTAACGCCCCTGGTCAGGTCGTCATTTTCATTGCTATATTTTGATATTTTAAATTCGCCCAAAATTCGTATTAAATTCTAAATAGCACCCCCCTCAAAGTCGTCAATTCTTTTCAAATTTTGGAAAGTCTGTATCTGTCTCGAAATGCCTCCAAAATGACGACGCCTCCGCGGGCGTTATTTTAAGAAACGACCGTCTGTCCGGTCGTCAATTCTTGTTCAATTTCGAACTCCGACAGAACCTTCTTCTTTCCCCATTTTGAGCCCCTTTTCACTTGGGAAAGGACTCCTAAGGCTTTCTAATATTGAGAGGACACTTGTCTAATGAATATCTCCCTCCAAATCCCACTAAAACATATTTTCCCAATTTCCCTTGGAATTAACTCCGAATTTTAGCCCTATAAATAGGACCCCTCTCTCCCTTGTGTAGAGGGCATCAATATCAATTCAAGAGGAGGTGTTGTTGGACCAAAGGCTCAAGGAGAAGACTCCCACATGCTAAAAGCTTCATCCATGGAGTTCTTCTTCCTCTATTGAAGATTTGTAGCCTCTTCATCCATGAAGCCTCTACATCCTCTTCTTCCTCCCTTGAAGATCTTGAAGCCAATTGGAGAAAATCACTAAGCTTTCCCCCCTATCTCTTATTTCACTTTAGTTAATTACATGCATCATTATTCCATCTCTTCCTTTTATTTCTTTTTATCTCAATATTGAGATCTCCACATTGTGCACTCAAGCACACCCCCCTTTTGTGCAACACTTGCACACTTCTATTTTCATAACATCATACTTTCATCCTCACCCTTTTGCATAGGGGTTTAAGGGCCAACACCTAACAAGGTGTGTTCTTATACATGCTTTTCATATTTATTTCTATTATGAATTTGATGCTACACTCACCTTGGTTCTAATCCATATTATTTTATTGGTTGTTGTCTTTGATCTTTGCAAGGGTAATCAACAAGAAGAACTCTCTTCATCGGCCGACCGATCGGAAGAGAAGGAATGCACTCACAATCTCCCCCGCATCCTTTTGAGGTATTTATATTCGCGATCCCTCCCTTTATTTATTGTTATATCCTTTGAGGCCCTCGCGTCTCTGGCGATCACATTCCCCTTAGCATCCTCGCATGCTCCCCTTTTCTCCCTCTTTTCCCATTCTTCTTTCCCTCTTTTTTCCTTTTAATTATTCTAAGTGGATTTCTTAGAATCTACAAATTGGCGATCACAGTGGGATGTCTTTTGTTTTTAGTTTGATTACCCCTCCCTTTTGGCACCCTCATGTGCCCCTCCCATTGGCACCCTCGCGTGCCCCTCCTTTGGTACCCTCGCGTACCCCTCCATTGTGCTCTACATAGCACACTCCCTTTGGTACCCTCGCGTACCCCTCCCATTGACACCCTCGCGTGTCCCTCCTTTGGTACCCTCACGTACCCCTCCATTGCTCCACGTAGCACCCTCCCACTGATGCCCTCGCGTGTCCCTCCTTTGGTACCCTCGCGTACCCCTCCATTGTGCTCCACGTAGCACCCTCCCATTGGCGCCCTCGCGTGCCACTCCTTTGGTACCCTAGCGTACCCCTCCATCGTGCTCCACGTAGCACCCTCCGCTTGTGCACCACGTGTACGCCCCCCATTAATTAGCAAATTCTGAAGTGTCCATATCATCATTTTAGTGATTTCTGTTAGTTACTAAAGTTTTCGGTTCTCTGAACTGAATAGCGCCCTCCCCGCTGCCGTCATTTCTTCATGCAGCGACCGCGGACAGAGGCGCTGTTTCAATCATTTTTCTGCATTTTTGTCATTTTTATAATTCACGCCCCTGACAGAGGCATCATTTCAGCATTCAACGCCTTTCACCAAGGCGTCATTTTCATTGATTACTATCGATTTTGTCCTTTACCTGATTACTGTGTTTCAACGTGCCTCTACAGAGGCGTCATTTTCTCATTCTACGCCTTAAACAAAGGCGTCATTTTCTTTCATTACTATTGATTCTGGCCATATCTTGATCACTGTTCACTATGTTTTAACGCCCCTTCTCAGAGGCGTCGTTTCGTTATTTAACGCCTCACATCAAGGTGTCTTGTTTTGCTCGTTGTTACTTACTGCACGATTTGACGCCTTCCACCGAAGCGTCTTTCACTGATTCAGCGCCTTATCGCAAGGCGTCATTTTATTACCATCATTTTTTTATTTATACTACGAGCACTGTTCACTGCTATTTGACGCCCCTTCCCAGAGGCAGTTTTCACAGGTACAACGCCTCACTCCAAGGCGCCATCTTATTGCCCCCTGTTTGCATTATTCACAGTGATTAGCGACTGCGACGCAGACGCTATTTGTTAATATAGCGACCTTGTCTGGGTCGTCATTTTGTTCTGTGCCCACGGAACTACTTTTTGTTGGTGTTTATTTGTCTGATATATTTTGATATCACCTGCTTGATATTGCCTACATTAGATTGCATCCAGGGCATTCGGTTTGGGAGACCTCCTCTCCCCACATTTTTTAGGAGCTACACCCTCTTGGTGAAGGAAGGACCCTCCTTTGAGCATTCCGCCTCATTGGATCGGAAATTCCTAAGCCAAGCCTCCGTAAGTCCTCGCACCCGTGGATTCCCTCACGGACGCCGGGCAGGTTGTACCATTGAAGTACCCAGAGTATAGTTGACCCATACGTTGGAAAGGAGAAAGAAAAATCTAGATACCCGGAGATTATACCCAAAATTTCAACAAGGATCCACCTTCAAAAGAGAGAACCTAATATTGAACTCACCCTAATCTCCAAGTAAAACCTTAAAATTTTGGGCTCATTACAACTTGTGTGTTTCTTTTGCTTGAGAAAGTGATATCTCTTGGTTATATCTCATTGTCGAAAATTCATTTCTTTCTCCTTAAGCATGAAATTGCGTTCAGAAAAAATCATCAACATGGCCAACTACGGGTATACTTATGATGGCTATGAGGAGGGTCACTCTGACCCGTTCTATGAGATTCCCTCTCAGGATTCTGTCTACCATGAGGGAAACTACACTTCTTCTCCCACTCAAGTCCACATGGTGGACACCACTTCTTTGGAGGTTGAGCCTTCTTCTCAAGCTCAACCTATCACTCAAAATACTTCAGGGGACACTTCTCCTTCTTTCAACTTCAACGAATTTCTTAAAGCTCTTGCTCAGCTGGATGACTCCCAGCGACAGGCGGCTCAAGCCCTCTTAAAGGGAAAGTCTATCCCGTCATCTTCTAACCCCCCCCCCCCAGGCCATGGGTGGCCACTCTGCTAGTTCTCCCAACGACCCGGCGGTCACACCTAGGGTGCCCTCGCGCCCATGAACTCCTGTTATGACTATGCCGGCCCAACCGGCAAGTCACTCCATTGCTAGGCCTCAACAACCTCCTATTTCTCAAATTTTGAGAAGGCCTATGACAAACCAACACACTTCTCATCCGACCCCAGCTGAGTCCGATAACCATGCTCTACTCCTCCAAAAGATGGCTAGTATGGAGGAACAGCTTAAGAGGGTTACTGCATCCAAGGTCGCTCCTGAAATTATGCTCCCCCTATGCCAGTTTTTCACCTACCCCCGTCTGAAATGCCGAATTTCCGACGGTACAATGGAACGGGTAACCCGCACATCCATGTGAAAGACTTCTTATATGAAGCATCGTTCTGGCAAGATAATAAGACCTCGTTGGCGTATCTCTTTAGGTGGTCGTTGGATGGCCCGGCACTAGAATGGTTTTATTCCTTGGAGCCGACTGATGCCGGCGATTTTGATATAGTTCAACGAAAGTTTCTGCAGAAGTATAAGGACCGTGTGGGTCCCTCTTTGTCTGTTACTGATCTGGTTGCTGAAAAGATGAAGCCCGAGGAGGACTTCATTTTATTTGCTGATAGGTGGAGAGCTATGGCCGAAAAACTAAAAGACACACTGTTGGAAACAGAGCAAGTGAAGATGATTATATCAAACTCCACTCCGCAGTTCCGTCATATTTTAGCCATGAACAAGTTGAGCACTATGGAAGAGCTCTATGAAAGAGCTAGGTATATACATACTCAAATGAAAGATTCGCCTATTATGGGCATGTTTGAACCAAGGCCAAAGGTGATAAAAAGGAACGTTAATATCGGCAATACTGGTGCGACCACTGAAGGCACTGTTATTAACGAGCAGGTGAGCGCGTTCGGTAATTCCACACCCTTCCGCCACCCTCCAAATCAAGGGCCATCATCACAACAGCCCGCCTTCCAGAACCAAGTCCACCAGCCAAATAATAACCCTCCTCAGACTTTACGGCCTCTTCCATCTCCTCAACAACAACCCCATTTTGCTCCAAAAAACCAACCCTCACAGTACCACCAAGTGCCCCCACTAGCCAATTATGTACCGCAACAACTACAACAATCAAGAAGGCCATTAGGTCCCCGAAGGGTGCAATACTCTCCCCTACCCGAAAGCCTGTTAGATATTTTCAATGCCCTCATGGACACCAACCTGCTCACCTTGCCCAAAGAAAGAACAATATGGCCACAACATGTAGACACCTCCCGATATTGTGTCTTCCATCGGCAGCCGGGGCACAACATCAATCATTGTTTTCACTTCAAGGATTATATACATGATATGAATGATCAGGGAGATATTGATTGGGATGAGATAAGGAGGGTTATTGCCACTTTAAAGGCTTGAAGGCCTCCTCGGAAACCATCGACTCAGCAGCACCCGCAGCAAGGTCAGCAACAACAAGTCCCCCAGCAACAGCAGGCTCCTGCACCCCCGCCGAATATGGGGATTGTCAATAATCCGCTACCAGAGCACCCGGTTCAAAATCAACAAGTGAACCTTGTCACATCGATCCATGAAGTGGAAAGAGGGCAGGGTTGGCATAAGGAAAACGCCTCTGTAGGGGGCTATTAATCAAAACTCCAGTCAACCGCAACCACCACAATTGCTAAGAAGGCTTCAGCCTGTCCCTGTTTCCCAACCACCATGTCCCCTTATATGTTCCAGCACTACAGGTCCATTCAACCCTAACCCTACTCCTTCACGGCCTCTTCTTTTACGCCAACCCACGAATTCTCATGCACCCCAAAACTCTCCACCAAATAGGCCTCCCCTTATCCACCCCTCGCCGGCAATCATCACACCTCCTGTTTCGCCACAATCTACCTCATTCACCATCATGCTTCCAAGGCCTCTCCTTGTCACTCGACCCCCGTCGCCACATTCTGATAACCCCCAGTCGGCAAGGCCTCTTATAAGAACCCCTCCCCCTGCCAATCCTACACCAGCACCCAACGCGCCACATACCATTCCCTCTACCTCCTCTGTCCCTTCGCCTACCCTAAGCCCGACAGAGGCTCCGAAAATAATGGTGCTCCGTAGTGGACGGATGTTCCATCGAGTGTTTCCCCAACGGGAGCAGGAGCCAGTACAAGAACAAGGGGAACAGGAACAAGAGTCTGCACAAGGCACGGAATATGACTTGTTAAAGCATTTGGACAGAACGTCGGCTCGAATTTCTATTTTAGAATTGATTAAAAGATCTACCGAACACCAGCTGCCTCTGAAACAATATTTGCAAAAAGTAATGGTCAATGAGGACATTCCTGTTGAACAAGTTACTGCAGTTTTGAATCCGACCAGCAATCAACCGGCTATTACTTTTTATGAACATGAATTAGCTCCTCAGCCGGCCAGGAAATATGCATTATGTATCACTATTGATATCAACAATGTGGCTGTAAAACAATGTTTGGTTGATACTGGGGCATCCATTAATGTTCTGCCGCCAAGCACCTTGAAGATGTGCGGCATTCCAGAAAGTCAAATCCGGCCATCTACAATTACCGTCACAGCTTACGATAATACCAAGAAGCCGCCTCTGGGGATGATTACTCTAAGAGTTGGTCTGGGTCCAGTGACAATCATAGCAGATTTCCACATTTTAGACATGGATCCGACATTCAATGGCATCTTGGGCCGTCCCTATATTCAAGAACTTGATGTTGTACCCTCCACAAACCATCAATGCATAAAGTTTCCACACAAAGAGCGCATTATCAAAGTTACTAGCATGCCCATCTTGCCGACGGAAGACATACATTCAGCAACTTCAGTGCCTTCCATGTGGCCTTCCAACAGGCCTTTGCTTTCAGTCTTGGATGTTGTCGACCCGCGGCGAGATTTGTTAAGACCCCCAATCACTAAACCAGCTTCACCTTTAATGACACCCCTGCCTTCACAAGGAAAGAAAAAGAAGAGCATGATGAACACGGCAGGATGGAATATCTTATTAAAGATGGGGTATAAGACTGGTAAGGGCTTGGGGGTCAATCTCCAAGGGCAGGTCAAGCCCATCAGGCACCAAAAGATGATTCCCTGAGGAGGCCTAGGATACAAAGGGTCAGGTAAAGACAAGGATGAAGATCAGCCATGGGTCGTCATGACTTCTACACTTAAAACGGATCGCCAACCTCTTACATGGACTCTGCAAACACACTTCATCAAGGGTGGCATCCAAAATGGCCAGCAAACTACATTAATTACTTCAATACTGGATTATCAAGACATACATGCAAGACAGTTTGCTCGTCACATAGCCCCACTGGCTACCTACAAGGCCCTGGAATCCTTACGGCCTGATAAAAGAAGAAAGATGGATGACCCCGAATGTCACTGGTATAGATGGTTTGATATGAATGACATTACCATTGCCTTGAGCCGACTGTTTATGCCAACTGATCTAGAATGGCCGCCGTTGATTCATGAGCTAATTGAGAAGCCAGCAGTAATTACAGATAAGAGGCAGTTGTTAAGTGATAATACAGATACTGGAGTGCCTGATGTCCCATTTGAGGAGGGCTTCAACATAGATAGGCTGTGGGCCGGCCTCTTCTTTGTCAAGACCATTCATCCAACGGCTTTGGTCCGTTTGTTTAATAAAATGTTTTGCTCAGACATCCCTAGACCGCTCGTGGTCTTAATAACTTTTTCTCCAAATTCATTAATTCCTCCCTTGCTCCTCGAGTAATTTTCCAAACTCTCCATCACGCCTCCGCGCGAGCCATCACCCATTCAATCTTTTACCAATCTTTCAATTTCAACTCCACCTCCTATTCCTCCCTCTCATTGCCTTCTTCTTGAAAATAAAAACAAAAAAAATGCCAAAATTCAAATTTTCCAATCTTTCATCTCCATTGAGGAGACCTCCTATCTTCTTCCTGAGTGTGTCCCGACCCAGGGGCCGCTCTTCCCGGATTCATTAGGGGACCTTCCCTACCCCTCCGGTGAGGGGTCTTCATCTGTATCTCCTTCTGTACCCATCTTTTCCCCACCTCCTTCATCTTTGTCAAATTCTAGTGATCAGGCTAGTTGTTCTTATTCTTCTAGTTTTAAGATTCACGAGGTAGCTTCACATAAGAGATCCAATGGTAAGCAGATTCCCCGTAGATTCTTGTTGGAATTAGCTAGAAGATGCCGGGCATGCTTAGCTCTTCCCGAATATCTGGAGAATCCGATTATCCTACCAGAAATAGAATATGAGGATACTTGTGTTTTTAATGAGGGTTTTTGTGTTTATGAGATCATGAATGATGAAGACCCTATTGAAGAGGGGGATGAAGGTTATGAAGAATATGAGGACGAGGCTGATGCTTTTGCCAGTGGCATGAGAAGATTTGATGAGCCATCAGCCTCAGTAGAAGAGCCTACCAAAGAAATAAATCTGGGTACTGAAGAAGACCCTAGGATTGTCCTCATTAGTAAGAACTTGCCGCCCTCCGAAGAGGAGGCGCTTATTTTGGTTCTTCAAGAATATAAGGACACGTTCGCATGGAGTTATGAAGATATGCCTGGACTAGACCCTGCGCTCGTCGAACATCGACTTACACTTAAGCCAGGGTCCGTTCCGGTCAAACAGCGGTTGAGACGTTTCCACCCTAATATGGCATTAAAAATGAAAGAAGAGGTCGATAAGCTCCATAAGGCTAGATTCGTCAGAGTTGTCCTCTATCCCAATTGGGTGGCTAACATCGTCCCAGTCATGAAGAAAGATGGAAAGGTGTAGATTTGTATAGACTTTCGGGACCTCAACCGCGCATGTTCTAAAGATGACTTCCCCCTCCCTCATATTGATGTTTTAATTGACAATACGACAGGATATGAGACTCTCTCCTTCATGGATGGCTTTTCTGATTATAATCAGATTCGCCTGGCTGAGGAGGATCAAGAGAAAACATCGTTCACTACACCATGGGGGACTTATTGTTACGTGGTCATGCCCTTTGGACTTAAGAATGCTGGAGCCACCTATCAAAGGGCTATGATGTCAATTTTTCATGATATGATCCACATTTACATTGAGGTGTATGTTGATGACCTAGTAGTAAAATCAAGGACAAGGATTGAGCATCCTGGAGTTCTGACTAAAGTCTTGCAAAGAGCACGGGAGTATCAGCTGAAAATGAATCCCAAGAAGTGCGTGTTTGGTGTTTCATCAGGGAATTTGCTTGGATTCATCGTGAGTAAGAGGGGTATTGAGATTGATCCCAACAAAGCAAAGGCTATAAGGGAAATGCCCCCTCCTAGGAATTTGAAAGAAGTTCGAGGATTGATCGGGAGGTTGCAATTTATTCACCGATTTGTTTCCCAGCATTCAAAAAGATGTAGGCCGTTCTACGAGCTTACTAAGCCGGGAGTCAAGTTTGTTTGGGATGACAAATGTCAAGCAGCTTTTGACGGATTGAAGGATTATCTCTCAAATCCTCCTGTCCTGAGGCCGCCAGTTCCAGGCAAACCGCTTGTTCTTTATATTTCCATCCTGGATGACTCTGTAGGCGCTGTCCTAGCCCAAGTTGACGAAGAAGGAAAAGAAAGGGCAGCCTACTATTTGTCAAAGCTTCTCAACCCCTGTGAGCAGAGGTACTCAGCTATAGCAAAGACTTGTGCAGCTTTAGTCTGGGTAGTTCAGAAACTCAAGCATTATTTCTTAGCTCACGAAGTTCATCTCATCGCCCGTATGAATCCAATCAAATTCCTTCTTGAAAAATCCATTCTCACTGATCGATTAGCACGATGGCAAAGCTTCCTTTCTCAATTCGATATCATCTACATTCAGCAAAAAGTGATTAAAGGCTATGCCATAGCAGAACATCTTGCTCATCACCCTCTCCCTAGATTTGACCCTGTTCGCTCGGAGTTTCTAGATGAGGAACTAATGTCCGTCAATCAGACCGATTCGATGTGGACGTTACATTTTGATGGAGCTTTGAATTCGAAAGGAAAAGGGATTGGCATTGTTCTTCTATCACCGGAGGGTATCACTATTCCACTCGCCTCTCAGCTTGTATTTCCAGTTACAAATAATATAGCTGAGTATGAGGCTCTTCTGGCCGGACTAGAGGCCGCTCATCAATTTGGTGTTACCCATTTGCGAATTGTAAGTGATAGTCAGCATATTCTTCGCCAAGTGCTCACCAAGTGCCGCACGCTCAAGCCTAAACTCAAACCCTATCAGGAATTGACTTCCGCTTATACCAAGCTTTTCACTAAATTAATCTTCATTCACGTTCCTCGCGAACATAACATTTTAGCTGATGCCCTCGCTTCTCTTGCATCTTCCTTGGCTTTCCCTCCCGAAAGGGATTCCCATTCTATCATTATTCACAAGCGGCTCACTCCAGCTATCAAGGATCCAGCTTTCCTTAGTGTTAAGGAGGAGATGCTCAGGAAGGTTAAGCAAGGTGGAATCATTGAAAATAAGGAAGTCATGCTGTTGGATTTAGAGGAAGAATTGGACGATGAAGAAAAGCCGTGGTATTACGAGATTGCTAAGTATTGCCAAGATCAATCCTATCCCGAAGAGGCCACGGCTGAAGAAAAGAAAGCCACTCAAAGAGTTGCTCAGCGATACACTTTGATTGGAGGTGTGCTTTATAGAAGAGGTCTTACCGGCATTTTGTTAAGATGCCTAGATGATGATAAATCTTGGAAGGTCGTGGAAGAGGCGCATTCCGGAGTGTGTGGTGGTCATGTCAATAGCCAGATGCTTGCTAAGAAGATTCTTAGGCTAGATTTCTATTGGCCTACTCTAGAAGAGGATTTTCCATCTATGTTCGAAGGTGTGTTAAGTGCCAACTGCACGCCGATAAAATTCATTCTCCTGCTTCTTCACTCCATCCTATATCTTCCCCATGGCCTTTCTCCATGTGAGCTTTCGATATCATTGGACCTCTTGATGATCCGACCCTCCTCACAAAATCGAAGTCATTCATACTCACGGCGACGGAGTACTTCACCAAGTGGGCGGAAGCGGAGGCTTACGTGGAGATAAAAGCGTCAACCGTTTGCAAATTTATAATGAAGAACATCATCGCAAGGTTCGACATCCCGAGTACCATCGTCACCGACAATGGGCCACAATTTATCTCTCAGGAGCTTCAGGACCTCTGCAACATGTATAACATTGCATTGCATCATTCATCTCCTTATTATCCGCAGGGCAATGGTCAAGCAGAGGCAACTAATAAAACTTTGATTAAAATTATCAAGAAAATGTGTGAGGCTAATAAATTTGCAGATTGGCCGAAAAAGCTGGTTGAAGCTCTTTGGGCCTATCGCACTTTCATTCGTACCCCTACGGGGCAAACCCCTTTCGCCCTCACTTATGGAATGGAGGCGGTAGTTCCTTACGAGATTATTATCCCTTCTCTACGAGTACAATTGGACAAGGAGCTCCCCATTGATGAGCGTCGTGAATCTCTCCTAGCTCAGTTGAAACTCTTAGACGAGAAGCGTTTGGCCGTCGCTGAGCATGCGCGTATTTATCAAAACAGGCTTTCACGTTTTTACCAAAAGAAAGTGATTGAAAGAAAATTTAAAATCGACGAGATTGTAATTAAAAGAATCTTCATAAAATCGGGTGGACCTCGTTCAAAACTTCAACCAAACTGAGAAGGTCCCTTTGTTATAAAAGATGTTCATCCTGGCAATGCTTACAGATTAATTAATGCTGAAGGTGAAGAGCTAACTCATCCTTGGAATGGTCTCTATTTAAAGAAATACTACCCCTAAAAAATAATAAAAACAAACAAAAAGAAGAAAAATAGAAAAGCAAAATAAAACAAAACAAAAAAATGGAAAATTACAGGCAGATATGGTACATGGGCCACGAGCCCGAAGAAATCAAAATCATTAATTCACTCTTCAGTCTGGATGGTTTAACTTTTGGGTCAACTCACGCACACACTACATGCTCTACTTTTAAACTCAAGCAGCCCAGAATTCGAGGAAGGTCCGACTCAAACTAAGAGGGTAAAAATCTTACCTATTCTCTCCTCTTCGGCTCACGAGAGGGAGTACGAGTCAAGGGTTACTAACCAAACCTGCCCGCCGCCCTAGTAGGTGGAAGTCAGGGCCCAAAAGGGAACGAAATGCTTAAAGCCCAAGTACAATTAGGTTTCTATTTTTTGAAAAGAAAAGAGGAAAAGAAAAAGAATGTTACAAAAGAAAGCATGTCAAGAGGGCAAAGTCCCCGCAGAGAAAACCCTGGTCGTAAGCATGCATGAATAAGGGCAAAAAGAGCAACAAATTTCCCTAAGCCAAAGACCGAATCCCAACAGGTATTAGGGCAGGGGAGGAGCGTTCCCCATTCTGGAAAACCTCTTATAAGCTTCCTCAAATTATTCTTCTTTTCCCTCTCCATGGTGGGTTGTAAACTCAAAGAATGGTAAGGACTAACTAAGAAGGATGGGCTGCAAGAGAATATGAGTAGAAGCATAAGTCATTAAGCACGCTGACCCCTTGGTTAAGTTTTTCGAGAAAGATTAATGAATTTAAGATCGTGATGGCGTAAGGTTTAAGGCCTTGTACTATGCTTACTTTCAGAAAATGAAAAAATGAAAAAAAAAGAAAAAAATATAACAAAAAAAAGAAAAAAACAAGAAAAAATAAATTCACGCCTCTTATAGTAGGCGTCATTCTCAAAATTAACGTCCTTAATTAAGTCGTCATTTTAAAAAAAATAGAAAATAAGAATTAACTCCTCTTCCGACAGACGTCTTTTTAAAAAAATTAACGACTTTCATCAAGTCGTCATTTTCAAATCAAGCAAAAAAAAAATGTGTGCCATTTAAATAAACGCCTACCACGAAGGCGTCAATTTTCCAATAAACGCCCGTTTGCGAGGGCGTCATTTTGAAAATTAAAAATAAAAAAATAAAAATAAAAAAATTTTATTAAGCCGTTGTTGTGCATGTGCCTGGTTGCATTTTTTGTGTGGGCATCCTTATTTTTTAGTTAGCATTTGCTTACTTGCATGTCACATTTTCCTTATATTCGTTTATCATTTGCCTTCATTGATTAAAGGCTTGGCCCCTTGACCCGTTATCAAGGTCAAAGTAAAGACATCCCCTTGCTTATTGAGCAAGGGCCAAGTCGAACAGATGGATTAACCTGTTTATTCAAGTGTGAATTACAGCTACAAGCGCAGGGCAAAATCAAGGAAAGCGAGAAAGTGAAAGAAAACACAAGTCCACAAATGCTCAGGTAAACCAAAAAATTTTCAATCTCATATATATATAAATATTTGAGTACAGGTGTGAGGGTGGAGAAGTACAAGTAAAGTCTCTCTCAGCTCTCGCCTCCACCCTCCTCTCTCCTACTCTCGGCCTCACTCTCGTCCTCCCGACGAGGCACTCGTGGAGGGGGCATAGACCCCCGAGAAGTAGCTGGAGCTTGAACCTGCTCCTCTGCCTCGCTCCTCTGCCGAAGAGAGGAACCCGCCACGAAGGTGGAACTAGTGAAGGCTTACCCTGCAGCCCGCGCTCGCTCGTGGCCTCGCTGAAGCCGCTCCTCGGTCGCCCGCAGCCGCTCCTGGGTAACGGCTAGCTGGGCCCTCAAAGCCGCAAGCTCCGCACGGTCCGCCTGGTGCTCCTCGCGCTCCCGAGCGCGCTCCCTCCGCTCCATCTCAAGGGCAACCCGCAGCTCTGCCACGTCCTGGGGCAGCTCCTCTCGCCGCCTCAAGGCCCTCTCGAGCTCCGTGACGCACTGCTCATGGATGGCCAACTCCGCCCCAGCTAAAGCGGTCTGGGTAAGCGCCGCTTGTAGCTCCAAGGTCTGCAAACATTCAAACAAATCATCAGTTCCATATATATAATTCAATAAATCATGAGATAAGCAATAAACAACTGAAAATAAAAAAAACTCACCCGGGTGGCCATCGCCTGCTGTCCCTCCTCGATGCTGGTAAGAGAGGCCCGGAGCTCCTCAGTCTGTAAACACAATTTTTCATGAGCATATCATATAAATAATTGAATAGAAGTTTGAGTTTAAGGTTTAAGGCATACCCGTGTGGTGAGGTCGCACTCTGTTGCCTCGGCCCGTGTCACTGCTCCAGCTAACTGCTCCGCTAGTGTAGTCGTCTCTACACTAGGTCCTCTCGAGCTGGAGGCCTCTCCCTTCTCTCTCACCGCTGCTCCCTGCTGGGCACGCTGCATTCATTGAGATTGTCAGTGGGTAATCATCAATAATTCAGGAATTCATTTGCATGTAGATAATTTAAACACTCACCAGGGTCTCAAGGTCTGCCCGCGTGGCAGCCAGCTGGGCTTCTAGGCTGTGGAGGTGGACTTACAAGTCCATCGCCACTATGTCCCGTGCGCCCTACATTCATTACATGTTAATCACATAATAGATATACAAAGCATTCGCAATTTAATTTAGAAATAAGTGCATGCATACATACCCCAAGACCCTCATCTGGGGTCGGCCGGCGTAATCCTCCCAGTAGCGTCGAAGGTACTCGGAGCTGTCTACCGCCTGTGAGGTGACTCGGGTCCCGCCGCGCTGCCAGTCGGTGTACTGGTCTGAGAACCGGACTCTCCAGTCGATCACCTTCGTGTGACCGCACGTCTTCTTGCCTATTCCTCGCGGCTCTCCAACCTCGACCCACTCCTGGTGTAGGCCGAGGGTCCTCATCACCAGCCTAAGCCGTAACGGCTCAATCTCATTCAGGTAATGAACCCAAAGCTCATGTCCGAAGCGAGGTCGGCCCGCCACGACCCACGGCTGGCCCTCGTCAGTCATCCCCTCATAGGGTCTCCACCTCACCTGCATTCACAATCATCCATCATATCATATCATATAATATTCCATAAAATAAAAAATTTTGCATCACATTGAGCATGCGTACCAGTGAGGTGGGGAAGTCACGGAACTCCCGTCATAACACTCGCAGCTCGTATGCGAGTAGGGCTCCAGTCACCACTGGTAGCCAGCACCGTGCTAGAGGAAAGGATTCCCCATCTCCAGGCCGTGGGTCAGCACGCCCCATCGGCATGTATAAGTGGCTCCACATATGTATCCATGCATTGCATTAGTAAAGCATTCACATACATTTAAGAAAAAGAAAAAAAAGGAAAAGAAAGATGCATACCTGAAGGAAGGGTGAAAAGCCACTGACAGTCGCCTCTCCCGTGGACAGGTGGGCCATCAAGTGTGCCAGCAACGCTGCTCCCCAAGCGTACCTGCCGACGCCCTCCAGGTCCTCGAGTATCCCCAGGAATCGGTAGTTGATGATGTCGCCCTTGGTGCCGAGCAGCAACCTCCCGAGCATCAGGAATAAGAATCTCCTCAAGTCTCGATCTGCTCTCTCTCTGTCTGCCGGGTCCTGGCAATAGGCAGCCTTAGCCCCATCAATCAGCCTCAGTGAGAACTGCTCCAGAGACTCCTTCGACCTCTGCCTAGAGTCACCTAAGCCCATAGCCATGGTAAGCTCGGTGCGGTAGATGGTCCTACACTCGCTAGGCGTCTCATAGACTGTCTCTGGCCCTAGCAATCTCTGTGTTAGCTCGCTATAATCGGGTAGGGTGATCCCGCTCACCGCCTCTCCATCTACCCTCAACCCGGTGATCCTAGTGACGTCCTCTAGGGTAGGAACCATATGACCCCACGGCATCAGAAATGCCCTACTAGTCCTGTCCCATCTCTCTCTAAGCACCTGGATCAAGGGTAAGTCTGGTCTCACAGGCTCTATGCTAAGGAAAGGTCCGAACCCCATAGCATCTACCCTAGCCCTCTGGAACTTGGGGAGTCCGTAATAAGCTGCTCGGACTTGGACCCAGGAGATCCGCGTCCTCATCAACCCCTGCATGCAACAAAAATAAATTTTTTTACTTAAGTTCATCTGCTGTTACATTTATGCTTTGTTTTAATTGACGACCTACCCTAGGTCGTGGTTTGATCAATTGACGCCCCTGAGGGAGGCATTATTCTAAAGAGGGTTTCTGGTAATTTCATGTGCAATTTGAATCAACGACCCACCCTGGGTCGTTGTTTATTTAAATGACGCCCATGTGGGGAGCGTTGTTTTGAAAGTAATTTCCTACATTCTGAGAAATTTCGAATTGACGCCCAGACCTGGGTCGTCATTTGTTTAAGTAATGCCACTGTGGAAGGCGTTGTTTAAAACGCAATTTTCTATCCTAAATTATAATTCTGGAAAATGTTGAATTGACGACCACACCTGTGGTCGTTGCTTAATGAATTGACGCCCCGGAGGGGGGCGTTGTTTTTCTGGGGTTTCAAAGTTATTAACATGCGAAATAACATAAACAGAGGCACATGTGTTTTAAATAAATAAAATGCCATGGAAATTAACAGCAAGATGGATAAACATGATAAATTTTAAAATAACGACATGCTGCAGGGCGTGATTTCATGCATTAATCATTTTCAGAAATTAAATTAATTGAATTGATGACCCTACTTTGGGCGTTGTTTTAATTGACGACACCCCTGGGGGCGTCATTTGTCTGAGTCACTATTTTTTTTCAACTGAGGGCTATGGAAATGATGGAAAATGAAAATAAAATGAAAATAAAATCAAAAATTGAGAGTTTGGGGGCCTACCTTGCGTCGTTCGGGCACGATCAACCCTCCCCGGAGAGGTTGTCTTGGTTGGCGTGGTCGCCGGGGTTGGCCGGGTCGAAGGGGCACCGCCGCCGCCACCGGCGGTTGTTCTCCTTCTCCTTCTTCTCCTCCTTGTTCTTCTTCCCCTCCTTCTTCATCTCCTTCGTCTTCCTCATCGTCGTCCTCGTCTTCGTCATCATCACCATCATCTTCATCTTCTTCTTCTCCATCTTCCCTTTCTTCTTCATTGGTTTCTCCCTCTTCGTTAACGCCGTGCTCCGCCGTCGGTGCGTCCTCGGCCGCCGCAGGAGGAACCTCCTCCACGGCGTGCTCATCGCATAAGTCCACGACCTCGGGAGCATTCACCCTTTGACGTTTGAGAGCACCGCCCGCCATGGGAACGAGAGAAAGAGAATAGGGAGAGTGAGAATGAGAGAGGTAGGAAATGGGGGTTCGGTTAGGGTTTGCAGAAGAGAGGGAAGAAGATGAACGAAAGAAGAAGAAGAAAGGAGAGAAAAGGGGTTTAACGGTCGAAAAATAATTGACGCCCTAATGGAAGTCGTCGTTATATCAATTGACGGACTGAGGAGAGGCGTGATTTCAAGATATGACGACATGAGGTGAGGCGTCATTTTTTTTGCGTTGGAACTTGCAACCGTCGTCAGGTGCATTAATAGGAAAGTGATTGATGTGATTGATCATCATTATTACTTTTAAAATTGACGACGTTATCGACAAGCGTCCGTTTATTAATACACGACATATGTGAAGGCGTTATTTATATAAGATTAAGGAATTATTTTGAAAATAATTTGAAGAATTTGAACCGATTAACGCCTTACTTGGAGACGTGAATTAAGAAGCGCCTGTTCCTGAGGGCGTCAGTTATGATTTTGAATTGTTTTTAAGGAATTGATTTAATGAAATTTGACGAGATCATTTGAGGCGTGGTCTAAGTAATTGACGCCATGCGTGAAGGCGCTGTTCAGAACAGAAATCTCGTAGCTCAGTTTTTCAGACAGAATTTCCTGAATTGGGAGATATGATCACATCAACTCATTGTTTTGGCTCAAATAAGAAGAGAATCTTTATTTCATTAAGAAGGAAAATCATGATTACATTTATTGAGCCATCATAGGCCTTATCTTCCTAAGTGCTAATACATAAGAATTGCATTTGTCTTCTTCTTCTTCTACATGTGTTTTGGACTTTTGGAGTAGTCCAACCTTCCATTGAGCCATTATTGTCTTGACTTCTTCTTGATCTCTACTTGAGCATAGTTCCCTTCTTTTTAGTGGAGGTAGATGAGAAGGTTCTTCAAAGAGGTGACGAGGTAGCCCGAGTTGTGGGAGGCACCGGTGTGCATTGTAGAGGATGAAATCCCTCACGCCTATCAACCGAAGCTCTATGCTGGAGGAGAGTCTTGAGAGGAGTTCTTGGGTTTTGAGGAACCCCGGTGTGCAAGTAAAACCACTCTTAGGCATGGTCTTGAAATAGTCTCTCCAATCTCCTCTTTTCTTTAGCTTAGGAACCCGATTGATTACTCTCTCACATAAGCCCAAAGAATCCGTCATGTATCGGAGGGGGCTCTTGGAAAAGATTTTGGAGGCCGCTTGGGTTGATTGGCAAGGATCAAATTTGAAGTGGAGATCTACCCAACAAGATAGAAGAAGTATAGACCCGTAAAGGGGCTGTCCCAATGAAGCCGAGGTAAGCCCATTGTATAGGTTGGCTAGTACCGCCGGACCTATTCTTTTTCCCTCCCACATGCTAGCAATGGCACTTAAGTGGTGTTCTTCTAGATGGTCTTCTATTGAAGGGAAGAATAGAGCTCCCGCTATGCATATAACAAACCCCTTCATTACTCTCTCCAATAAGCCCTCATCTTCTTGGGCCTTGTCCATGTTCTTGAACACCCATGAAGCTAGTTTCAAAAGGTTGATTCCTTTATGGGCTTTAATTTGATTCACTAAATTTGGGCTTTGAACAAGGCTAGTGAGTATGTCATGAGCTTTTATTGGTTTGGTCATGTGAGCCATCTTTGACTCTTCTCCTTGTTTCATTTTTCTTAGCCCTAGGAGCATCTCTACTTCCTCTAGGAGTATGGTAGCTTCAAAGATTGGAAAGAAGAAAGTGTGGGTATGAGGGTGCCATAGTTCTATGATAGCTCCAATTGAGGCCCAATCTAGGTGAATATCATTGTAATGGGTAGCATGGGTTATGAGGCCAAGAAGATGCCATCTAGATAGAAAAGATTTCATGTCTAAGGAGAGTTTAGAGAGGAGTAAAGGAAGCCATTTAATCTTCAAAAATCTCCTTGGTCCTAGGATATTTGGGTAATCCTGAAAACAAAGAAAAGAAAAGAAAGGAAGAAAGGAGAGGAATGTAATCCGAATTTTTGAAAAAAGGAAGAAAGGAAGAAAAGAAATGAAAGTTTTTAATAAATACTTACTTGGTCTTTGGCAATTCTCCCACTGATATGGCTGGGAACTTCACAGATCCTGGGAAAACTCATCTTAGGCTTTTTAGAAAGCCTTTGCATCTGCATCATCATGTTCATCTTTCTTCTGCTAGTTCTGTTTGCTCTGATAGTTTTCTTCGGTGCTCTGTTTGCTTGATAGTTTTGATGTGCTTAGAAGATGTAGAGTTGCCCTTTTATAATGATGGAACGCTAACAAGTATCACAGGTTTGTGTCTGAATAGAACGAGTTGATGGAAGCTCAATTCCGAGCAGGAAACGAAAACAGTTAATTGACGACGCGCCCTTTGGCATCATTTCTTTAATTAATGACCTGATAAGAGTCGTCATTTATTTCGCGCCTCCATGGAGGGCGTCATTTTCAGTCCAATTCTAAATCAAACGCTTGTCGTAATTAACGCCCCAATGACTGTCGTCGTTTCTTGTTTTGACGCCACTTCAAAAGGTCATCATTTACTGAGCTCACGATTTAAATTGCTTTATAACATTTTGAACTTAAGTGATGTTGTATCTTGATGGAATTATTTATATTGAGCACTTATGATCATATTTTGAGTTGTCTTGAGCTGATAATTCTTTTGATAAGCTAATGAGCTTTGAAGTGCAAAAGTGCAGGTTATACAAGTCTTGAAATGCTTGGATTGATCTATTGGTAACAACACTTCACTCTTTGTATTTCTCCTGTATTGCATTGTTACTATGTGATACTCTATTCTATTATAACATATCAAGGACCTTGTGGTTCTGATAAACCTGGAATTTGAGTTCCCCTTTATCAAAAACAGTGATAATTCCAGGAGAGTCTTGATCACACGGATAGGCCGTTGAGTCATCTAAGGTTTGGGATGATGGTTCCACTTTTTGAGTTGATGCGTGGACAAACGGGCTTCAGCTTAGCATCAACCTAGAGATCTGGATTCTTGATCAAATCTCGATGGCTTAGCAATATTATCCTTGATTATTTTCTATTTTTAATTTGTTTTAATTTTTCCTTTAGCCCAGCATGCATCATGTAGGACTTTGAGTTTTAATGATGAAAATCTTCATATTACGCCAATAATGAAGGTCACTCGCTCCTAATTGAGTTGGCATGAGATATTCCAGTCCAAATCAAGTACTTTATTCTCCTTGAAGCCGCTCAGGCTGGTTCCTTGAAAAGCATTTATTTGCTGGGTATTTATCTCAATTCACTTTATTTCTCTACAAAATTCACCTTGGTTGTAGCACGTCCACATTGGCTGATAACCGCTCTCCAATGGTATCTTCCCTTTCGTGCCCTCGCGCACATTTTTAGTTTAGTCCCTTTTATCCAGCTGATTAATACTTTCTTGTAATCGCTCGGAGTTGTTTCATTCAGAGTTTTGGAAAGATTTCTAACGCTTAGTGTCAAAGGCGTGTCACATCACACCTTGGCATCTACTTATCAGTTCGTTCCACTTCATTTCACTTGTTTCACTTTCGTTTCATTCCGTCTCACTCCCTTGCAAAGCAGACGCCAAGGCGGGGCAGCTGTAGACATGCTAAAATCGATACTATGTTGAGTAAATCTCATGTCACCATGTGACGCCCCAAAGTGGACTTCAATATTGGCTTAATATGACGTTTTTCTATTTTTTATGTGTTAATTGTGGTTTCTTGGCATTTTTCTTTGATAAATGTAATTAACGCCTTGAAGCGGGGCGTCATTTAATTGATGGCCAAGCTAGGAGCGTGTTTCATTGAATGAATGACTTCTCATAGAGGCGTTGTTTTCTAGATTTTTACGAATCCTACCCAATATGAAAAATCAAAGAATTGACCTCCCGATGAAGGGCGCTTATTATTTAACGCCCATATCAGAAGGCGTCATTTCAGAATTTTTAATAAGGAAAGTCATTTGTTGCCATAATTAAATCCAGGAATTGACGGCTGAGTGCACGTCGTCATTTTAATTAACGCATTTGGTGATGTCGTCATTTTTAATTGACGCCCTTTGAGAGGTCGTCATTTCTATGTCCGTCTCCCTTTCGCCTGTTTATTTCCTGTAATGATCCTTCCCCCATTTTACTCCTTGTGTTTGATTGGGAAGAGGATTTCTTATTGGAGGTCCATTACCTTATTTTAATCCTATTATTACAATGATTTTTGGGCTATAAATACCCCTAATGTTCTTCTCTCGCGTGGGCGTGAGAGAGCAGTGCAAGAACAATACGATAACAGAGAAGAACCACTGTGAGTTTTAACAGAGAGGAGAGTTTTTTGTGTTTTGCAGGTTCTATCTTCAAGTGATTTCTTCTTCCTCCTGGTGGTTGATTCTTCTTCCACAGATGGTCTTCAGCTACTGATCGACGACTTCTTGTTTGCTCTCCCAGTACTACTGTACACACAGCAGAGGGGAGATTCTTCTCTTCTCTTATTAGCGTTCATCATCACATTCACGCCTTTTCTTTCTAACTTTCTGCTAGAAGCGTTGCATTCATATTACATATCTTGCATTCATATTCTCCATACCTTTGTTACTCCTTCCAAGGGGTTTAAAAACCAAAACACACAAGGTGTGTTCATGTTTCATTTGATTGGTTTCATACTTTTAGAGCAGTGATACTACACCTTTTGGCTAATCCATTCTTTTCACTTGTTTTGTGTGTTTTTACAAGGGTAATCAAGCTAAGAACCACCTTCATCGGCCGACCGGTAGAAGGAGGAAGGAAAAGTCCACAATCTCACACGCTCAATACAAGGTACATGCAATCACTTTTATTTTTCTTGAGGTAACCCCTCTGGTGATCACCTTTCCCCTTAGCATCCTCGCATGCTCCCCTTTTCTCCCCTTTCCCTCTCTTTTTTTCTTTTTTTATTCTTCTTAGTTTTCCCATAAGTGGATTTCTTAGAATCTACAAATTTGTAGACACGCTAAAATCGATACTATGTTGAGTAAATCTCATGTTACCATGTGACGCCCCAAAGTGGACTTCAATATTGGCTTAATATGAAGTTTTTCTATTTTTTATGTGTTAATTGTGATTTCTTGGCATTTTTCTTTGATAAATGTAATTAACGCCTTGAAGCGGGGCGTCATTTAATTGACGGCCAAGCTAGGAGCGTGTTTCATTGAATGAACGACTTCTCATAGAGGCGTTGTTTTCTGGATTTTTACGAATCCTACCCAATATGAAAAATTAAAGAATTGACGTCCCGATGAAGGGCGCTTATTATTTAACGCCCATATCAGAAGGGGTCATTTCAGAATTTTTAATAAGGAAAGTCATTTGTTTCCATAATTAAATCCAGGAATTGACGGCTGAGTGCACGTCGTCATTTTAATTAACGCCTTTGGTGATGTCCTCATTTTTAATTGACGCCCTTTGAGAGGTCGTCATTTCTATGTCCGTCTCCCTTTCGCCTGTTTATTTCCTGTAATGATCCTTCCCCCATTTTACTCCTTGTGTTTGATTGGGAAGAGGGTTTTTTGTTGGAGGTCCATTACCTTGTTTTACTCCTATTATTACAATGATTTTTGGGCTATAAATACCCCTAATGTTCTTCTCTCGCGCGGGCGTGAGAGAGCAGTGCAAGAACAATACGATAACAGAGAAGAACCACTGTGAGTTTTAACAGAGAGGAGAGTTTTTTGTGTTTTGCAGGTTCTATCTTCAAGTGATTTCTTCTTCCTCCTGGTGGTTGATTCTTCTTTCACAGATGGTCTTCAGCTACTGATCGACGACTTCTTGTTTTCTCTCCCAGTACTATTGTACACACAGCAGAGGGGAGATTCTTCTCTTCTCTTATTAGCGTTCATCATCACATTCACTCCTTTTCTTTCTAACTTTCTGCTAGAAGCGTTGCATTCATATTACATATCTTGCATTCATATTCTCCATACCTTTGTTACTCCTTCCAAGGGGTTTAAAAACCAAAACACACAAGGTGTGTTCATGTTTCATTTGATTGGTTTCATACTTTTAGAGCAGTGATACTACACCTTTTGGCTAATCCATTCTTTTCACTTGTTTTGTGTGTTTTTACAAGGGTAATCAAGCTAAGAACCCCCTTCATCGGCCGGCCGGTAGAAGGAGGAAGGAAAAGTCCACAATCTCACACGCTCAATACATGGTACATGCGATCACTTTTATTTTTCTTGAGGTAACCCCTCTGGCGATCACCTTTCCCCTTAGCATCCTCGCATGCTCCCCTTTTCTCCCCTTTCCCTCCCTTTTTTCCTTTTTTTATTCTTCTTAGTTTTCCCATAAGTGGATTTCTTAGAATCTACAAATTGGCGATCACGGTGGGATGCCTTTTGTTTTTAGTTTGATTACCCCTCCCATTGGCACCCTCGCGTGCCCCTCCTTTGGTACCCTCGCGTACCCCTCCTATTGGCACCCTCGTGTGTCCCTCCTTTAGTACCCTCGCGTACCCCCTCCCTTGTGCTCCACGTAGCACACTCCCTTTGGTACCCTCGCGTACCCCTCCATTGTGCTCCATGTAGCACACTCCCTTTGGCACCCCCGCGTGCCCCTCCTATTGGCGCCCTCGCATGCCCCTCTTTTGGTACCCTCGCGTACCCCTCCATTGTGCTCCAAGTAGCACCCTCCCCTTGTGCACCACGTGCACGCCTCCCATTGATTAGCCAAATTTTGAATATCTTTGTTTAGTGAGAAAATTTGATTTCTGTCAGTCACCAGGGCTTTCGGTTCTCTGAACTGAATAGCGCCCTCCCCGTTGCCATCATTTCTTCATACAGCGACCGCAGACAGAGGCGCTGTTTCAATCATTTTTCTGCATTTTTATCATTTTTATAATTCACGCCCCTGACAGAGGCGTCATTTTAGCATTCAATGCCTTTCACCAAGGCGTCATTTTCGTTGATTATTATCGATTTGTCCTTTACCTGATCACTGTTCACTGTGTTTTAACGCCCCTTCTCAGAGGCGTCGTTTCGTTATTTAACGCCTCACATCAAGGTGTCTTTTTTCTGCTCGATGTTATTTACTACACGATTTGACGCCTTCCACAGAAGCGTCTTTCACTGATTCAGCGCCTTATCACAAGGCATCATTTTATTATCATCATTTTTATTTATACTGCGAGCACTGTTTACTACCATTTGACGCCCCTTCGCAGAGGCATTTTTCACAGGTATAGCGCCTCACTCCAAGGCGCCATTTTATTTTCATTGCTCCCTGTTTACACTATTCACAGCGATTAGCGACTGCGACGCAGACGCTGTTTGTTAATATAGGGACCTTGTCTGGGTCGTCATTTTGTTCTATTTATTTGTCTGATCTATTTTGATATCACCTGCTTGATATTGCCTGCATTAGATTGCATCCAGGGCATTCGGTTTGGGAGACCTCCTCTCCCCACACTTTTAGGAGTCACACCCCCCTCTTGGTGAAGGAAGGACCCTCCTTTGAGCATTCCGTCTCATTGGACCGAAAATTCCTAAACCAAGCCTCCGTAAGTCTCCGCACCCGTGGATTCCCTCACGGACGCCGAGCAGGTTGTACCTTTGAAGTCCCGGGTTTAGTTGGCCTATGCACGGTGAGAGAGTGTTCTTAGTTGGCATCGAAGTGAACTTACATTGAAACTAGGTTCCTCCCTTGTGTGAATCACTCCTAAGTTTGTTAAAAGTCGTTAATTCACCAAGGTTCAAATAAATAAATAAAAAAATCAACGGTAACCATTCCAACTTGTGTGCTTCTTTACAAATTGTTTTGCTTGAACTTTGATTGCATAATGGCTTACCTTGATAGACAAAATAACATGTTTAATCTTAATTATGTTCATGAGGATGCACAACCTAGCACATCCTATACTCCTCAATTTCAACCTGTTCATCATAATTCTCACCACAATCATCCTAGGGGACCACATCCTCATTCTTATGGTGTTGCCCGACCCATGGGCAATGTCCAATCTCATGGTCCCTTGCCTCTATCACGAGCCACTACCCCCTCGAGACCGTCTCCTCCCAACGACGAGAAGGTCTCTCAATTCATCCGTGCATTGGATCATCTCACCCCTCAATAAATCCAAGCCCTTAAGGCTATTGTTGAGGGCACATCCTCTCCTCACCCTCCTCCGTCCACACCTACTCCTATTTAGGTGGCCCATCACCCGCCTCCTTCATTCACACCTACTCTTATTCGGGTGGCCCATCACCCGCCTCCTTCATCGACACATACTCCTATTAGAGTGGCCCATCACCCGCCTCCTTCTATTTCTCATCCTTCACGCCCCCAAAGTCCATTTATTCCTTGTAATCCGGCCCATCTGGGTCCTTTAGCGGGTCGGCCTATTAACCCTCCTCCACGGCCGTCATATCAAGCCACCCCTCCAAGGCAATCATGCCAACCTTCCAATGTTCATGCTACATCCCTCCAGCAAAGTATCTTTGATAGAATTGCTTCCATGGAGGAACAACTTAAGAGGCTCACCAGCCCGCGGCCCGCTCCTCCTCCATCTCAAGTCAATCCTCTTCATGATTTCATGAATAACATCGCTAAGTTAGAAAAGGATTGGAAGGAGATAAGAGAGAATGGCATCAATAACACGTGTGAGCAAGATAACAAAAATCAAGTGGACGTCGTTCACCCTCCACTCATCCACCCTGCTCACTTATCTGGCCCTCCGTCTCCACCTTCACATTTACCTCCACAGAATTTTCCACAATATCATGACCATCTGCCTCCACTTTCACATGATCCTCCACAAAATCCTCCACCACCTATTATTATGCCTCCACCACGGTGTTCACTTGATGTTTTTGAAGATTTGGAGACAGCACGAAATGTTGAAATTCCACAGGCACCCCTTTCGAGTTTCCTTCGTTTCCCACTCCCTCCATTGCCACCCGATGAACCCCTTGCTCAGGATGAAGCCACTATCCCTAACCCCATTTATGAGACCAATTGGCGCTATGATGATGGGTCGATACTCCAATCACCCACACCGGTGCATCATGTGCCTTCCCCTGTACCTAATACTTCTTGCATCATCCGACGCTTTCCTTTTACACCTTCAACCTCTACTCCATCGGCCTCCGCCGAACCTCCACTAATCTCCACTCCACTAACTCCCGCCAAGCCATCCAAGCTTATCTCCACTCCACCGGCCTCCGCCGAGCCTTCCACTAAACCTCCACCCAATCCGCCATTAGCCTCTACCCCATCAGCTTCCACCGAGCCCACCAACGAACCTTCCCCAATTAACCTTCCATCACCGCCACCTCGGCCCTTCATTATCCCTTTAACCCAAAACCCACTTTGCCTATTCTTTCATCTATCCATTCACCCTTACCCATGGCTAGTCCTGAGCAAGATCCACCCCCTTTTTTGCACTCGAGCCAACCCTGACTACTTCTGGGCAAAGGGAGAAGCTCGACGTGTTTGAACCTCTGTTTCCACTCACCCTTTCTCCAACACCTTCCATTACACCTCTACCATCCATGGAGCCTTCCGCCTCCGCTTCCTCTACCACTCAGAATAGGAGTGCTTCTACAAGTACTTGTGCCGAAGATGATCAAGAGTCGGGTAAGAAGGATTTGGCCACGGCCATGTTATTCAAGATGCAAGAATTTATCTGCCGGATGCAGATCCGTGTTGTCGTGCCGAGCATGGTTGAAGAGGCCGAGTCCCCGCCACTGCTCGCCAGAAGAGAATGCCAAGCGTTGATGCCGCCCAAGAGTCGGGCAGGGCACCCCTTGTTCCAACTTTCAAATCTTGAGCCTTTTCTTCCATACAAGGGGCGAACACCCATCTTGATCAATATTCTTCATACGCTACAATCCCTGGGCAACACGATGCTTCCTATCTCAACTTTCCAACTCTCTCACACTATTGCTCTTCACTCTCTAAGGGAGTTGTCATTTACTATTAAAGCTTCATCATGGGCTCTTGCTTTATCCATTGGGTCAATTGGCTATACACTTTCACTGCCATGGAGGGGCGGTTATCTTGATGCTAAGGAGCCTTCCATTATTCTATCCACCTTCCATTCAACTCCACCCATATTTCTGTCTATCACCGATTCTTCATGGGCCACTCCAGGGGTAAGGAGGAGGATCTCATCCTCTCGCCCTTCATGTTCTTTACATTCTTTGCATTTCATGCATCCATCGCATTCGTTGCATTGCATCCACGTGCATTTGCACTTCTTCTTTCCCGGGTTTCCAAACCTGTATCTTCCCCGCCTTTCAAAATCTCCGGATCCCCCACGTTTCCTATATCTTTCGCCCCTATCTTCGGGATCTCCAGGTCCCCTTACACTCGCCGGGCATTGTGCCCCCTACGATCTTCCCTCAGGGCATCACGCCCCTTTCCAGCTCTTGCATCCGGACTCCTTAGATTTCTCTCTTGTTCTTCTGCGGCATCGCACCCCATGGTGTTTCATTCCTCCGGAACCTCCGGACTTTCTTCCAGGGCATCGCACCCTTTTCTATCTTCCTCCTCCGGAACCTCCGGATCCTTCATCCCTCTCTCTATCCCTTGGGCATCGCACCCCTTTCCATCTTCTTCCTCCGGAACCCCCGGATCTTGCTCTTTGGGCATCGTGCCCCTGCACACCCTCACGTCCGGATCTTGTAGGCTTCCCACTGATTCTCCCTAGGCATCGCGTCCCATGGTATCTCCCCCCTCCGGAACCTCCGGACCCTCCTGACCCTTTTCATCCACTCTTCCCGGGGCACCGCTTCCCTCGGCATTTTCCTCCTCTGGAACCTCCGGACCCTCCATCTTTCTTCGATTTGTCTTATTACTCTTCCAGGACATCGCATTCTTCATTTTCTTCCTCCTCTTCCATCATCTTTTTCCCTATTTTTTCCCAAGGCACCGCGTCCCTCGATATTTTATCCCTCTGGAGCCTCCGGATTCTTCTTCCTCTCATGATTCTCCTCCTCTGCCTCTCGACCCTCCGGATCCGCCTCATTCCATCTATCAATTTCTTCTTCTAATTCCTCCTAATCATGGGTCTGACCTGACTTCTTCCGCATCCACTACCTTGGGCATCTGCCCTTTCTCCCACTGCTTCCGAGGCTTTAGTCCTCACTCCTCCTGCTAATTCTCCTCTTCTTCTGTAGACTGTTCCATGTGATCAGGGTCTCCGCGCCTTAGCAAGGGAGTTCTAGCCCTCGCCTCTCTTCCTTTTCTCCTTATTCGTCTGAGTCTAGTCTGAGCACCACTCCTTTTTATTAAGCCACTTCTAAAACCTTGACTTCCAATCCTTTTATCTGCCAAAGAGGACTATCCCACGAGGATCAACCCCGCCTCTCGCGGCAGCTGCTTCAACAAAGATCGCAAGGTAACATGTTGACGTAAGTAAGTATTTTTATGATATCATTATCTCATTACTTCACGCATGATTTTCAAAATGAAGTGCTTCTTAACAAGATTAAGAATGGTAGTCAAGACCTTTATCCTAGGTCGTATCTTTATCTTTACTAAATCTCATAAAAAAGTCTTTAGGCTTGCTTCTACAGTACATTGGTTAATAAGAACCCCGCGCTGGGAGTATGATGTTCTCTCCCCACTTGTTAAGAGTAACCCTTAGCTGGAAATTCCACACACTTCACAGCGTCCTTAGTCGGCTCCTTGATAAAACACCGTTGCTACTTTGGCCATGTCATGAGTATATTTGAAAGTCTTTTTCTCTTCTTTACTCGGCCGCATGCAGGAACAAGAGGTTGACGGATGAGATGACCAACTTAGGTAATCCCCAATACGAGAGAAGTCTCAAATAGGGGCAGTCTTGACCCAAAATAATGAAATTAGTTTTCATGATATAAATCTAGCCAAAAGGGCTATTATGAAAATCAAGTCAAAATTTTGAAAAATTTAAAATTATGAATTATGGCATGACAAGAGTGGCAAAGTCCCCGCAGGGAAAACCCTGGTCGTATGCATGTCAAGGGTCTAAAAACCAAAGGCACAAAGCCCCGGCGCAACAGACCACCTCTTTGAGGGGTAATACCTTGGAAGGAATTCAAGTCCCGACATCTCCCATCCTGCATAAAACTTATCCTCAATTATTCTTCCCTTCTCCCTCCAAGACCGAATGTTTCTCAGGTATGGCCTTAGTAGGGGCACCGTTATACAAGAGTAGCCGGTTATAGGGCGCCACCTTTCAATGCACGCCCGGCTTTGGGCAGTTTTTAGCGATAAGGGAAGGAACAAGGACCCCTAGCTAGTGGTTCCAAAACACCCTTTGATGCTGCATTAACAAAGTCTAAACCAAAATCCAAAAAAGTTGAATATTGTCTAAACCAAAATCTAAAAAAGTTGAATATTGTCTAAACCAAAATCCAAAAAAAAAGTTGAATATTATCTAATCCAAAATCTAAAAAAAATTGAATATTTTCAAAAATTCATAAAAAAAAATAAAATATTTTTAAAAATCTATAAAAACTTGAATATCTTTTTCAAAACCCATAAAAATTGGCATATTTCAAAATAAAAAAAAATTGCATTCTATTTTTCTGATGGTGCTTTTGCAGGAACAACAACTTTGCAAGGACCAAGAGCACGGGATGAGTCCTCTCCATTCATTGCTATCTACCTTTTGATTCTCCCCATATTCACAATGATCACATCTTCATGATTTGCTGGGCAAAATCTTTTAATAAACTCCTGCTAATTTCACTTGATCACTTCGCCAATGGGCATTATCAGATCCTGATCATTCAACTCCAAATCTTGATTTGCCAATATTGTCATCCTCATGACTTTAAAAGAAACAATGCTCTGATGACATATATGTTGTACATGCTTTAATGTTATGCTCATATACTTCACATGCTTTGATGATTTATATGCTTCAGGCTATCAATGCTTTGCCTTACTATGTGTGTTCGATGCTTTGCTTCATGCTATTCTTGCTATGCTTAAATGCCTTATTCATTGCTTGTTATCTTCCTTATATCTTGGCTAATGAAATTTTGAGCGCAGGATAAGAAGCTCTATGGTCCCACCGACTGGGCATCATCATCAAAGGCCCACGGTACTTGCACCTCATCTCAGTTCCCCAACATGCTTATTGCTATCACCATCTCCCCTGTATGCATTCTACTATATGTTACATACGATATTAGATTATATCAAGGACCTTGTGACTTTGGTAAATCTGGAATTTGAGTTCCCCTTCATCAAAAATAATGATGATTCCAGAGGAATCTTAGGCACACGGATAGGCCGTTGAGCCGTCCAAGACTGGGGACGATGGTTCCCTTTTACGAGTTGGTGCGCGGATAAACGGGCTTCGGCTTAGTATCAGCTCGCGAAATCAATTTCTTGACCCAGTCTTGACAGCTTAGCAATATTATCCTTGATTATCTTATATTTTAATTTGTTTTAATTTTTTCCTTTTAAACCCAGCATGCATTCATATAGGAATTTGAATCAACAGTGAAAAATCATTCTGATAAGCTGATTTTGAGAGTCAAATTGATCTTAATCTTTCCAGATATGAGATATTCATTGCTGAATAGAATCCTCAGTTCGTTTTGTCGCTGTTTTGGGTCATTTTCTCGAAAGCTCCTTGTTTAGATTTCTATCCTCTTATTTCAATCCTTTTCCTTTGATCCACCTTGGTTGCAGCACGTCCACATTGTCTGGTAACCGCTCTCCAATGGTGAAACATACAGGTTTGTGACCTGGGGTACTTCCACCGCGCTGGAAGTTGATCATTCCTTTATCTTATTCGTGCCCGCGTGCACACTCCCTCTTTTATCCAAACATCGTTGATTTCATTGAATTTCTCGAGATTACCTCATCTCGAGTTTTGGATTCAATTCTCATCAGGTGATGTTGATTGCGTGTCTCATCACACCTTGGCATCTACTTTTCAGTTCACTCTACTCCCTTGCAAAGCAGACGCCAAGGCGGGGCAACTGTAGACACGCCAAAATTGACGTTACTGTGAGTACAACTCATATTACCTTGTAATGCCCCAATTTGACCCTCAAATTAACTTTGTTTGAGTAGTTTTTCTCACTTTTTTTAGATTTCTCCTTTTTTCCTCCCTTTTCTTATTTTCCCTATTTTTCTGGATTTTCTGGGCATTTTTCTCTATTTTTATGATTTTTTTAGAATTAACGACGTAAGGGGGGCGTCATTTTTTTAAAAAAAATTTAAGAAAATAAAAAGAAAATGACGCCTCTTTGAAGAGGCGTCCATTACATTCATTTTCCCATTTTTCTAGATTTTTCTGAGAATTTTTTGGATTTTTTAGAATTGACGACATGTCGAGGGGCGTTGCTTTGAATTTAAATAAATTAAAAATTAAAAAAAATAGGAAATGACGACATTCCAAATGTCGTCAATTTCAATTTGAAATATTTTAATATTATTTCTCGCCCTCTTTCAGAGGTGATTTGGTGGTCTTCCGGATGTCAGAAAAATACGAAAAAATAGTAATTGGAATCGGCAGTTAGATGCACGTCCACCTAAAAAATAGAAAAATAATAATGAGAAATGAAAAATGGCCTTGTTTTGCATATTTTGGAATAACGTCTCTCACTCGGGCGTCATTTCAATTGACGCCCGAACGCGCTGTCGTCATTTCCTTATGGCTCTTTTATTATTTTGAATCACGACGGGGTGCATGTCATCATTTTCAGTTGACGCCCCTGGTCAGGTCGTCATTTTCATTGCTATATTTTGATATTTTAAATCCGCCCGAAATTCATATTAAATTCTAAATTGCGCCCCCCCCTCAAAGTCGTCAATTCTTTTCAAATTTCGGAAAGTCCGTATCTGTCTCGAAATGCCTCCAAAATGATGACGCCTCCGCGAGTGTTATTTTAAGAAGCGACCGTCTGTCCGGTCGTCAATTCTTGTTCAATTTCGAACTCCGACAGAACCTCCTTCTTTTCCCATTTTGAGCCCCTTTTCACTTGGGAAAGGACTTCTATGGCTTTCTAATATTGAGAGGACACTTGTCTAATGAATATCTCCCTCCAAATCCCACTAAAATATGTTTTTCTAATTTCCCTTGGAATTAACTCTGAATTTTAGCCCTATAAATAGGACCCCTCTCTCCCTTGTGTAGAGGGCATCAATATCAATTCAAGAGGAGGTGCTGTTGGACCAAAGGCTCAAGGAGAAGACTCCCACATGCTAAAAGCTTCATCTATGGAGTTCTTCTTCCTCTATTGAAGATTTGAAGCCTCTACATCCATGAAGCCTCTACATCCTCTTCTTCCTCCCTTGAAGATCTTGAAGCCAATTGGAGAAAATCACTAAGCTTTCCCCCCTATCTCTTATTTCACTTTAGTTATGTGCATGCATCATTACTCCATCTCTTCCTTTTATTTCTTTTTATCTCAATATTGAGATCTCCACATTATGCACTCTAGCACACCCCCCTTTTGTGCAACACTTGCACACTTCTATTTTCATAACATCATACTTTCATCCTCACCCTTTTGCATAGGGGTTTAAGGGCCAACACCCAACAAGGTGTGTTCTTATACATGCTTTTCATGTTTATTTCTATTATGAATTTGATGCTAGACTCACCTTGGTTCTAATCCATATTATTGTATTGGTTGTTATCTTTGATCTTTGCAAGAGTAATCAACAAGAAGAACTCTCTTCATCGGCCGGCCGATCGGAAGAGAAGGAAAGCACTCACAATCTCCCCTGCATCCTTTTGAGGTATTTATATTCGCGATCCCTCCCTTTATTTATTGTTATATCCTTTGAGGCCCTCGCGTCTCTGGCGATCACATTCCCCTTAGCATCCTCGCATGCTCCCATTTTCTCCCTCGTTTCCCAGTCTTCTTTCCCTCTTTTTTTCTTTTAATTATTCTAAGTGGATTTCTTAGAATCTACATATGGTTTGAAGCAGGCACCCAGAGCTTGGTATGATAGACTAAGCTCATTCCTCATCAAACAAGGCTACACAAGAGGTAATGTAGACCAGACACTATTCACCAAGAGACAAGGTAGGGACATCTTGTTAGTTCAGATTTATGTAGATGATATAGTGTTTGGGTCCACAAAATCTCAAATGTGTGAGGATTTTGCAAAACTCATGACTAATGAGTTTGAGATGAGTTTTATGGGTGAGCTTCAATTCTTTCTTGGCTTGCAGATAAATCAAAGCAATGAAGGTTGTTTCATTAGTCAAGCCAAATATGTGAAAGAGTTGCTAAAGATGTTTGATCTGATCAACTGTAAACCATTAGGAACTCCGATGGAGACTGCCACTTCACTAGATGCAGATGAACAAGGTACACCTGTGGATGCAAAGAAGTATAGAGGTATGATCGGTTCATTACTCTACTTAACTACATCTAGACTAGACATTCAGTTTAGTATTTACCTTTGTGCTAGATTTCAGTCTAGTCCTAGAGAGTCCCACTTGACTACTATCAAGCGTATCTTTAGATACCTTGTTGGCACTCAAGATCTGGGATTATGGTATCCTGCATCCTGTGAGCTTTCACTTATTTCATATTCAGATGTAGACTATGCAAGTTACAAACTGGATCGCAAGAGCATTAGTGGCTATTGCCAATTTTTGAGTGGGTGTTTGGTTTCTTGGGCCTCCAAGAAACAGCACTCAGTTGCCCTCTCTACTACAGAGGCAGAATATGTTACTACAGGGAGTTGTGGCACCCAAGTGCTGTGGATCAAACACCAACTCCAAGACTATCTAATAGATCTTGGATGTGTTCCCATTTTGTGTGATAACACAAGTGCTATAAACCTTGCAAAAAATCCAGTCGTGCATTCTAGGACTAAGCATATAGAAATTAGGCATCATTTCATTAGAGATGAAGTCCTTAAAAATCATTTTGAGCTCCATTTTGTTGACTCAGAAAATCAGATTGCAGATATTTTCACAAAACCTTTAAGTAATGATAGGTTTTCAACCTTAAGGAGAGAGCTAGGTCTATGCAGACCTCAATCATCTCATGTTTGAGCTCTTGTATTTCTTTTGCTTAATAATATGTGTCATTGCTATGATGGTTGTTAATATATCTAATTTGTCTTGAAATGGTCTATTGTTTGAATGAATTGTTTCTTAATGATGGTCACATTTGGGGGAAGCATGTGTGCATTTTAATTATTTTGAATTGCATATCATCTTTTGACTACATGGTATCTCAAATGTCAAGATGTGGAAAGATAGGTTACGTCTGTCTGGAAACTCTCCCCATGCGTGAGGACTGACCTCCGCCAAGTACCATGAGTCAGAATTGCATATTAAAATCTGCATAGTTAATCTTTAGTGCATGAGCATGTTTAAAGCTTTAGCATCAAATAAAGCACTTCTTACTGGCAGCAAGAAGGTAAAATTTTTGGATGACTGACTGAAATCAGAAAGTCAGAGGCACTGGTATCAGAAATTGGCAGAAGTGTTTCAGAAATGAAGCAATCAAAAAAAAGATAAGAATCAGAGACACTGGATGAGAAAATACTATTGAACAGGTCGACACACTCTGGTGATGTGTCCACACATTCATTGAAATGCTCAAAGAATAGGCTTTTGTTCTCCATCAACAGGCCGACACCTTCATGAAGGTCGATGCACATTGGAATGAAGGTCGGTGCACATCTTAATGAAGGTCAATGCACATTAGAAGTGTCGACACTATCGCTCAACCACTCATGGGTGTGTGATCCAATGGAGAGTCATTCTGCCTATTCACCCTACCTTGTCATTGCCTTCTTCATTTCTTCATCACATCTTTTGCTTCTGAACCATTGCTTAGTCACCGGTCATTAATTTAGGGGGAGTTGAGAAAGTTTTAATTCTTTCATACAACCTTGGCTAAGTTATTCTGTTCTACCTCTGTTAAGGAAATGGTTTGATGTTTATAACCCTCAATTTGGTTGATAATTGTGTTAAGTTGCACCAACCTTGCACTCATAATAGGGTTAAGACATTCATCAAAGTCTTTGATAATAACCAGGGCCTAAGCTTCTGAAAGTTAATAGTAAAAGGGCTTCTTTGGATAAAGAATCATTAGCTTGTATTGTCCTTAAACAATTCACCTAAATTGAAGCCAACTAGAGAATACGCCTCCTAAAATCATATTGCAATAATTTCATAGCAATGGCATCATCTTCAGAGAAATTAGATCTTGCATCAATGAAATGCAGCAAATCTACTCATGATGAAGACCGCTATCTCTGATCAAAAGAAAACAGGAAGATAAGCTACACTGAGTAACCAGGGACTCTGGCGTCTGAACAACATGTTTCCTTGTGTCAAAAAGTGAATGCTATATCAAACTATTTAATAAAAAAAATAAAAAAAAACAAAAAAAATTGGGGATGCCTCTAGGTCATACTTCAAAAAGGGTATTTTGTTTATTTTCATTACTTGATTAATTTTTTCCCCAATCTTGCCTAATGAACTTAATGAGTAAGATTAATAGGCTTGGTTAAAACCTTTGACTTCATTTAAATATTTTAATCTTGTTATATGTTACAAAAATGGTTTTTTCTTAAACCTTTATTCTTCAAAATTGCGCTTATAGGCCTTAACCCGTTTAACAAATAAAAACAGGGGTATGTCAGCAATTTCTTATCTAAAGGGTGTTCTTTTAAAAGGGAAAATTTTTATCTTCACCTTTTTAACTGGCCAGTGAATACCTTGCTTTTCACTTTACCCATTTTCATCTTCCTTCTGCGAAACCCCTTTCTTCAGCACGTCTGCACCTCTTCCCCGCGGAGGTCGACACTTCCTTCTGTCTCCCTCCGCAAGTGCAGCCAGCCATCCAGCTAGCTTCACTTCTCTGCTGCGACCCTCCAACAACCCTAGCTTCCTTCTCTTCTCTCTCCGCACAAACCATGACTCCTCCCGTCAACCGCGGCAAGAAGAAGGATGCGGCAACATCAAAGAAGGCTGTTGTTTAAGCTCCTGCTGCGAAGGAAACAAGAAAAGAAGGTCGCTCCAAGCTCATTCATGACAGACCAGCTGCAGCTGCAGCGAAAAAGAAGAAAGCAGCTCCGTCCAGGGATATCGTGGCTGAAGAAGGACAGTCGCAAGGGCAACCGACCAAGAGAAAAAGATTGACTGCTGCAGAAAAAGGGAAGGAAACGCAACAACCTACTCCTCCACAGCCCAGTACTACTCAAACTGTCAGGGAAGAGGAAAGTGATCCTACGAGAATATTGTTTCCGAGGTATGTGGACTTCAATGACCACAAGATGCTCGACAATTTTCCTGAATTACTTCCCCTCATAGAATTCCAAAGTTGGAAGAGGTTTATGTCTGCACACAGAGTATACTATCCTTTCCTTGTCCAACAGTTCTATAAGAACTTAGTTTATGACCAGAACCAAAAAGCTCTTCGGACTAAAGTTAAGGAAGTGCAGATTAAACTATCTACAAAGCTTTTTCACAAAGCTTTTCGTATACCCCGGGAAGGGTTATTAGAATCTGAATATGAAATTGATTTGTTTGAGGCATACACTATACTGACCAGAAAGCCCAGCAACCCTAAGGATGAAACCCAACTGCTTGTGAAACATTTTGACACCAACAGGTTTCCCCCCTTGCAGCGTCTACTGCACCACATGTGCACCACTATGATTACCCCACAAGGGGGTGGCAGGAGTAGAATTACAGAAACCCAAATATTCATATTTTACTGCATGTTCAATAATTTGAAGATATGTCTTCCAAAGATCATTCTTCGGATTATGGGGAGTTGTATATGACACAGGAGAAGTCTACCCTATGCTGCACACTTGACAGCAATATTTCAGAGAGTTGGAATTTCTCTGGAAAATGAAAAGATGAAAGAAATCCCACAGAGCAATGTCTACTGCATGAGGTTTATTAAGAATTACATGCACTTCAAGAAGAAAGGAGACAAAGTTGTAAGGGATTTGCCTGGTCACCAGTCTGAACCTCCAGTAGATTAAGCACAGCCTGCAGACCAATTCCAAGCTCAGCAAACTAAAGAGGAACATCTAGAATAGTATGAAGAACATTTATATGTGGATGCTCACTTTGACTAGGAGCAGTAGCAGCAAGATGTGCCACAAGATACATATTTTGGTCCCATAACATAATTTGGGATTCTTCCACTTCAGACTCTTCCTTTTGAACCTGGAGTTTATATTGAAAGAGAGGCACCTCCTACATTTCATACAGAAGCCTCATCATCAAGAGGACAACAATATGCTGCCACTGAAGGTGTGATGGGTGAATACCCAACATTAATTAGGTTTCTTACTGCTCAATTTGCCCATGTGAATTCCTCTATTATGTAGCTTGATATGAAAGTTGAGAGACTAGATGCAAGGTTTGTTCATGGTGAACAAGTTCAGAATAGCAGATGGGAGAAGTTTGTTAGAGACAAACACAAGTCTGATGGTAAACAGTATGCCTTTATTAACTCCCTGATACATGTGTGTGAAAAAGCAAGGATAGTGATGAAAAGACTGAGAGAGGTTCATATTGAAACCCAAGAAAAGACGTCAGAAATGCTTATGCATGCCTATGACATCCGAGAAGATCAAAGCCATATGAATCTCAAATATGCAACACTTGTTGATGCTTCAAATAGAATTGAACAAAGAATGGTTGTTGACTCTGCTACACTCAGAGAAATAGTGACTACTGAGACTGCAAAAATCTTAAGAGTCACCACCAATTTGGAATCAGCAACATATGCCAGTTCTGCATGAGTCATTGATAAGTCAATCAGGCTGAAAGGAAAAATTCATCATGACACTGACAAGCTCCTTGATGCCTCCACAAAGCTTGCAGAACAAGTCCATACCGATACAGTAACAGTGGTGAACATCTCCACCAAAGCTGAAGCTGTAACACCCTCAAATATAGCTAAGTTATACTCTATGTCACCGAGGCGCCTTTTGAAGTATCGGCTCAATTCTTGTAAAGAACTTCGAAGTTAAGCGTGCTTAATGGGGAGTAGTACTGAGATGGGTGACCTCCCGGGAAGTCCCCCATTTTGGAGCCGATCACTGTTAGAAAGGGACAAAACCGTGAGGTTGGTAGGCCAAAGCGGACAATACCTCGACGGTATACAGTACGGGGCGTGACATAATGGTATCAGAGCCTTACCCCAGCCGGAAGTGTGGGAACTAAGTGCCATGCAGGGTAAAGTGCTACACTATGGGAGCCACCTCTTGAACCCGCAATGGGATAAAGTGCTACATAATGGGAGCCACCTCTTGAGCCTGTAGGGGCCACCTCTAGAATCCTACCTACCTGGGGGTTTGATTGCGTGCTATATGTGCCCAGCGACGAGGACGTCGCCTATATAAGAGGGGTAGATTGTAACACCCTCAAATATAGCTAAGTTGTACTCTATATCACCGAGACGACTTTTGAAGTATCGGCTCAGTTTTTGCAAACAACTCCAAAGTTAAGCGTGCTTAATGGGGAGTAGTACTGAGATGGGTGACCTCCCGAGAAGTCCCCCATTCTGAAGCCGATCACTGTTAGAAAGGGACAAAACCGTGAGGTTGGTAGGCCAAAGCGGACAATACCTCGACGGTATAGAGTACGGGACGTGACAGAAGCAAAGATGAATGTTGTTTACAACAAATTGGATATGGTTGGAACAGAAATTTTTGAACTAATTCATCTTCACAAAGCTCAGCTTCAACCTATTTTGGAAGACACAAGTGATGAATGGTGTCCTCGTCCCACTGAAGCTACATCATCTTATGTCTCACCAAAAGGGACCCAACAGAAAGCACAGATAGAATACATCTGTGATATGTTACATGACTGGTTAGATGCTATAAATGATAACATCAAGTCTCTTCACCGGTTCATGCAACAAAGAGATGAGCAACTCACTCAGAAGGTTGATTCTCTAGCTGCAACAGTTCTGCAACAGCAACAACAATTCTCCAAGGCCCAGAAACTTCAATTTCCAAGAAGCACCAGCTCCAGCACAATGCCTCCACCACAGCAACCACCTCCTTCACCCCCTCCTTGTTGATGCCAAAGGGGGAGACAAGTCAAGTCTGCTACAAGCTTGGAAAGCCTGCTGTGATCCTTTCATATAGCATTAGGCATATAGATTCAGGCATCTAGTTAGGTCATGCATAGTTTTTGATGAATGTATATGAAACTTTTTTTTGGGAAAAATTTCTCTGGTTTGGTTTATCAATGGAAACTTTTTGATTGATCAATGAACTTGTATGAAACTCCTTGTCCTTGTGAATGAAAAGTTTTCTATCTAATGGAATGTCATAAATGCCAAATGAATGCTTGTAAATAAAGACTCATGGTTGTCATCATCAAAAAGGGGGAGAATGTTGTGTCCCCTGGTTTTGATGATAACAAATCATAATCCATTGTTAAATCTTTGTGGTATGACAAACTATATTGTTTAAGTTCTTGTCTGGACAAGTACAGGTGATGCACTCTCACAGTGACGACCTGTCACTTGGACGTGTCGACACGCCAAAAAGAAACTTGTCCTTGAGTTGCTTCTGTTTGAGCTCTAGGGTGAGCAGAGTGTCGACACCTCCCACAACGTGTCGACACGTCTAGAAGAAATTTGTGATTGAACCGTCTCTGTCTAAGTTCTGTTTGGCACCATGTGTCGACACCCTCTGAAAAAGTGTCAACACCCTCGGTTCAGCGCAGCAAAGTTTATCTCTGTCTGGTGCACATGCCTCGACACTTCTAAGTGAAGCCTCGACACTGAGGCTCGAGCCGCACGCGAGTGTGGCGCATGTGTCGACACACGGCCATCGAACTGTCGACCTATTTTCCTTGGAAGCCCTATTTCTTCAAGATTTTAATGAGATGTACCGACACCTTGTCTGAAAGAGTCGACACCTTCAAGCTCACCCAGAACGGATCTGAAACCGGAAGCGTCCGCTTTTCAAGATCCGGAACCGGTCGTAAAGGATCCGATCGCACTTGGAAATGCTTCTGGAAGCCCACCTTTTCAGAGGAACTGATCAAATGTCAGAAGAATCTTCCAGGAGTGGGTCCCCTTTGCAGATTTGGTTCCCTACCTACCCACGAATGTGGTATGCACGAGAGAAAAGGACAAGAAGTTGTTGAAGCAAATGGGGAATGTGGAGTGTGAATCCTGCGCATGGGATTCTAGAATGCAGATAAGGTGGGAGATAACTTGAAGTAGAAGCAGATAGAGAGGCTCCAGTTCTCAGCAGGGCTAGCAGAAGAGAAGAAGAAGAGGAACAAGGGAAGGAGAGCAAGTGCAGCGAAGAAGCCTTCTGGGAGGATATCGCCTTCCTCCTGTCACTGGCTTGACTGCAACGCAGCAGATCATCTTCTTCACCTTTAGGAGTTCTCACGGCAAGGAAGACAGCAGCATCAGGTGCCGTAGAGAGCTGTGAAGCTGGTCTACCACTCCTCTCACGTTTGTGGTGAAGACCCAGAAAGAAGAAAAGGAGAACCCAGGCTTCGTCCAGCTCTCACCCAGATAGGAGTTTTTCTCTCCCATAGAACTTCATAGCCATACTCTATCTGGTTACTCTTTTCAATTTTGTTTTTCTCAAAATAAATACTATTACATTGCTCCCTACCTGTGTGTAGGAAGACAGACGGTGCGTTCACCGGTCTCTGGGTTTTGGGTTGTGTACTCTCAAGCTGTTTGGCAGCAGAGTTGAGAGAGTTTGTCTCTCTGTTGGAAGCTGTGAATTAGCGATAGTGCATTTGCACTAGTGAAGCCTCACCAAGTTGTGTGAGGGGTGGACGTAGGTCTCTGGATAGAGACCGAACCACCTTAAAAACCTGTGTTCTGTGGTTTAACTTTTATTGTGCCTTGACACTAGATGCTTGGTATGAATGCTATTGATCATCATTCGTGCATTTAGCTCACTAACTAGCAACTATTTCTTGCTTTACTGCTCTTAGTTTTTATCTAGTTGTTATTTTCACAAAGAAGGGGCTGATCTATTCACCCCTCCCCTCTAGAACCGCCTATCACTACTCATCACTTCTCCGGTTAGGATTCTTCCTTCTCTCTTTGTCCTCTGGGTCCATGGCACCCCGTAGGAGGGTTCTTCATGTCGATCCCACGACTTTCATGGAGGAGGAAGGAGAGGGTCGCGTTGGCCTCCCGAGCACTTCGGGCGCCGATCCCAGCCGTCCTCGCTCCCCACAGCTGGTTGCTTACAGGACAGTCCACAGCCTGGGCGAGGCTTTTCAGTTCCCCGTTGATTTCAACATCGCCTTCCCGACCGTTGATGACAGTCTATGGAGTCGCGTTCCCTGTAGCATTTAGGGTACCCATAGAGTCTTTTCAGGTCGGATTTTATCTCCCTGTGCATCCCTTCTTCGAGTCGGTCCTCCATTTCTATGGTAGGTACCCAGGGGACCTTTCCCCCAATTCCTAGCGCATCTTATGTACTTTTATCTTCGTCCATAACCAAGCCTCGGTTACACCCAATGTCTTCCTTTTCAGACAGTTCTACAGCCTTCAGTGTTGTCCTACCGACACGTCGTCTTTTTATTTCCGGTCCAGGAAGGACAGGAGCATTATCCGCGTCACTTCCATGGTCTCTAACATCAAATGCTGGTCCGAGCGTTTTGTCTTCATCACGAAGGTAGGAGGTAGTGGTCACCCGAGTGATTGGAGCTTCATCGCGAGTTCCCGTTCTCTTAGGGCAGACAGGGTGCCTATGCCAACTATTGAGGAGGACAGGGAGATTGGAGCCCTTCTTCGCTATCCCCTCGGTGATGCTAACACCAGGTTGACCCCAATGGTGCTCTGGGAGCTAGTGTTGAGCCCCCAATTGCCCCATGGTGCTAACCTCATTGCTTCTTTTGCATTTCTGTCGTTCATCGTACTGACCTTCTTACCGTTGCTCCGCAGGGGTGTTGGAATCGTCGGAGCTGTAATACGAGACGGTCGAGCTGCCGTTGTTCACCCCTCACCCCGTCAATCACATAGAGCCAGGCACCGATCAAGTGACCATCGCTGCTCCCTGTGAGGCGATTGCCCTTGAGCCGGGGCGCTTGTCGTATCCCTTCCCGGCGGCACTTCTAGTGGGGTGCTCACGCCCTCCTCCCGCACCACTGTCTGCCATGCCGGCGGCCAGCACCGGCTCAGAAGCTCGCACGGTTGGTCGATGGGAAGTTTCTGAGAGTGCGTTGAGCACACCTGTGGAGGTTTCCACCATGTCGAGCGGATAGTGCCATCGAGTGGAGTTGCATGTAGTAAAGGAGCTGGATAGCCAGCGTCGCCAAGGGAAGAGGAAGAGGTCCACTACTGGGGTTCGCAGCCGAACACCTCCTCCTCCCCAGTCTGTTATTCCTCCAGCACTGGCGTCAACCGAGGTGCCAGTTCCCGCGTCGAGTGCTCCTGCTCACTCGTAGTAGGTGGAGGACGCCCCGCCAAAGATCATCCCACCAATCTCGACTGAGGGGGGAGCCGACAGAGGCAAGGCTCCATGATACGATACAGCTACCAGGTTTCTACCGCCCGAGGACACTCCGGGGATCACCTTTGGCCAGCACGAGGCATACATCATCATGGACAAGGGCGTGCGACGTGAAGACTACACCGGTGAGTTCTTTGCTGCGGCTCACGGGGTCTTGTGCAACCTGGTGGCCAAAAACTTGTGCTCGGTCGGTCGGGCTTTCGGCTGGTGGGGATACCACTTTGCTAGGATTGCTCGGTAGCTGGAGGAGAGTGAGGCAGGGCGGAAGGCACTGGGGGTTTAATGCACCAAGCTTTAGAAGCACCTGGTGGGAGCTGAGAGTGCCCGAGACGCCCCTCAAGCCCATGTCCTGGCTCTAGAGGAGTCCCTCTGCGAGGCGTTCAAGCAGGCTGATGCAGCTGACGCCCGGTCGATTGAGTTAGGGGCCCTGGCAGATGTAGAGAAAGAGAAGGCTCGGGCGACGGAGGCCCGGACCAAGAATCTGAAGGCGACGATGACCACCATCAATCTAGAGGCGGTGGAGTGCTTTCGGACATCCTTAGAGTACCAGGCCGAGTAGAACATGGGGGGCCGTCAAGGTCTATGGCCCGGCAAGGGACCATGGCTTTCACGAGGGCTGGACGGCGGCTCTCCAAGCCGCGGCCAGCAACTTGGGTGTCCCGGTACTGACCCTGCCGCCTCCGTTGACACCATTCGGGCCGACAGCTAGTGATGGCGAGGAGGACCCTGTCGAGGAGGAGCCGAGCATAGAGGAGTGGGCCGCTGGGGCCGAGCACTCTATTGTGCCTCTAGTTTTGATGATGTCTGACTATGACTCATTGATGAGTCTAATATGCATTTGATGATGTCAACATGTATGTAGTTCAGGTCAATGTCAGCACTGGCAAGTGTATGGCCTCATAAAGATGAACAGTGTAAAAATATTATTGTAGCACCCCAGATAAAGTTACATAGGATAAGTCTCCGATAATAAATTTTTGAAATCTAGATAGATATATAAAGAGGTCCCAACCAAAAATGTACAACTCAAATATATATATATATCCCTACATATAAATAAATACATGAATAATAGATAGAATGAAGAAATAAGTCAAAAAGGAAATGGCTTAACTAAACTCTTAATGGGCCTTATGGGCAAGGAAAAGAAATAAGTATTTAAAAATATATAAAAGAGAAGTGGGATGGGATGGGATTTGGGTTTCTGGGCGGCGCTAACTCCTAGGGTTTCCTGGCGGCGCTAACTCCTAGGGTGTCCTTGGCCCCCGCCGATAATGGCAGGCCCTGGTGGGGGGCCTTTGCCACCTCCTCCAGGCCCTGTGGAGCCCCCACCCAATGGTGATCTTGCTGTTCATTGGGTGGCTTTGTCCCCTGGTCATGCTCTGCTACCAGCCGTGGACGGCTCAAAGTCCATGCTTGGCACGTTAAGCTATGGTGCTGGTGTTGATGCTCAATGTAGCCCCCCTCGGTGATCCATTTGCCTTCCGTTGATGCTGGCCAGCAGGCGGTGGTGGTCTCCACTGTCCCAGTGGCAGGCAGTGTCCCTCCGTCATCCTTTGGCTTCCTTTCGTCCGTGAACGAAGGTGCTGGCCAACACGTGCTCCCTGGTCCCACGGCCCACAAGACTGCTGCTGTGCCCGGTGTGGTCGCTGGCTCTGTCCGTGCGCCCCAGTCTTTTGGACGTGGGAAGGGCCCTGTGACTGCTCGGGCGGCTGTTGATGCTGCTGGCGCTCGTGGCAAGCTTGCTGGTGGTCCTCAGACTGCCCAACCAAGGACTGGTTCTACCAACCCATGGCCCTCTCTTCCTTCGGTTTCTTCTGCTGCGGACTCTAGCGGGGGACCCTCTCCCGGCCTGCCATCCTTTGCCCAGGTTCTCCTTCAATCTTTTACTCCTACATCGATTCCTTTTACAACCCATGGCCCTGCTTACACAGACTCGGGGGAGCCTGCTGCTTTCTTTTCTGTTGAGGAAATCAGCCTTTCTTGCAAACCGCTGGAATTTGCTATCGTGGCCAAAACTCCTTTGGGTAGGCCTGCTTATCAAGACATACGGCTCCACCTTTGTCAGCGTTTTCATTTTAAGCAAGATTTCATTCTTAGTGCACTAGATGGTAGACATCTTATGCTGCGGTTTCAGAATCATGAGGATTTCTTACAAGTTCTTCTTAAGTAATTATTGTTTATTAAAGGCAAACCATTCTGGTTTTCTCAATGGTCGATGAACTTTAATCCTGACGAGGACTCCCCTATTGTTCCGGTGTGGCTTGAGTTCCCTGGTTTGCCAGCTAACTTCTACAGTGAAGGTTTGATTCATTCTATAGCTGTCAGCATTGGCCCTGTTCTCCAAGTAGACTGCAACACATTATACTTAACTCGTACCGATGCTGCTCGCGTTTGTGTGCAACTTGATGTTTCTAAGCCACCTCCCAATCGTGTCTGGATTGGTGCTGGCTCTACTGGTAATTGGCAGCCGGTGGTCTACCCTTCTCTGCCCCTCTACTGTTCATCCTGTAAGCGGCTTGGCCATTCGTCCTCTAGATGCAAGAAAAAGACTCCCGATGGATCCATTGATATGGCTGCTACGTCCTCTGTCTTGGCCAGTGACACTACTCTATTTTGCTCATCCTGTAAGTGTGCTGGCCATTTGGATTCCCAGTGCAAGAAGGCAATTGCCCCTGCATCTGAGCTCCCTATTCATATAGAGCCTGCCCAGGTTAGTGGGACCATTGATGCTGCTCCGGCCCCTCCTTTTCAGCAACCCTCAAAGGTTGCCAGGCGAGCATGGCGCCCACTAAAAGCCTCTGTCACTGTTTCTGATGTGGATCGCCCGCCCTCACTTATGGTGCCTTCAACTGCTCAACAGGTCACTGTGGATGGTATCAACCATGAGCATCATGGAGACCCTGCCACATCTCAGGGAGATGATCTTCGGCTAGAGCCCCCTGGACTGATCACTATCCTTGAGAGCCCCACTGATCTCTCCATTTCTCAAAACGATGGGCCCCTTTTGGCTGTTGCTTCTACTGTGCTCCCTGGTGATGTCACCTATGATGAAAAGAACTCTCATTTACCTGCGGGTGTTGATGCTATCATTAAGGATCATGTGGCTGTTTTTTCTGCTGAGGATAAAGACAGTGATGTTTCATCCCCTTCAAAATCTCAAATGAGAAATGGAAAGGATTCGATGTCTGTTTGTCAGATGGTTAATGTGACTTGTAAGCAGTCTCTGCCTAAGTCTACTGCTTACAATGAGGAAATTATTAATTCCTCAAATGCTCAAGTTTTGATGCAAACTGCTCCTGTTTCGTTGTATAGCTCACCTTCAGAGCTCCCTTCAAACCAAAAATTCCAACATGGAACTCTGGTCCCTGTCCCTGCAATTTCCTTTGTCGATAACCAATGTGTTTTGGTTTCACAGGAAAATGTCTCCAAGGCCATTAGCCCTATGCTTCACTTGCAGAATACAGACATAGACACTAGAAGAAAGGCTATTGCTGCAACTGCTACCTTTGACAACATGAGAGTCATGCCTGCTGATCGCACGGGAATAAAAACTAGATCCATGACCAAGTCAGGGTCTGTTGGTAATATTCCTGATATTTTTCCTTCAACATGAATTTTATCATTTGGAATATTAGAGGGATTGGAAATGACATTTCTATTGGTCGGGTAAAATATCTGCTCAAGAACCATCATATAGACTGTGTTATCTTGTTGGAGCCCAAAATTGATGTCAATAAACTGGATAGTATTTGTAGAAAGTTGGGCATGAATAACGCCTTTGCCAATAATGATGATTCTGCACACATTTGGGTGCTATGGCGGGACCCTTTGGCTTTCTCTATTATGAGCAGAGATGATCAGCAACTAACTATATTTCAAGCTAATCCTGCTTCTCCTGTTTTTCACTTAACCTTTGTCTATGCTAAATGTACTGCTGTTGAGAGACAGATTCTGTGGGCATCTCTGAACTCAATACATTCTCAAATCAATGGACCTTGGCTAGTTGCTGGAGACTTTAACTGCATTCTCCACACTGCTGAAAAGTTGGGTGGGAATTCCCCCAATATGAGTGCTATTTCGGATTTTGCACAATGTGTCTCTGATTGCTCTTTGATTGATGCTGGGTACATGGGATCAAAATATACTTGGCACAATAATCAAGCTGGTAGTAAAGGTATTTGGGCCAGGCTGGACAGGGTGCTCACTAATTCTGATTGGCTGACTGTATATCCTTTTTCTGTTGAACATTTATCCAGAGAAGCATCAGATCATGCCCCTTTACTGGTGAAGACTCTTACCCAGGTCCACTTTAAGAGCAGATTCCAATTTTTTAAAATGTGGACCTTACATGATAAATACCTTGGGGATATCAAATCTTGCTGGCATAACAGCCCGATGGCTTCTTCACCAATGACAAATTTATACTTGAAGCTTAAATACTTAAGGAAAATGCTCCGGAGCTGGAACAAGCATACTTTTGGGAATGTGCACTTCAACTTGATGGCAGCTGAAGATGATGTCCTCGAAGCCGAGTAGTCCTATGATTTAAATCCATCAGAGGCTAATCATGCAAATCTGGAAAAAGCTAAAACCACCCAATCCACAAGACTCCTTCAACAGGAATGCTTCTGGAGACAAAAGTCTGGACTCCGTTGGCTTCTAGAAGGGGATAGAAATACAAAAAATTTTCATGCTTCCACCATGACCAAGAGACATAAACACAGAATTTCTCACCTTCGGAATTCAGCTGGTCTTCTTACCACTGATCATGATGAAATGAAAGATATAGCAGCTTCCCATTTTCAAAAGGCCTTCAGCTCACAACATCATTATATTGAGGAGTCTTCTCTAAGCTGCATTCCTAGACTGGTTCAGCAGGATGATAACAGGCTGTTATGTGCTATCCCCTCTGATGATGAGATTCAAAAAGCTGTTTTCACTCTATCTGCTGATAGTGCTCCTGGTCCAGATGGCTTTACAGGCTCTTTCTATCAAACTGCTTGGCCCATTATAGGTGATCTGGTTGTCTGTGCTGTTAAAGAGGCTTTCAGTACTCAACTTTCCCTGCCTAGAAGTGTGACTTCTACTTTAATTGCTCTCATTCCCAAGAAATCAAATGCAACAGATATATCAGATTTCAGGCCAATTAGCTTATGTAACTTTTTCTACAAAATCATCTCTTTCATTGTTAACAAAAGGCTGGCATCAATTCTTCCCAGGATTATCTCTTTGGAGCAGACTGCCTTTGTTAAAGGAAGGCATATCATTGAGAACATTGCCTTAGCTCAAGAATTGACAAATGAGCTGGGAAGAAAAACAAGAGGTAAGAATATAATGTTCAAGCTAGATATGGCCAAGGCTTATGATAGATTAGAATGGGATTTTCTGTTTGCTGTCCTCCATAAATTTGGCTTTAGCTTGTCCTTCATCATTCTGATTGAGAAGATGGTTAATAATTGCTGGTTCTCAGTTTTATTAAATGGGGATACAGCATGCTATTTTAAGTCTACCAGAGGTGTAAGGCAAGGAGACCCTGTTGCTCCTTCTCTATTTATCATTACTGAGGAATCTTTAAGTAGATCTCTTAAAGAGGCCTTCTCAAATGGCAGTGTTGACTGGTTTTCGGGACCTCGAAGGTGTCCCCCTATCTCACATCTATTGTTTGCTGATGATACCCTTCTCTTCAGTAAAGCTAGCATTTCTTCAGTCAGGAATTTGATCAATGTTCTAAAAATTTATGAAAGGGCTTCGGGGCAATCTATTAATGTCAGCAAAAGTGGTTTTTTTATTCATCCCAAGATCCCTTTGACAGTTGCCAACAGGATTCACACTTATACAAGTTACTCTCAACATACTTTCCCCCATAAGTATCTTGGATTTTCTTTGATGCTTGGCAGAAAGAAAAAAGTTTTCTTTGCTGGTATTATAAGTTCCATTCACAAAAGAATTGCAGGCTGGAAATCATCTTTATTATCACAAGGAGTAAAATTGACTATGATAAAGCATGTTTTGTCCTCAATCCCAATTTACTCCCTTTCTTCTTCACCTCTGCATTCAGGAACTCACTCACTTCTTGAAAAATCTTTTGCCAATTTATTCTGGGGCTCATCAGCAAATGGAAACAAAAGACACTGGCGCGGCTGGCAGACTATTTGTAAGCCCACTTCCCAGGGTGGCCTGGGCATTATGTCTCTCAGACTTATGGAAATTGCCCTAAGGGTGAAGATGTTGTGGCAAGCAATGCATTCCAATTCTCTGTGGGCAATGTATTTCAGAGCAAAGCACATCCGGCAGAAGCACTTAAGTGAGGTTCACTTCAAAACTATGAATGGCTTTGAAAGAAGAAGTTGGCTCAAGGCTAAAGCTTTCATCCTGCAGTATAAGAAGGTCGTGGTTGGAGATGGTAACAGCACCTCTTTTTGGTTGGACAACTGGATTGGGAATCAAAAATTGACTGATTTTGTCCCTGCCACTATCATCCCTAAGACTAGCATTATAGTCAGTGATTTCTTACTGCAACCCAATAGTGATACTACTGCTCTTTTGGATGGCCTGGTTTCACAGGAAATCAAATCAGCCATAGACCATTTTCAACTGACTAATGTTCCTGATTTTCAGGCCTGGAGCTTAACCCCTTCTGGTAATTGCACGGTTTCTTCTATATATCAGACTATTTCAAACAGAATGCCCACCCATCTCCCTTGGACCCGGATCTGGTCTAACTGGCTCCCTACAAAAATTTCTGTTCACTTATGGAAAATTATTCACAATGCTTTGCCTACTGATGCAAATGTCCAGCGAATTGGGGTACATCTTTGCTCCAAATGCTACTGCTGCAGCTTGCAAAATGTGGAAAGTCTCACTCATATTTTCTTGCATAGTGATTTGGCAACTCACATTTGGTCGTATTTTACCACTTATGGTCTGCTTTTGGAAAACAACTCTCTGAATTCTTTCATATTTCAGAATGTTGTTAATCTTCACAATAAATCTGCCTACAGTCTATTTATTCTTGCTGCCATTGGCTATGGTCTCTGGGAGATATGGAAAGCCAGAAATACTCTGAAATATGATGGCAAAGTCATCTCCAAGCAAAGCCTCCTCAGCCACATCATCTTTCAAATCAAAAACACTTGTGCTGCTGCAAATCTCAAAGAGTCTGAAAATTCTGAGAGGTTTTTTTTGGATCAGTTTGGCATCAAGTTTCAGCTGACCGACAGCCCCCAGATGAAAATCATTAAATGGGTTTGCCCCCCCTGGCCTTTTCTTAAGCTCAACACTGATGGTGCTTGTAAAATGAATGGTGACTCAGGTGGTGGTGGTATCATCAGAGATAGCAGAGGCAATACTCTACTGGCTTTTTCTCATTACTATGGAAAGACTAATAGTCTTATTGCAGAAGCCCGTGCCTTACTTGATGGTCTCAAATACCTGCAAATTGTTGATGCTAATCCAGTGCATATTGAATGTGATTCAAACACTCTTGTTAGTATTATTAAAAAGAATATTCAATGCCCATGGTCCATCCTCTCTTATGTGAGGGAGATGTGGAGAATTCTTACTCAGAATGATACTGTTGGCCATATCTACAAAGAGGGAAATAAAGTTGCGGACTCTTTAGCCTCCATGGCCTGCATTTCAAAATGCAATGCTTTCTTTTCTTATGATGAGCTTCCTACACCTATAAAGGGAGCAGCTCGATTAGATAAGCTGGGTATGCCCAGTATTCGTTTGATGTAATTATATCTTTTCTGACCAGTAATAAAATTTACCCCCTAGTGTTTGACTGGTGGAGTGACTTTCTCTTTACCCTTGGTAAAGGGTGCACTCTCCCATCAAACCCTAGGTACGGTTTTCTCCAACAAAAAAAAATTAATATATATATATATATATATATATATATATATATATATATATATATATATATATAGATATATATATCTCCTTTGTTTAACTCCAATCCTTCAACCCTTTTTTTAAGACCAAAATGCTTGGGCCTAAAATGCCTTAAGAAGTCTTAATGGGCCTTTAGCTAATGCCTTGTACGTAGGGAACTTAAGAACATAAAATAAATGGGTCTCACGATGGGGAGTGGGCTTTAAAGGAGGGTTAAATAAAGAGATATATAACTCTATATACATGGTGGCCAACACATGGTATGTATATACAGATAAATCTTATATATATCACGTAATACCTATAAGTAAATCCATTCACACCATAAATATATATATACATATTACAATTGCATTGTATATATTAAACTATATTTTAGCATCTATCTAATACAAAATATATACAATATATATATATATATATATATATATATATATATAACACACCTAAATGGGCTTTTACTCTTACTGCATCACCCTAGCCAGCGAATGTGGGCCTTAAACCCATGGGATATGAAGACGGTAAAAACATAACTTAACCCATAAGCACATCGACGTTGCATGTTAAGGCAACGTGGGGTTTCCCAACTTAAAACAAAGCAGGCGGCTACGAATTGGGAAGGGAGATGGGTATAGGAAACTTGATTTTTGAACTCGTACGTAGGAAACCATGTTCAATTAGGACTCTAAACCCGTGGATTCTATAAATAAACCTCTCTTCGATGGGCCGGCGATTTCTGTTGATCGTCTACTTCGGAAGAACTCTGTTTCTTCCTTATTGCTCCTTCTTCCTCTTCCATCGAATACACGGTCCCCTTTTCCTGAAGGAGGAAGGAAGCCTACTGCTTCTTCTGCAGTTACATCATCTTGCCGTTTCTTTGCGCCGTTGCTTCCATCGTCAAGGGAGCAGCTACTGCTCTGATTGCCGCACGAAGAAGGGGAGCTTCTTCCTACTGTATTCCCGTCCCTGCTGTGTAGTTGTTGTCTACCGCTGCCTCTGTTATTGTTCTTATTCCCTTCCACGAGCTGTTGCTGCTTCTTTTGCTAAAGCCGTAGCTGCCACTACTGCGTTTATTTCCGTAGGCTGCTGCTCTGGTTTAACTTTCCCGCACGTTCGTCATCACAGTTCGGTAGGTGTTCTCTCTACCAAGCCAAATTAATAATAAGATATTGCATGATCATGTTCTTTTAGTTGTACGTAAATTTTCTCAAGTTTTCTGCTGCACAAAAGATACGTTAACGTAAAATGATAATTATGTAACCATATTCTTAAAATCTTGGACATGTAAACTTTTAAAATACTCATACTTTTTCATAAGTTTTTATGCCTTTCATAGTAATATTAACTAGTTAATGATTGAGATAAATAAATAAATAATTTTTTTTGTTATAAGGTGAATCACACGATTCACTGTAGCATTATAGTTAGAGAGTATTTACTTTGTCGACCTGTTCATGGGTACCGGAGTCTCCTTTGGACATGAAATTTTATGAGTGCGTTATTGGGGTGGTGACCGAGGTAGTGAGTGTGGTTGCACCATTTTTCGTGCCTCCTATCTCAAGATCCCCCGTCTCTCGATGAAAAATTATTTTGAACGTCCGGTTAGGTAGAATTTTTCGAGCCCCTCATTTCGATATATGGAACGCGCGATTCCGACATGTGTACGTCGAGAAATGGAGGATGGAAGAGTGACAAATTTTTGAAATGACGACATATTAAATGTCGTCAAAAAAAATTTTGACGCCACCGTGTATAGCCGTCAAAATGCTTATTATTATTATTATTATTATTATATATATATATATATATATATATATATATATAACTTCTAATTATATCTTTTAAAATCCATATCTACTATACTATGCAACATAAAATTATAAAAAATATATTTTTGGAATCCTTGAATTTTTCTCCTAATTATCTTATATTCTATTTTTCTAAATTATTTTATATAAATTAATGTCTCTTTGAATATATGTTTTTAAAAATTATTCAATTAAATAGATATAAATGTGAATTCTTGTTAAATAAATTGAGTTAAAAATCATAAAATTAACGTCCCCCAAGAGGATGCTAATTAATAAATGACGCCACCCACGGGCGTCAAATAATATAAATTTATTTAATTATTGTTAATTATAGAATTGGATGGACATGAATTCTATAACTAACACATTCATGTTCTCACAGTTTTCTTCCGATTTTGACCCATACCGCGGGTCTTCTGGCACTCTCATCTCACGTCCGTAGATGGAGTCCCTGTTTCATGAGTGGTTCACGTATACACCTCAACTCTCGGTGACATACGAGCCCTCCGTTGGACATTCCGTTCCTTCGGACTGGCAAGTTAGTCATTGGGACCTCCGTAAGTCTCCGCTAGCCTTGGATTCCCTCAAGGCAGCCGAGCTGGTTGTACCCTAAAAATCTTGGATCCGATCCGTGTCACTTTGGTTTTTCGTTAGTCTTGACACTCTACTCCTTTTGGAATCTTCTTATCATCGATTCGAGAACATAACCCTTTGACTCTGTATTTGGCCAAATCTGATTCTGAAACATTAAGGGCTGTGGGTCCGTGACTTTTCAGTGCCAGGTAGGACAGAAGTCCAATTCTATAAACCATGGGAATTCTGGGTGTGGCATTGCACCAAACTCTGTACATCTGTCATATTCTGTTATTCTGTTATATCTGTTATTCTGCAAACTCTGTTAATTCTGTTATTCCGATATTTTGTTGTTCGATTATTCTGATAATTTAGATATTCTGCTAGATTGTTTAATTCTTCTTATATTTATTGAAACTCTATTATATTCTGGCAAATTCTGAAGTTATGTTCATCCGAGTAACTGTCCTTGTTATATTCTGATAGCTTGTCCTTGACTCTGCATGGGAATTCATCCCTATTTCTCTTGAGCTCGTAACTGCCTTTGACTTTAATATTCATCTTTCCTGTTAGATTGATCGTCATGATTTTCTAGTTCCATGCCTTGCATCTTCGTGAACATGCTAATTGGCTAATCACTTATATTCTGCTTGATGAGAGATGTAATTCCTACTGAGCGTTTTCGCTCACCAGCCTATTTTCAACATTTTTCAGGTAATGACATTGAAGATAGTCCATCAGATGGGGAAGGGCAAGAGTGATGAGCGATATGGAGAATCGTGTCGGTGTCTTTCTTTGAGTCTCGTCCTGTTATTTGAGTCATTTCTCTTTATTAGAGTGTAATAGCGAGTCCTTTCTTCACTTATGTAAGTTGAGTCCAGTTATGTAATTGAAATTTGATTATCAATAAAGATTATATTTTGTCCATATTGTCTGGCCTTGGAAATTTTGAGTCTTATGTATGCTCTGATTATTCACGACTGTATCACTGCCGCATTCCGAACAACACGTTCCGCTGCTATCGGTTCGGGGCGTGACAGTTTGTGGTATCAGAGCCTAGGTATATTAAACCCTAGGTCTTGACTCTAGGTTGCCATAAGTTCTAGGTTCAATCCCATTATTGCCCGGTGAGATTGGGTAGAACCTTGGGTTACGAGCCAAAAAGGAATTATAATAGTAATAAGATCAGCTTATGAAATTAGCTTAGTAAAATTGCCCGAGAATTACTTGATAATCTTACATGAATTATTGGTGTCTTATAGAACTGGATACCCCACTAATATATTGGAAATGAATCTCATGTGAATTTGGGGATCAAATTCTTTTAAGTGGGGGAGGATGTAGTACCCCGGATAAAGTTACATAGGATAAGTCTCCGATAATAAATTTTTGAAATCTAGATAGATATATAAAGAGGTCCCAACCAAAAATGTACAACTCAAATATATATATATATATATATATATATATATATATATATATCCCTACATATAAATAAATACATGAATAATAGATAGAATGAAGAAATAAGTCAAAAAGGAAATGGCTTAACTAAACTCTTAATAGGCCTTATGGGCTAGGAAAAGAAATAAGTATTTAATATATATATATATATATATATATATTTCTCCTTTGTTTAACTCCAATCCTTCAACCCTTTTTTTAAGACCAAAATGCTTGGGCCTAAAATGCCTTAAGAAGTCTTAATGGCCTTTAGCTAATGCCTTGTACGTAGGGAACTTAAGAACATAAAATAAATGGGTCTCACGATGGGGAGTGGGCTTTAAAGGAGGGTTAAATAAAGAGATATATAACTCTATATACATGGTGGCCAACCCATGGTATGTATATACAGATAAATCTTATATATATCACGTAATACCTATAAGTAAATCCATTCACACCATAAATATATATATATACATATTACAATTGCATTGTATATATTAAACTATATTTTAGCATCTATCTAATACAAAATATATATATATATAACACACCTAAATGGGCTTTTACTCTTACCGCATCACCCTAGCCAGCGAACGTGGGCCTTAAACCCATGGGATATGAAGACGGTAAAAACACAACTTAACCCATAAGCACATCGACGTTGCATGTTAAGGCAACGTGGGGTTTCCCAACTTAAAACAAAGCATGCGGCTACGAATTGGGAAGGGAGATGGGTATAGGAAACTTGATTTTTGAACTCGTACGTAGGAAACCATGTTCAATTAGGACTCTAAACCCGTGGATTCTATAAATAAACCTCTCTTCGATGGGCCGACGGTTTCTGTTGATCGTCTACTTCGGAAGAACTCTGTTTCTTCCTTACTACTCCTTCTTCCTCTTCCATCGAATACACGGTCCCCTGTTCCTGAAGGAGGGAGGAAGCCTACTGCTTCTTCTGCAGTTACATCATCTTGCCGTTTCTCCGCGCCGTTGCTTCCATCGTCAAGGGAGCAGCTACTGCTCTGATTGCCGCACGAAGAAGGGGAGCTTCTTCCTACTGTATTCCCGTCCCTGCTGTGTAGTTGATGTCTGCTGCTGCCTCTGTTATTGTTCTTATTCCCTTCCACGAGCTGTTGCTGCTTCTTTTGCTAAAGCCATAGCTGCCACTACTGCGTTTATTTCCGTAGGCTGCTGCTCTGGTTTAACTTTCCCGCACGTTCGTCATCACAGTTCGGTAGGTGTTCTCTCTACCAAGCCAAATTAATAATAAGATATTGCATGATCATGTTCTTTTAGTTGTACGTAAGTTTTCTCAAGTTTTCTGCTGCACAAATGATACGTTAACGTAAAATGATAATTATGTAACCATATGCTTAAAATCTTGGACATGTAAACTTTTAAAATACTCATACTTTTTCATAAGTTTTTATGCCTTTCATAGTAATATTAACTAGTTAATGATTGAGATAAATAAATAAATAATTTTTTTTGTTATAAGGTAAATCACACGATTCACTGTAGCATTATAGTTAGAGAGTATTTACTTTGTCGACCTGTTCATGGGTACCGAAGTCTCCTTTGGGCATGAAATTTTATGAGTGCATTATTGGGGTGGTGTAGCAACCCTAATAAATTTAAAAGAATAAAATAAGTCAAAATAGAATAAAAGACCAAGTAAAGAAAAGATAAAAATCCGAAATGGAAAAGAATTAAACTCTTATGAAAATAACGCCTCAGATAAAGGCGCTACCTTACAAGAAACGCCCTCACCTAAGCCGTGAATTAAAGAAAGGACGCCCAAATAATAAGACGTCAAATTTCAAACGACCAAAATAAAATAAAAAGGGCAAGATAGCGTAACGCCCTTTGAGTGGACGCGTTTCAACAAGTAACGACGCTTGACAAGGCGTCAATTTAAATTCGACGCCCTTACTTAGGACGCTAATTCAGTTTGAGTTCCGTTCGACCTAGGAGTCTATCCAGGGTAAGTTGATAACTATGAGAAAGAGTTCGAATGTAGTAATAACTCTTATATGGAAGTGTTACTTCCAATCAAACACTAACCTTATTAGGATTTCCAGAATCCTATAAAAACCCTTGACTATCGAACCCTAAAGATCTATTTGGACGACCTACTGCTGTTACGGTATGTGAAGAACAGTGAGTTCTTCTTGTATCTTTCCCTCTATCTTTTTGATTTCATGAAGGATATTAATCTTTCATCTTCTTCCTCTAATACAGGTTAAGCGATCAATTGCGTACGTGAAGAACAAGGTAATGTTCTTCAATCTTTTCCCTAACTTCGGATATATTCTCATCATCCTTCCTTTTTCTTCCCCTACAGGTTGATCGAAGATCATCATCTTCATCATCCTCATCAAACGTCTTCTGTATTACCATCTTCTGTCTTGCTGCTGACTGTTAGAAGCTTCAGAGCATCAGTTTCTAACCAAGCCTTCGTCCGTTCATCAGATAATTCTCATAAGGTACGTTTTCTCAAGCACTGTAGCCCAAATCACCATAATAACTATGTTAAACCATATATATTAGTTCATGCATATAGTTTTCACGAGTTTTAAAAGTTTCTATTGTTGGAAAGAAACGCCCTTTCCAAGGACGATAATTGTATACGCGACCCAGACAAGGGCGCTACTTTGAAAGAAACGACCATGACTAGGTCGTCAATTCCAGATTTGACGCCCGATACATGGACGTCAATTTTCTCAATTGTTAATTACCCATGTTAATTATCCAATATTCACTTAAACATGATTCTAAAATCAGTGCATGATCATATCCCGATATTTTTCCTATCATGACCATGTCTCTTGTTTCTGGAAATTATAATACTTGAAATCTGAAAATTTTTGAATTCACGACCCTGTATAGGTCGTCTCTAGTTTGACTAACGCCCCTGTTCAGGGCGTGAATTGAAAAGTAACGCCCCTGTCCAGGGCGTGTTTTTGATAAATTTCTGAATATATATATACTGTAAAAATAGAAGTAAAGAATGAACGACCACTGTATACGTCGTCAACTTGTAAATAAACGCCCCTTACCAGGGCGCATTTTTGGTAAAATACTGAAATATTAAAATTTTACAAAAATGTAAAATAGATAAACGCCCTTACTGAAGGCGTTAATTACTTGAGTAGTGACTTTACTTAAGTCGTTATTTTCCTGTAAAAATGTTTTTACCTGTTTCTGACAACCGATGGTTTCAGTATATCTATATATATGTATATCGGCACTATATCTCCACTCCGTGAGTATAGTCTCACGTTTCATGATATTTTATCGATCACCCTCAATTCTCATTGACATACAAGCTCTCCATTGGACATTCCGTTCCTTTGGACTAGCGAGTTAGTCATAGAGACCTCCGTAAGACTCCTCGCCGCCTTGGATTCCCTCAAGGCCGATTGAGCTGGTTGTACCCTAAAAACCCATTACACTATTGAATGCCATGTCACTCTAAAGAAACATGGTATACCGGCCCTTATGATATGCAAAGAGTATATCAGAAGTATTCTTAATGGGATGATGATATCATGCCATTTGTTGATGTTCTTGTGGACCTCAATTCTATAATAAGAATGAGGGTATCTTGCCTTTGATATACTGTTCATGTGGACCTCAATTCTATATAAAGAATGTCCATACTTGTCATGGTACCCGAGTTAAGGGAACCTAATTCCACCTAGTTTCATCGTTCATCGTGATTGTACCGTTGTTATCGCCTATCTATGTCCAATGTCGTATTTTTGAACTCCATTCTCTCAAAGTTATCCTACGTGTCTACAAGCTTAAATTGTTGAAATTCCATATTGGCTATATATATATATACAAGAGTGGATGTCAAATATACATGATAAATGCCTGCGCATATAGGGCCCGATCTGGTCCTGGGAGGAGCACCCGAAAGTACTTGTGCCCATGGGAGTTGAATGATAAGGTATCTGGCATTATACCGAGTGCATGACTAGCTTGATTGGACATTCCACACAAATCTTGTACTTGACTCGTACTTGACTTGACATGACTTGCGTGACCCGAAAAAAAGGGTAATTACTTGTTTGCTTGATACATGATAGCCAAAGTTCTTGACATGACTTGCTAAAAAGTACTTGTTTGAATATATGTTATCTTTTCTTGAAAGCTCATGACTAGTTCATCTTGCTGTCTTATTGATAAATTCTTTCTCTATCTTGTCATTTTATGCGAGCATGCATAGCTATAGTACATTCATGAAAAATGTAATTACTTAGACCCCTTGCTAAGCGCTTGAGATATAATTTCCTACTGAGCGTTCGCTCACTGTGTTCCCTACTTTTCAGGTAATTCCGACGACGAGGGAAGTCAATCGGATGGGAATGGTCAAGAGTGAAAGAGATAGAACTTCTCCAAGTGTCATTTAGTCTTTTTCCTATTTTTGAGTCAACTATGTACTTTTCCTTTTTTTTTTTGAATAGAGTATTGGATTTGTAATAGTCTATCCATTATGAAATAAAGGATTGGGTTATCTTTCTATTTTGCGCATCTCTGTTTTGGTGTCGAATACACTACTACTCTGATTGACATGATTGATATAAACTTGTCACGCATATCCGAGTATCTTCCGCGCTCGGGGCGTGACAGTTTTTGTGGTATCAGAGCCTAGGGTATTCAATTCCTAGGAAAAACCCAAGTCCAAGGATATGTTCAAACCTTTAACCAGTGAGATTGGGTAGAACCAAGGGTTAAAGTTAACATAGAATGCTAGACTTTAAGATACAAATCACGTATTAATCTAGTTATTATAATTGTAGGATAATGGCTGCCGAACGTGCTCAATGGCGCAACATGCAGCGTACACTGCAAGGCATGACTCAAGTGCTGTAACAAGTAACACAAGGAGGTGGACAACGAGCAGGAAGTCTCCACCAGACTTTCAAGAACATGAACCCGCCCAAGTTCACGGGTTCTACTGATCCAGATGACGCTGAACACTGGATTAGGGAAACATAACGAATATTCCGTGTTATGCAATGCACGGATCAAGATAAGGTCTTATTAGCTACTTTTCAGTTAGAAAGGGATGCTAGATGCTGGTGGAAATCAATAGAGGCTACTATAAATCAAGATCAGGTTTCGTGGGAGGAATTCGTTGAACACTTCAATGCAAAATATTTCTCGGACCGAGTTCAGGAAAAGAAGGCTGCAGAATTTGCTGTATTAAAGCAACGATCTTTGTCAGTGGCCGAGTAAGAGGCCCAATTCTCTAGATTGTCTCGGTATGCTAAGCATCTAGTTAGCACCGAGAAAATGAAAGCTAGGAGGTTTCTTAATGGGCTCAGGCCCCAAGCTATTACTCGACTGGCGCCGATGGACATTCAAGTCTACTCAGAGATAGTACGCCGAGCTCAACTATTAGAAGATGCCACGGAACTGTCTGATAGGATTCGTGGTAAGGATAAGAAGGAACAAGTTGCAGGTTCGGGTTCCTTTAAACCCAACTTCAAGAAGAGGCCTAGCAATGGAGGTATTCCCTCGCAAGAGCAAAAGTTCAAGAAGACCAAGCCCTTCTCTATCACCACTACCTCTCCAAATACAGTGTGCAAACATTGTGATAAAGCGGGTCATAGAGCAGAAGAATGCTGGAGGAAACTAGGAGCATGTCTCCGTTGTGGGAGTCGTGAGCATCGGATTCCCGATTGCCCACTACTAAATAATCAAGCCGATGATGGAAAATGCCCAGTAACCAAGAATGCTCGTCTTCATGCAATCAAGGAGACCGAGCAAGAAGAAGAAGGCGGCTTAGTAGAAGGTACATTGAAAGTTTATTCCAAGAATGCATATGTCTTAATTGATAATGGTGCATCGCATTCTATTGTTTCTAAGAAGTTTGCTGACCCATTACCCCTAGAACCGGAATGGATAAAGTTAGTTTTGTCTACTCCTCTGGATGATGAGACTGATATTACACATCATTACCAAAACTGCGAAGTATTGGTTCAGGGTAGAAATCTCCCTATTGATCTCATATGTTTAGATCTGAAAGAGTATGATGTTATACTAGGGGCAGATTGGTTATCCAAGTATCAGGCAACGGTTGATTGCCGCAATAGTAAAGTTACATTCAAGGAATTTCCAGAACTAATCTTGACTAGCCCCAAGGGTCGGAGCAGATCCCCTCTTATTTCAGCTCTCCGAGCTAGCAAGCTCATCAGGAAAGGATGTGCATCTTTCCTTGCCTTTGTCACAGTTAAAGAAGCTAAGGAAGCTAAGCTAGAAGACATTCCAGTGGTACAAGAATTTCCGGACGTGTTTCCGGAAGATTTGCCGGGATTACCCCCGCAAAGAGAAGTGGCCTTCACCATTGACTTAGTCCCTGGTGCTGGTCCGATTTCAAAGGCACCTTATAGGATGTCACCTACTGAACTCAAGGAGTTAAAGGAGCAATTGATGGAACTCATTAAGAAAGGATTCATTAGACCAAGTACTTCCCCGTGGGGAGCGCCTGTATTATTTGTAAAGAAGAAAGACGGATCCATGAGGTTATGCATCGACTATCGACAGTTGAATCATCTCACTATCAAGAACAAGTATCCACTGCCGAGAATCGATGAATTGTTTGAACAAATTTCAGGATCCATGTACTTTTCCAAAATTGATCTTAGGTCAGGATATCACCAACTAAGAGTCAAGGACGAGGATATTCATAAAACCGCATTCAAAAGCAGGTATGGCCATTATGAATTCGTTGTTATGCCTTTCGGACTAACGAATGCCCCTGCTGCCTTTATGCAGTTAATGAATAGTATATTCAGGCCTTATTTAGATCAATTTGTGGTGGTCTTTATTGATGATATATTGATTTATTCCAAGACCAAGGAAGAGCATGAGGAACATTTGAGGATTGCATTACAAATATTGAGGACGAACCAATTATATACAAAACTTAGCAAGTGTGAATTCTGGCTTGAAGAAGTGACTTTTCTCGGACATGTTATATCAAAGGATGGCTTGTCTGTAGACCAATCAAAGGTTGAAGCTGTAAGGAACTGGGAAAGACCGACCAATGCTAGCGAGATCCGAAGTTTCTTAGGTCTTGCCGGCTATTACAGGCGATTCATCAAGGATTTCTCAAAAATCGCCGTGCCACTTACGAGGTTAACTCGCAAGGAGATCCGTTATGAATGGGATGAGGAATGTGAGAGAAGCTTCCAAACTCTCAAGGATCATCTTACTATAGCTCCTATCTTAGCATTGCCAATTGAAGGAGAAAAGTTTGAGGTATACACTGATGCTTCTGGCATTGGCCTCGGGTGTGTTCTAATGCAACAAGGGAATGTTATAGCCTACTCTTCTCGTCAATTAAAGAAGCATGAAGAGAACTACCCCGTCCATGACTTAGAATTGGCCGCGGTAGTATTTGCACTCAAAATATGGAGACATTATCTTTATGGAGTACAGTTTACTGTATACTCCGATCACAAGAGTCTCAAATATCTTTTCTTACAGAAGGAACTAAATATGAGGCAAAGACGATGGCTGAAATATCTCAAGGACTTTGACTTCAATATACAATATCATCCCGGAAAGGGTAATCATGTAGCAGATGCCCTTGGTCGAAAGCCGAGAGCACTGTTAGCCAATTGTATGATTCAAGAATGGAAATTGCTGGAACAATTCTCTGAACTCAATATAAGCATGGACACGGACCCTAGATGTGTCACATTATCTCATGTAAGCATACAGTCAGATTTATTGTCTGAAATACAAGCACTTCAGAATGATGATCCTACATTAGTAGGAATCAAGGGCAGATTAGAAGGACAATCGGATTTCCAATTAGCTTCTGATGGAAGATTAATATTCAAGAATAGAACTTGTATACCGGACTGCCCAGAATTGAAGAAGAAGGTCTTAGATGAAGCTCATAGGTCAAGGTATACGATTCATCCTGGATCTACCAAAATGTACCAAGATGTAAAAAGAAATTTTTGGTGGCCCAACATGAAAAGAGAAATAGCGGACTACGTATCACGCTGTCTCACGTGCCAACAAGTCAAGGCGGAACACCAAAAGCCTACTGGAAAACTACATCCTCTAGATATCCCTAAATGGAAGTGGGAGGATATTGGTATGGATTTTATCATGGGTTTATCTAAATCAAAAAGAGGACATGATGGAATATGGGTTATCATTGACCGATTGACTAAATCAGCGCATTTCTTGCCAATCAAGAGTCGATGGTCAGTTGATGTCTTAGCTGCACTATACATCAAGGAAATAGTCAGATTACATGATATTCCTGTTTCAATCGTGTCTGACAGAGATCCCCGTTTTACTTCTCATTTTTGGAAAGGACTACAACATTCGTTGGGAACGAGACTTAACTTTAGCACAGCCTTTCATCCTCAAACGGATGGTCAGACCGAGAGAACCAATCAAGTAGTCGAAGATATGCTAAGAGCATGCATTACTGATTTTGATGGAAACTGGCATGATCACTTGCCTCTGGTCGAATTTGCATACAATAATAGCTACCAGGCAAGTATACAACTGGCACCTTTTGAAGCCTTATACGGAAGGAGTTGTCGATTACCCTTATGCTGGGATGAAGTTGGAGAGAAACAACTATTAGGTCCAGAAATGGTAAGGGACACTACCGAGAAGATACAATTGATCAAAGAAAGACTGCAAGTTACTCAGTCTAGACAAAAGGCTTATGCTGACACAAGAAGAAGAGATCTTGAATTCCAAGTTGGAGATCATGTATTTCTCAAGATATCGCCTGGACGTGGAATACGAAGATTTGGTGTTAAGGGCAAGCTTACACCAAGATTTATCGGACCTTTTGAGATACTAGAAAGAGTTGGCGAGGTTGCTTATCGCATCGCATTGCCACCTCAACTGTCCGAAGTACATGATGTGTTCCACATATTTATGTTGAAGAAGTATGTACATGACCCATCACATATTATTGAGTATGGAGATCTAGTGATCCAGAAAGATTTCACATATGAGCAGAAGCCCATACGAATACTAGATCGAGAAGTACGAACCCTAAGGAATAAGGTTATTCCCATGCTAAAAGTACAATGGAATAAGAATTCAGAACATGAAGCCACATGGGAGACCGAGGAATCTATGAGGAAGCGATTTCCAGAATTATTTTAGAAGGTATGAACTCTACACTCTCCATATATATAAAAATATGCTATGAATTTGGGGACCAAATTCTTTTTAAGTGGGGGAGGGTGTAGCAACCCTAATAAATTTAAAAGAATAAAATAAGTCAAAATAGAATAAAAGACCAAGTAAAGAAAAGATAAAAATCCGAAATGGAAAAGAATTAAACTCTTATGAAAATAACGCCTCAGATAAAGGCGCTACCTTACAAGAAACGCCCTCACCTAAGGCGTGAATTAAAGAAAGGACGCCCAAATAATAAGGCGTCAAATTTCAAACGACCAAAATAAAATAAAAAGGGCAAGATAGCATAACGCCCTTTGAGTGGACGCGTTTCAACAAGTAACGACGCTTGACAAGGCGTCAATTTAAATTCGACGCCCTTACTTAGGACGCTAATTCAGTTTGAGTTCCATTCGACCCAGGAGTCTATCCAGGGTAAGTTGATAACTATGAGAAAGAGTTCGAATGTAGTAATAACTCTTATATGGAAGTGTTACTTCCAATCAAACACTAACCTTATTAGGATTTCCAGAATCCTATAAAAACCCTTGACTATCGAACCCTAAAGATCTATTTGGACGACCTACTGCTGTTACGGTATGTGAAGAACAGTGAGTTCTTCTTGTATCTTTCCCTCTATCTTTTTGATTTCATGAAGGATATTAATCTTTCATCTTCTTCCTCTAATACAGGTTAAGCGATCAATTACGTACGTGAAGAACAAGGTAATGTTCTTCAATCTTTTCCCTAACTTCGGATATATTCTCATCATCCTTCCTTTTTCTTCCCCTACAGGTTGATCGAAGATCATCATCTTCATCATCCTCATCAAACGTCTTCTGTATTACCATCTTCTGTCTTGCTGCTGACTGTTAGAAGCTTCAGAGCATCAGTTTCTAACCAAGCCTTCGTCCGTTCATCAGATAATTCTCATAAGGTACGTTTTCTCAAGCACTGTAGCCCAAATCACCATAATAACTATGTTAAACCATATATATTAGTTCATGCATATAGTTTTCACGAGTTTTAAAAGTTTCTATTGTTGGAAAGAAATGCCCTTTCCAAGGACGCTAATTGTATACGCGACCCAGACAAGGGCGCTACTTTGAAAGAAACGACCATGACCAGGTCGTCAATTCCAGATTTGACGCCCGGTACACGGACGTCAATTTTCTCAATTGTTAATTACCCATGTTAATTATCCAATATTCACTTAAACATGATTTTAAAATCAGTGCATGATCATATCCCGATATTTTTCCTATCATGACCATGTCTCTTGTTTCTGGAAATTATAATACTTGAAATCTGAAAATTTTTGAATTCACGACCCTGTATAGGTCGTCTCTAGTTTGACTAATGTCCCTGTTCAGGGCGTGAATTGAAAAGTAACGCCCCTGTCCAGGGCGTGTTTTTGATAAATTTCTGAATATATATATACTGCAAAAATAGAAGTAAAGAATGAACGACCACTGTATACGTCGTCAACTTGTAAATAAACGCCCCTTACCAGGGTGCGTTTTTGGTAAAATACTGAAATATTAAAATTTTGCAAAAATGTAAAATAGATAAACGCCCTTACTGAAGGCGTTAATTACTTGAGTAGTGACTTTACTTAAGTCGTTATTTTCCTGTAAAAATATTTTTACCTGTTTCTGACAACCGATGGTTTCAGTATATCTATATATATGTATATCGGCACTATATCTCCACTCCGTGAGTATAGTCCCACGTTTCATGATGTTTTATCGATCACCCTCAATTCTCATTGACATACAAGCTCTCGATTGGACATTTCGTTCCTTTGGACTAGCGAGTTAGTCATAGAGACCTCCGTAAGACTCCTCGCCGCCTTGGATTCCCTCAAGGCCGATTGAGCTGGTTGTACCCTAAAAACCCATTACACTATTGAATGCCATGTCACTCTAAAGAAACATGGTATACCGGCCCTTATGATATGCAAAGAGTATATCAGAAGAATTCTTAATGGGATGATGATATCATGCCATTTGTTGATGTTCTTGTGGACCTCAATTCTATAATAAGAATGAGGGTATCTTGCCTTTGATATACTGTTCATGTGGACCTCAATTCTATATAAAGAATGTCCATACTTGTCATGGTACCCGAGTTAAGGGAACCTAATTCCACCTAGTTTCATCGTTCATCGTGATTGTACCGTCGTTATCGCCTATCTATGTCCAATGTCGTATTTTTGAACTCTATTCTCTCAAAGTTATCCTACGTGTCTATAAGCTTAAATTGTTGAAATTCCATATTGGCTATATATATATATACAAGAGTGGATGTCAAATATACATGATAAATGACTGCGCATATAGGGCCCGATCTGGTCCTGGGAGGAGCACCCGAAAGTACTTGAGCCCATGGGAGTTGAATGATAAGGTATCTGGCATTATACCGAGTGCATGACTAGCTTGATTGGACATTCCACACAAATCTTGTACTTGACTCGTACTTGACTTGACATGACTTGCGTGACCCGAAAAAAAAGGGTAATTACTTGTTTGCTTGATACATGATAGCCAAAGTTCTTGACATGACTTGCTAAAAAGTACTTGCTTGAATATCTGTTATCTTTTCTTGAAAGCTCATGACTAGTTCATCTTGCTGTCTTATTGATAAATTCTTTCTCTATCTTATCGTTTTATGCGAGCATGCATAGCTATAGTACATTCATGAAAAATGTAATTACTTAGACCCTTTGCTAAGCGCTTGAGATATAATTTCCTACTGAGCGTTCGATCACTTCGTGTGTTCCCTACTTTTCAGGTAATTCCGACGACGAGGGAAGTCAATCGGATGGGAATGGTCAAGAGTGAAAGAGATAGAACTTCTCCAAGTGTCATCTAGTCTTTTTCCTATTTTTGAGTCAACTATGTACTTTTCCTTTTTTTTTGAATAGAGTATTGGATTTGTAATAGTCTATCCATTATGAAATAAAGGATTGGGTTATCTTTCTATTTTGCGCATCTCTATTTTGGTGTCGAATACACTACTACTCTGATTGACATGATTGATATAAACTTGTCGCGCATATCCGAGTATCTTCCGCGCTTTAAATAGTAGTAGTGTATTCTAAATTGAGAAGTACGAACCCTAAGGAATAAGTTTATTCCCATGCTAAAAGTACAATAGAATAAGAATTCAGAACATGAAGCTACATGGGAGACCGAGGAATCTATGAGGAAGCGATTTCCAGAGTTATTTTAGAAGGTATGAACTCTACACTCTCCATATGTAAATATATGCTATGAATTTGAGGACCAAATTCTTTTTAAGTGGGGGAGGGTGTAGTAACCCTAATAAATTTAAAAGAATAAAATAAGTCAAAATAGAATAAAAGACTAAGTAAAGAAAAGATAAAAAGCCGAAATGGAAAAGAATTAAACTCTAATGAAAATAACGCCTCAGGAAAAGGCGCGACCTTACAAATAAGCAACCTTCAACCAGGCGCGAATTAAAGAAAGGACGCCCAAATAATAAGGCGTCAAATTTCAAACGACCAAAATAAATAAAAAGGGCAAGAAAGCGTAACACCCTTTGAGTGGACGCGTTTCAACAAGTAACGACGCCTGACAAGGCGTCAATTTAAAACTGTTATAACTATTATAGTTAATTAACTATAAAATTGGATGGACATGTCGAATACACTACTACTCTGATTGACATGATTGATATAAACTTGTCGCGCATATCCAATTCTATAATTAACTATAAAATTGGATGGACATGAATTCTATAACTAACACATTCATGTTCTCACAGTTTTCTTCCGATTTTGACCCATACCGCGGGTCTTCTGGCACTCTCATCTCACGTCCGTAGTTGGAGTCCATATTTCATGATTGGTTCACGTATACACCTCAACTCTCGGTGACATACGAGCCCTCCGTTGGACATTCCGTTCCTTCGGACTGGCAAGTTAGTCATTGGGACCTCCGTAAGTCTCCACTAGTCTTGGATTCCCTCAAGGCAGCCGAGCTGGTTGTACCCTAAAAACCCTGGATCTGATCCGTGTCACTTTGATTTTCCGTTAGTCTTGACACTCTACTCCTTTTGGAATCTTCTTATCATCGATTCGAGAACATAACCCTTTGACTCTGTATTTGGCCAAATCTGATTCTGAAACATTAAGGGCTGTGGGTCCACGACTTTTCTGTGCCAGGTAGGACGGAAGTCCAATTCTGTAAATCATGGGAATTCTGGGTGTGGCATTGCACCAATCTCTGTACATCTGTCATATTCTGTTATTCTGTTATATATGTTATTCTGCAAACTCTGTTAATTCTGTTAATTCTGTTATTCTGATATTTTGTTGTTCGGTTATTCTGATAATTTAGATATTCTGCTAGATTGTTTAATTCTGCTTATATTTATTGAAACTCTGTTATATTCTGGCCAATTCTGAAGTTATGTTCATCCGAGTAACTGTCCTTGTTATATTCTGATAGCTTGTCCTTGACTCTGCATGGGAATTCATCCCTATTTCTCTTGAGCTCGTAACTGCCTTTGACTTTAATATTCATCTTTCCTGTTAGATTGATCGTCATGATTTTCTAGTTCCATGCCTTGCATCTTCATGAACATGTTAATTGGCTAATCACTTATATTCTGTTTGATGAGAGATATAATTCCAACTGAGCGTTTTCGCTCACCAGCCTATTTTCAACATTTTTCAGGTAATGACATTGAAGATAGTCCATCAGATGGGTAAGGGCAAGAGTGATGAGCGATATGAAGAATCGTGTCGGTGTCTTTCTTTGAGTCTCGTCCTGTTATTTGAGTCCTTTCTCTTTATTAGAGTGTAATAGCGAGTCCTTTCTTCACTTATGTAAGTTGAGTCCAGTTATGTAATTGACATTTGATTATCAATAAAGATTATATTTTGTCCATATTGTCTGGCCTTGGAAATTTTGAGTCTTATGTATGCTCTGATTATTCACGACTGTATCACTGCCGCATTCCGAACAACACGTTCCGCTGCTATCGGTTCGGGACGTGACAATTATGCAATGGTGTCATGTGATATGGTGCTTTAAAGCCAAGGGCATGAAACATTGGAGCCCCAGTCCAAGAGATCAACCAAGGTGCAAAGATTTGGGGAGAACATCAAATAACAAGGAGCAATGGACTTGATCAAAGAAAGTTGAAAAAGACTGAGTGAAGCCCAAGGTGCAAACTGTAAAGATCCTTGAATGCACAGAAACCAAGAAAGGGTTGGTAAAAGAAGCTGAAAAATCAAGAGAACAAAAGGCTGTGTCGACCCCAAAGTCAAGCTACGTTGACTCCAAGCAGTCTCATGAAGCAAATTCAAGCTTACAGCCTTAACTGCGTCGACCTCATGCTCAAGGCAGCGTCGACCCCATGGCTTAACAGCCAAGGGTGTCTTTGAAGGCTGCGTCGACCCTAGAATGAAGATGCGTTGATGCCTTTGCTCACAAAGGAAGAGAAGCCCAAACGGGTGTTAGGCTGCGTCGACCCCTTGGCATAGCTGCATCGACCCCATCACTTCCAGCAGCAACTGACAGGCAATCAGCACAAGATGTGTCAACTCCATAGTCTCAGGGCGTCGACGCAAGGGACACCCAGAAAGCATTGTAAATGCATTTCTACAAGGCTGCGTCGACGCACTCTCCTTGTTGAGTCGACTCCATGGATATCCAGCATCCTAGCTGTTCAAGATTCTATGAAGCTGCGTCGACGCAATGAAAATGCTCCGTCGACGCACCAGAAGCACCTCAAGCCCATTTCTGTCAAAATCACATTTGTTTCAGAAATCATCTAGAGAATAAAATATACCAACGTAAACCTCCAAAAACACACTTTTTGAGGTCTGGAAAAGGATCCTAGGATAGAGATCCTACCTATCCCTGATAAGGAAGTCAGTACACCTTTTTGGAGGCAGATGTTCAGGCATTAGATTTGGGAAAAGGTCTGTCTTATAGTACTCATGCCTTTTGGTCACAGCCAATCAGGTTCTAGTCCAAAAAAGCACCTAGGATAGAGCATGTCCTTCTCTATCAATAGGCCAATGAATTAGCAGATTTCAAAGAAGAATATCTCAGTCAAACATCTCTTCTGCCATAGGGCCAATCAAGATACAGATTTGGTAGTGCTCCTTATCCAAGAAGCATCATGACTACTCCAACCAATCAAAGCTCGGATCTGAATAAGGCTGAAGAAAAAGAAATCTCCATTTTTCGTCCGAGCCAATCAGATTGAAGTCTGGATATATATTGTGATTCTGCTATGAGAATTGGTGGATCAATCAAGAGAAAAGGTCAGTGGTCAAAGAAGCCTTTTGTATTCCATCCAATCGTATTGTAGGATTCTTGAGGGAAAATTTTCTACCAAGCTCTTCTATATATGAAGCTCCTGCTTGTAGAAGAGTTGTTGCTGCTGCCCTTGAAGGAAGCCAACGTCCCTTGAGCCTTCAACAAAAAATCTGTGAGAAAGAGAAGAAGGGAGTGTGAGTAGCCCAGCATCTGGCCGTCCCAGTCCAATGCTGTAAAAGAGAAGAGGAGAAAAAGGGAGTGTGAGCAGCCCAGCAACTGACCGACCCAGTCCAGTGCTGTAAAAGAAAAGAGAGAAGAAGAGAAGCCTTGAGAGAGAGCAGCCCTGCAGAAGATTGAGCTGAAGGAATATCCTTGAGATGAGCCCGGTTTTACAGCTTCATGATCTATATCTGAAGCTACATCTGGTTCTTCCTCTGTCTTCATTTTGTGTTTCTAAAAGCAATCGTTGATGTGTGTCCAGTGCTCTTGTTAGAGACTGG